>JABGLZ010000973.1:18168-42840 GCA_014705045.1 Colletotrichum theobromicola | reverse complement strand
GGATCTGCAGGTGCAGCCGCCAGCCCTCCCCCCCCCCTCCTCCTCACCCCCAAGACCACTTGCCGGTTGCAGCGTCCCAATCGACCAATGGCGAGCCCCGGAACCGGGGACCGACCTGCTTGAATCGTCCAACGTCATCCAATCCCCGTCCGGGGCGAGGAAAGTATCGCAGTCAAACGGACCAAACGCACGTTTTTCGAGAGAAAGAAGGGCATGGGAGCATCTGTATCGGTTGGGGTGCTGCGGTAACCTTGTGGCAGCAGCAACAGCAGCAGCAGCAGTCTCCAACGACTGTAATAGCACATGGGAGCGGCAACAGCGAGGGCATGTATAGAGAGTGCGGCCTGTGTTATTACAAAGGGTATATTCTTGCTTGATGAGTTTGTCCTATGTCACTTTGCTAATCCACGCTCCATACCGTCTTTGATGCTTCATGAATTTGGTTGCCCCTTGGTGTACCTTATCCTCCTGGAACCTTGCGATGAAGTGAATCGAGACAACAGCCTTAGCTCCCACCACGGGGCCGGCGGCCGCGCAGTCGACTCTGGCCATCCGCACAAGGCACAGGCCGCCTCGTCCCCTGCCCTTCCGGTGCCCGCCGCCGCCGACGAGATCCGCCAGTGGGACATGCAGCCCGTGCCGTTGTAGTGCAGTCTCTTCTCTCGGGACGTCGCAGTGTCTTCACACTGCAACTTTCGTGTCGCATCCCTGGGCGTACGGGAACTAGCCTTGCCAACCGTCGCCAGAACGCTACGGCCTGGCCGTGTCCTTCGTCCGTGACTCCGCTGGATCGTGGATACGGACCTGATGGTCCCCTTCGAGCTTTGCTGAATTCCTCGGGTATCGATCCTTCCTCTGTGCGTCTGTCCGTCTCTTCAACCTGTTCCACTTCGTCTTCTAGCCAATGACCTGTCTGGCGCCCTCCTTACCCAAAACTCCCCTTTCCTTGGGCTTGGGGCTGTGTCCTCTTCCCTTCTTGCCCCTGAAGAAACTGAAAACGCCGCTGGAGCTCTCCGACTTGCCATCGCCCGTGGCATTGGCATCTGTAGGCAACGTCGCATCCTGTCGAGCAAGTTCTGACCAGCTGCCGCCTCCGTCCAACGTGACCGACATGCCACCGGTTGGACTGGTAACACGCTTTCCGATCGCCGGCGGTGCAGCCCGCTGGTTGTGGTACTCGTTGGGTTGGTAGTGCGGTATCGGGGGCGGCTTCACGGCCGGCCGACGGGGCACGCCGCTGTGACTGCTGCCGGGCCGCCTCTCCAGACTCGTGCTCTTTCGTAAGGGTGCCGGCATGGTGTTCCTTCCTCCGTTGGTGGCCATCGCGGCGGGGGTGGCCTCGTCGGTGGTCAATGCCTGGGGCCCGCTGTTGGGATGTAGTTGATTCATGTCGCCGTTGGGGAATCCTTCTTGCTCGGTGATTCTATGTCCGTTAGCCACGTTTGGATGCACGAGTTCCTCGCAGCCATACTTCTTATACGCGGCGAGTGTGTAGTCAAACGGCCGGAACTCGTTCTCAATCATGCGGTAGAGCTCGTCTTCCCTGATTTCCTTCTCCGATGCGTCTTCCTTCAAGCGTTCGCGGGGTTTTTGGCGTCTGGCTCTCGCTTCGAGGGGAGCCTCCTCCAACAGAAGCTCCTCCAGGTCGTATGTGGCATCGAAGTTGGTCTTGTCAGCCGCCGGCACAAACACGGGCTCGATCTGCTTCCGCTCCAACGCTTCAAAGTCAATCATCATGAAGAATTCGTGCTTAGTGAAGCTCTCCCAGGTTGCACCCATCCGTGTGTCGCGGTTCGGGCTTAATGCGTCTCGGATGGCGTATAAACAGGGAAGGGTGACGGCGGGTTGTGTGACGGGGTATTTGGGGTTTGCGAGTTGAATCTGTTGGCTGAGGGTGCTTTCTGAGTTGCCGTCGAATGGTCTCTGATTGGAGATTTAGCAACGATGTCTTCAATTATCTGGAAAAGATCAGACCCACCTTGTTGTAGATGCACTCGTAGAAGAGAACACCCAACGACCACCAGTCCGCACGGACATCGTAGCCCTTGCCAGCATAAACTTCGGGAGCCAGATATGCGAGGGTGCCGGATTTGCTAGACAAAACCTTGCCAGGCACGATATCTGAGGCAACGTTCTTTTCCGGTCAGCATTTCATTTCGGCCGGCAGTTGTTAGTCGAAACTCACGAAATCGGTCAAATGCACGTGGCCGTCTGCGTCGAGGAGGACGTTGTCGGGCTTGACGTCGCGGTGGATAATGTTTTGGCTATGAATGTATCGGAGGGCACATCCCAGTTCGGCAATCCAGAAGCGGACTGCGTCTTCGGTGAAGGTCTTTCTCGAGATGTGGAATCGGAGGTCACCGCCGCTCATCAAATCAACAACCAGATACCTGCAGAGTGGTCAGCGGGAGGGCATCGTCGGGCAGCAATGGCAGGGCGGTCCCACATGTATTCGATGTCTTGGAAACTGTATCGCAGGTTGCAAATGAAGGGGTGGTTCACGTGCTCGAGCATCCGGCGCTCTCGTATGATGTTCCGCACGCTCTCTGATCGTACGACTGTTTGATAAGGGCAGTATCAGCATCTATGTGATCCTGTGGTGTCGTGCACGGCATCCCATCGGAGGCAAGAGAATGCCGTGAAACGAGGCGGTGTGTGTGGGTGTGTTTGTACCTTCATCTTTCCGAATGTACTTCAAAGCAAAGGACAAGTTCGTGTCTTTCCGCTCAACGATGCGGACCTTACCGAAGGCGCCTCGACCGACGACTCGTAACAGGCGGAAATGGTTGAGGTTGACTGCAGAGAGGAGAGATGCGAGTTAGCTTGGCGATGATCGGGTTGGTGGTGGGGAGAGGCGGCGGCTGGCAACGCAGAACGGTGCGGTGCAGCGCTGCGCTGCTGCGTGGTGGTGAGGCGAGTGCTGCGGTAAATGGTGGTTGCCGCCGTGCATTCAGTGACGGGACAGGACAGGACAGGACAGGAGCGTCGGGACGGGTCGAGCAGCAGCAGCAGAGAGCTGTGTAGATGGGGTGTAGACTGTGAGCGAGACATACCTTCGCCATCCAAGTCGATGGGCTTGCCCTGGCTATTGCCCATTGCGACGTGCAGTCGTCTTCAATGGCTCTCACGTCTGCACTGGTTGGATCTAGGGAAGACAGTGTCGACTGTCGCGCACCATGATCCAGACGTGTGTGTGTCGGTTTTTTTTGGGGATGAAGGTGCCGCAGGATTGAAGTCGGGGGCAAAATGAGAGCGAAAGGCAATGAGCGGAGCGAGAAAGAGAGACAGAGCCCAAACCAGCGAGAGAGCAGCAGATGGAGGCAGATAGATAGGAGTGGAGTCCGTCACAGTCAGCTGGCACGGGGTGACAGGGGGATGGCACCGTAGGAGGGCCAGTTGCTTCGAGTGATGGTCTCAAAATCGGGGACTTGGTGGTACTGCGGTGGAGGGATTGGAGGGGAGGGGACGGGAGGGTGTTGGGTTGTTCAAGGAGCGAGGGGATGAGTGAGGAGGGCCGCTGTGTTGTGCTGTGCTGTGCTATGTGCTAGGACCAGACCTGACTGATGAGTGTCGGATTGTGGACAATTGATGGGAGACAGACAGACGGGAAAGACGAGAGAAAGAGCGGGAGAGAGAGAATGAGGAGCAGAGCAGAGGAGGGGGGCCCGTCAGTGGTCAGTCAGTAAGTACGGACCAGGCAAGCAACTGGCCAGTGAGAGCAGCGAAAGAGAGTGGCCAGTACGGATACCGTAAAAAAGGTACAAATGTGAGTGAACAGGGCCGCCGGACAGGGCAGGCAAGCAAACAGGGCGGGCGGCGGAGGAGAGGACGGGACAGGACAGAACAGACTCAGAAGAGAGCGGAGGCGGGAGAGGACGAGGGTAACGGAAAGAAGAAGGGATGTGCTACTTTTTGTCTTTTCCCTGTTTCGGGGACCAGGGCTGGCTGGAAATAACACACAAAAGACGAGACAGAAGGGAAAAGGAGAACATGTGTGTGAGTGTACTCCCAAGACTCCGTATAAGGTGATGGGTAATTGTTCGCCTCTTGCTGGTCTGTCTGATGGTCTGCCGTCCGTTTGTCTGTTTGTCTGTCCCCCAGCCCAGGGGAGGAGACAAGTAGGTAGTGTAGTGACATGGCCAGGCCGGACCGGACCATCTACAAATCGAGCAAGCAAACAACGTCGTCGTTATTGAATGAGTGTACAGGCACTAGGTACCTGATTCTTAGCCACAAGTCCTCGTCTCCAAGGCACTGCTGGCGAGTCCAGAGTCTAGAGTCTGTGACTGCATACATACATACAGACGTACAGACGTACATACAGACATACATACACTGCACCAGCAGACTGCACTACATTCATGGTACGATATGGGCGAGACCAGCGGCTACCCTGCGGCGTACGGTTCCGTCCCTCTGTTAGCGCACCTAGACTTTAGTGTCGAGAAGCAACTGCTCAATGGGTTTTGGTGTATTTGAGTTGGCGTCGGCGGTAGCGTCGCCGTGCTTGTCGCCGTGCACCGCGAGGAACTATCCGTACCTCAGTTGGGCTTGTCGGTCTGCGTTGCCATGCGAGATATCTCGGCCGTGCACTGCTTGCTAAGTTACCTTCACGACGCCGAGGCTGCTGCTGCTCTGGCACTCCAAAGTACATGTCAATTCGGTTTGCAAATTATCGGGACGGACGCAGGATCGGTCGGTAATGTAGGTCAAGTAAGGTTAGGCCAGCCTAGCGCGGTGCTTGTTGCTGTCGTCGCCGTGTGTGGTGCACGCAGTCCTCCCCTCTGCAGTCTGTAGCATGTACGGCGGGTTGTATCGCAGGCTGTGGCATGTACTAGGCGGTTTGGTGCCGTGGGCTCAGGTACTGTGTCCCGTCTCCCACGTTTTCTGGTGGTGGTCGTCGGTCGTCGTCGTGGGAGGTGGGCGGCGGGTTGCTTGCGTGTGACAGGGGAGTGCAATTGGAAGTGAAGTGGGAGTGGGAGCGAGAGTGGGAACCGACAGGCTTGTGCAACGAGGCAGGGATCGGAGGCTCGCCAATGGGCGAGGGGGTTGCTGGATGATGGATGATGCTAGTAATTAACGAAGCAACTTCACCATCCCTGACCTGCAGACCGACCGACGATACCCTGTCGAGAGTCTCTTTGCTTTTTTTCCTTTCCTTTTTCATTCCTCCTCTTTCTTTCCCTCGCATCCCTGCCTGACTGCGTCTGCATGCGGAAAAAGGTTAGGCTTGCTTGCTCCTGGGGACATTCGGAAATGCATGTCCCAACTCCCATGGTCTTGATATGCAAAGGCAGCAGAAATCGGGTCTGGGCAGCAGAAGCAGCGGGAGCATCAGAAAGCATCAAACTCTCGTCGACGACCGCCCGCTACTCAAAGACCGAGATGCAGACAGATGCCGGGACAATTGCGAATGACCGCAGCAGCACGCGGAGACAAAGATGCATCAGGTTTCAGATGATCTGGTCGAGAATTCTTCCAAAGAGGGCAAGGCGTCGTCTTGATGTCAGGCACATTGCATCTGTCCCTCATGGCTCAGCTCAGTTCAGGGCAGGCAAGCAAAGCAAGCAAACAAGGCTCGACCAGCAGGTAGGTGCGCCTGGGGTCGACGGCGAGACCAGGCCGTAATCCGCAGCAGGCTTGGGAATGGGTGTCAAGGGTCTCGGCGAGCCAGGCCCAAGGAATCGCTCCTTCGTACGGAAGCCGGCATGGCAGATGAATGGCTGCTGCAGGACAATGCCGCGGTGCTGTCTGTACGGATAGCGTAGTCGCCGTCTCCTCGTGGCTCTGGCGCCGCAGCAGCGTAGCTCGATGAACAGCTTTCCAGAAGCGAACAAGGGGGAGGAATCATCTCGTGGCATTTTAGATTTCCGCAGGAGCTTGTCAAAATGCCACCTGCCACCCATCAAGCCACACGAGGCTGTAGCATGTGGTCCAAACTCCCGTCCTGCAAAGCGAACGCTTGTGTAGGTATCTCCATCCGTAGAGGCACACGACACGTCCAGCTTCTCGAGTCCCCGTCGTTTTTTTTTTTGTTTCTGTCGTCGATCGTCCGTCGTCGCCCCGCGTCTCCTCCCGTCGGCCGCGTTTCCGTTGCTCGGCCCATGTTGAGTCGTGTCGAAGACGACTACGGCAGTTTTAGTATCTTGAGCATGATTCAAGGGTCTCAGAGCTGCAGGCCTTTTCAGCCCGGGTCGTAAAAAAGGAACGTGGAGGGAGAAAAAAACACAAACCGCCAAGTGAGATATGGATTTGGGAGAGTCCGAGCAAAGGAAGCAGCCGGGTGGCTACCGGACAGGTACCTGCAGCGCTGCAGAGTCCCTGAATCTGCGCCGCGGCGGCGTTCCCGGTGCAGGAGAAGACGCCCGGGGAAGAGGGTAAATTAGGGGGCCACCTCGCTGGCAGCATCCTCACGGCCACCAGGTGGGCGCGAGCAGCGGCTGCCGGTCCGCTGTGACGGAAAAGTAGCCGTATGTGTCCTCCAATTTACCCTCATTTCTTGAGGGCTGAGGGACGTGCGTCGAAGTAAGATTGTGTGGCTCTTCCTGGCAGGGGCTGGCGCTGGGCAGAAAAGGCAGTTAGCTGCAGGGCAGTCGCAAGTTGCTGTTGCCGCCATCACAGTTCGGGTTGCAAACTATGGCAAAACCGCCTCAGCTCTGAGGTGTAGGTTGGGTTGCTTGCTTGACGTCCGGGAACTTTCCACGCAAGAAGGCACCTCAGGCAAGGCAAGGTACGTGACATTTTACGAACTGGCCAATGGCGTCAGCCGCGCCTCTGGCTCAACCAACGTCTTTCCCCGTTGCGCAGTCTTCCATGGTCCCGACTATGCGACCCTCAGACTTTCGAACTTTCCATGGCAACACCGCCATCCCGTTGATCCAGTACAGCAGTAGCAGCAGCAGCAGCAGCAGCAGCAGACCGAACGCCCGCGCTTTGGAAACAAACGGATTGGAGACGAACATTCCTGGAACGACAAAGCCCATCCCATCTCGCTAGCTGCCCGTCGGAAGAAGCTAAATTGTCTCGTCAATCCGGAGCCTTCCGACGACTGAGGAATGCTTCGAAACATGCCACGGCCTGTCCAATCATGGAGCCAAAACCATTCTGGCCACGAGGTCAACCGCTTCTGACCCCTTCTGCGCCTGCGACGGATCTCGCCCTAGTGGCCGGACGAACCCACGGCGGACACTCGGCTTGGGCAACATCCATTCGTCCAGCAAGGACATCGATGTCACAGTCACCAGCAAAGTCAACTGTCGTCATGGCCAACTCCATTGCGGCTTGTAGGGCGTGTCGACCACGTTAACGGACAAGTCTTTGTTGAGCAACTCCAAGCCACCGGGAACAGGTTGACCTGCGGCAGCAGCAGGGCGGATTGACCATCCTTGCCAACCACGTGCGGCGAACATGACGCTGAACCTCACATTGCTTCTGCAGTTTTGCCGCGCACATTCTGACCTGCTGCGTCGTCGAAGAAAGGGATGCCGTCAATCCTGTCTTGCGGTTGCGGTTGCGGATGTCGCACAAGGGCCTTCCGTCTGAATCACATGGTCATTTCAGCGAAAACGCTCTTTGCTGGCGGCCATGCTCCGACGTCTTTCCGCTCTGGGGAGACAGGTCCGCACGACTCCGACTCGTGGGTCGAGCTAAACATGCAAGAAATGTCGTCGTTGGCGCATCTGGCGGTTTCGCCCCACGAACCGCCCGGCTTGCACTTCTCAGGCCCGGCCAAGTCGGTCGTACGCCCGCTGGGGGGTTTGGGATGGGATGGCCCCGGGGAACGGTGGCCACCTTGGACGAAAAGCGACTGCGGTTCCCGAGGCTCTGCCATCATCTGCTGCGCGCTATTACAGCTGTCTCGATGACTTATTGCTCAGACTGCTTCTACCGCAACGATGGCTTGCGCCGCCCCCGCCGTCCAAGGACGCGGTCATGCCGCCTGCCAGCTGAAGCGCAGGGCTGGGCCAATCCAAGACACGGAGCCCGATGTGGAACGGCAGCATCAGCATGTGCGGCCTTCTGGAAAGATTCTGCCCCTTAGATTCATGCCGCCGTCCCAGATTAGCGACTCGTCCCTTTCCCGTCCGCCCTCCACCGGCCACGCGGGACTGACAAGACCCTGCACGAATATCAACCAACTCGAGACAATGCTGCAGTGGGAACCGCTGTCGGGGTAAGAAACGAAAAAAGGCAGTCTTCCGTTTTGACGCCACGCTTCGTCACGCATGTCAAACCAGGCACAGGTTGAAACGTTTACGATAAGTAAAGAGAAGCCACATTATACCGCCGGCCACGCCTGAAATAGACGACTCGTTGATGAATTGGAATCTCCATGGATAACGTAATTTCCATGTGCAACATCCATCATCCATGATGCAACAAACAAACGGCCAACACCACCACCGACAAACCACGACTGCAGCATCCCACCCACTGCCGAACCCCGGCTACCCCCCTCCCCGCCCCAGAGAGAGATCATCCCAATTCTGCAGGTTCGTTTCAGAAGCTCCGGATGGAGAAGCTCAGGAGCACACCTGTTCGCACTCGACGCCGGTCATCTCCGTCAAACGCAACACATGATCCCTTACTGGCCCCTTATTAACATTTGACAGCTAGGCGATACTTTGTCCACCACACGGAGCACACCTCTGACCTGTTGCTAGCACTTGCAGCACACGCGACACACCTGACTACCATAGTATTTTGTCCTCGTCTAATCACGAAAGCTGTGGGCTTCGCGTCCAGGCATCTCTGGATTACGCTGCTGATCCTGCAGATCGCATTCAAACCCAAAACACGACTGCCGCGACAGTCGGTCCTTGTCGCCTCCTTTGGCAGGCCCCATTTCAGGGGTGCATGCACATATTGGCTCTCCCCGCGGCGCGCGTTTCTTGGGTCGTATTTGACTGACGTCTCGACGCGTCCACCAGGAGCCTCATTTCAACCTCCCCCCGTTTGGTAATAAATTTAAGCTTGCTCACCTTCCGTATCGGATTTGAGGCGCTGTTGCTGACTGTCGCGTAGTCGCTGGGCACATGAAGCCGTATCAAGACCTACGCCGCCGTACAACGTCAACCGGCGGCTTCCACGTGGCGACGGAGCAGTGAATCCTGCGGTGCCCTGGGCCGGTTGCGCTGGTGGAACCGTCGGCTGCTACGGA
The DNA here is from genome assembly GCA_014705045.1 of Colletotrichum theobromicola. Taxonomy (NCBI): domain Eukaryota; kingdom Fungi; phylum Ascomycota; class Sordariomycetes; order Glomerellales; family Glomerellaceae; genus Colletotrichum; species Colletotrichum theobromicola. The sequence goes on along the minus strand of JABGLZ010000973.1, from coordinate 33,680 downwards.
AGCAGAAGCGAGTGGCTTCGAGGAGTGCCACAGTGGGATCGGCCGCGACGGCCGGCCATAATCCCTTTCTCGTGCAGAGGCGTCGTGGTGTGATGTTGATCCCCGGCTCGCATTCCAGCGGTGACGGCTTCTTCCATTGCTTTTTGGGCAACATTCCTCCGTTGAATCAATGCGTCGGCGTCGTGGTTCAGCCGACCGACGCCGTCCACATGTATCTTGATTAAACGACAGGGCACTGGCGACGTTCCTACAGGTCAACCGTGTTCGCAAGGCCACCAGCAGGCTTGCGAAGCTGCATCCTGCGGGAATCCCTTCAGTAATAACAACATTGCAAAAGGGTGGTTTCAACCAGATGGCCGCACTGGCCAGCGGTGGTCACTCGCGGCCTGTGCCGCAGCATTGCGTCGTGAGGACAGGGCCAGACCGCAACTCTCATTTCAAATCCAATGCCGGTTCGTCCAGCAAGTGCTGCGCAGGGATCGAGAATGACGACCTTTGCCGTCTTTTTGCCGTCTTTTTTGCAAACTCGGGATGCCCTCACCGGCGCTGTGCCGCCTCCTGTTACTTCTGGCCAGAACGCACGCGAGCATCTCGGGACCTCTACACACGACGGATCCCACCGCGAGCCTGGCTTGCCCGTGCCTGGCCAAGGTTGTCAAATATCGTTACCGGGACGCGCAAACGACGGTGGCTTGACATGCTGCATCATGGGACAAAGCTTCAAAGGAGACGGGCAGGTCGAAGATTCCCCTGTTGAGCTTTCTTCAGGCAATGCCGCCTACTTGCGTGACTGAGAGCATGCGAAACGATTGGCGCAGGCTAGCCCCGGATCTGCAGAAGCAGCCTTTCCGCGCCACCCGATATGTCACGAACCGCGGATAGCTAGCGCAATTGCTGCTTCGGCCGAGACACTGAAGAAGCTATGGAGGCGACCGATGGGCAACGTATAAGGACACATCTACAAACGCCAAGTGGCATTCCGGGGACGCTGGAGGAAGCCTTCGTTGGCGGCTGTGCAGTTTCAAAACATCAAAGATGTCGAGATTCGAAGCTTCAGATCAGAGACATTCCGCATCTTGGAATGGCATAGCATGCATGCCCACTCGTCGTCTTTGAGGTATGGTCTGTCTTGCCTTGAGGTGGAGAAATGTGAAAAGCATACTTCTTGAACGTATGGAAGTGTGTCCATCATTCTTTAGACGTGCTGTACGGCCGATGGGATCAAGACAGTCATATCCCGGCGGGCGAAGTTGCCAGAAGCGGCGGCGGTGGCTCGACGGCTGAATGCGGCGGGCGGAGGAATCGCCGCTGTCCAATCAGCCTGCGGCGATGATTACGGAGGTCTCTGTTATTCGGAAAGCGTTTTTTTCCAACTGCAATATGATTCCGGAGAGCATTGTGCTCTGCATGGGACTAATCGGGGGAGCTCTCGGGAAGCTATCGGGAAGCTATCGGGAAGCTTCTTGAGATGGCCCAAGTAGAGCTCCGGGATGTGAGTGCATCGCGGGCCAGTGCACCGATGGCAATGGCCACAATGCAGCACGCAATAGGCCCCGTGTGGTTCGAATTGGATCGGAGTGATGTGAAAATAAGCAATGGTGACGAGCCGGGGGTGCGCCGCAACTGCCCATCTCGTCTGTTGGACGTATTGATGACGTCACCGAGCTGAAGAATGATGATGGCACATTGGTGCAGCAGCTCTCACTGTACTCGAAAGCCCGCCGTCACTCCTACACAACAACAAAGCTCACCTTTCAACCTCAATTGAAACACTCTAATATTCATACGTAGTCAGTACACGAGAGAAAGTCGTTCAACATGGCGTTCCAGGCCCTCCGATCTATCAACCTCCGCGCGGCGGCGACGGGCTCGCTGAGAGCGCCCTCGATGACGACGGCACGGGCCTTCACCGGCACGGCGGCGGCACGCCTACCGTACAAGGACACTCAGGACCGCAACTCCATCAACACGGGCACCACAGAGGCGACCAAGTCGGGGCGCGACCAGGACGCCGCCAAGGACTCCGAGGCGTTTGACCCCTCCAAGACCAGGCCCGAGACGGAGCGCAAGGAGGGCAGCGGCGAGCTCCACGCCTCCGGGGCGAACCAGAAGCTGTCGAAGCCGCAGGGCGAGAACCCGAGTGGAAAGGGCGCGGGCGAGGAGGTGAGGAAAGGGGGAAAGAGCGGCGGCGGCAGCGCCCCCAAGGCGGGCAAGCCTTGAGAGATGAGGGCGAGGGATGATGGGAAGGAAAAAACGCTTGGTGGCATCACGAGAGGACAAGCATGGGCGTGTGTGCACAGTATCATCAACAGCATTAGGACAGAGACGGCGTTTGTGTTGACATAATCTCATCATGATTGAACATATTTGAAGGCTTTGTGTGCCTTGTCTGCCGCCGCCGCCGTGAACTTCAAGGGACTCCGAGGATATCAATGCAACCCCAACTCCAAACACCTTCGTCACCGCCGATTCTATTGTTGCTGCCCCGTTCTTATGCGTACAGCCCGTCGGGGTCGTCATTCTCCTCGTCGTCCTCGACGACGATCTGCTCCTTCTTCTTGGTCAGGTCCTTGCGGCACATGGGGCAGCTGCCCTTGCTGCGCAGCCAGGGGCTCACGCACTCGAGGTCGAAGCGGTGGCTGCTGTGGCACGGCAGCTCGACGATGAGGGGGTACTGGTCGTCGAGGAACTTCTCGGCGCAGATGGGGCAGGCCTCGTCCTTGCCGAGGGACTTTTTGGGGACGCGGTCGAGGGAGTCGAGGTACTCCTGGCTGACGCCGGGGATCTCGGAGGGCGGGCTGTTGATGTCGGACTCGAGGGCCTCGACGAGGGAGGAGAGGAAGCGGGCGTTGTCGTCGTTGGGGGCGGTGGAGAAGAGGGTCTGGAACTGCTGCTGGAGGAGGTGGTAGAGGGCGGCGGCGTCGACGGGCGTGGGCGTCGCGTGAGGGTTCGTGTGGCGGTGCTCTTGGGGCGACGAGGGGGCGGCGTCGGTCGTGAGGTTTGCGAGGAAGGAGGTGAAGGAGGACATGTCGATGCGGCGGGTCCCGGACTGGGTGGAGGGTCCGGGCTTGATGTTGTGCTCGACTGTGTATATAAGTCAGTATCAGACGTTTGAGTTTGGGTGTTGTTGCTGGGGAAGCATACCTTCGTACTGGGTGGCCATTGTGGGCGACTGTGTGTCCGTCGGTCGTTGCTGTGAATTGGAGAAGAGAAAGACGAGATTAGCGAAGATGCGAAAAGGTGCCGTGCGGTCGGATCAGAGCAGCTTTTGGAGCAAGGGTGAGGCTGCAACGGTGATGATGTGGCTAGGCAGGCAGGCAGTCGTGTGGTGTCGCAAGTTCGGTCGGCGGAGAATTGCTTGCTTGGTGAGGGGAAGGTCAGGGATGGAGGGGCAAGAAAGAGCTTCTGTGCTTCTGCTTCTAGCGCATGCTACAGGGATCAGCACCCCCGCGTCGACGGCAGAAAGTGTGGCTGCACCGCCGCCCTCGCCTCACCTTGCAACCTCCAACCTCACCGCAGCTTGTGCTCTCGAGGCGTTGACCTCACCTTGGACCCGTCGGCCGCCGTTGCCGAAAGTCTGTTGCAGGCGGGACTTGAATTCATCATGTGAAGACGTCGTGTCGCAGATCTCTGTAAACAGCTCCCGGATCTTGGCCAGACAGTTGGCAATTTTCTCGGGAGAGCCGAGTCGACATTCCGCTCAGGATTCCGCTATGGAGCTCCTGGCCGGCGGAGTATCCGCACGTCACCGCACCTTTATCGCCGAAGAGTGCCCCAAACGAGACCGGGTCCGGGGACAGAAGATGGATCTCGTTGCTACTTTATACCGAAAAACCCCACGGTCTTGGCGATGGCATCAGAGGACCTTGCCTTTGGGGCTTGCGGCAGTGGAGAGCTCTGTTTTTCTTCTCTCTTGCAGCAGCAAAAGATCAGGTCAGGCGCCTCGTCCAGTCGGGACAAATCCCAGAAGCCATGGATCCCGCGGCGATAAGGCAGCAGGCACGCCGAGCTCTCCGTCCAAGGCGGAGTTTGCATGACCAGCTATCCGTAGCTGCTGCGGACTTGCCAGGTCTCCCCCGACTTTTTTTTCTTCATCCCATCGACGTGTATGTGCTGGTTCTTCTGCTCGCTTCTGGTTTTCCGTGAGCGGTGACGGATATCCCTCACTGTCTCGTCTTCGGCGGTCTCGAGCTTGCAAAACCAGGGCGGAAAGAAGTCAAAATGAAGCGAGCGGTGCTAGTCATGAGCCATAGCAGCGTACGTGCTCATTCATGCAAAGGCGGCCGCAACGGTTGAGACTGCAGAGACGGGACCCGCGAACCTAAGGTGGATCAACATCGCAGGTCACGGAGCGAACAGCTCCAGCTGATGTGTAATCCATGGATGGGCAAGGAAGCAGAAGAAGCATGGCATGACAAGATCAGCATCGCCGTTGAAGTGTGGGGCATCCAGAGGTATGAGACCGTGATAGAAACCCGCTCCGACCTCCCTGTCTGAGCTTAAAAAACTAGACCGTCCGCCGTCGTCCTTTCCACCCCCCTCCATCCCTGCCGCTACTCCTCCTCCGTCCCAGCTGCTAGTTGGAAAGCACCCGAGAGCTACTCTGCTCTGAAGTTTACAGCCTTTCGTCATCTTCGAGCCCAGCCCTGCCCTCACACCCCAAAACATACGACTGAGAGCAACAGCCTTTACCAATCATCCATACAACTTGCTCTCCTTCTTGTCCCCTCATCTTGCCTCGTCGCACCCCCTCACGGCCTTGTCTCACCAAATACACACAGACGTCAGGCCGTAAAGCAGGAAAAGGAAGAAGACGCAAGTCCCATAAAGCCCGGCCTCGACAGCATCAACCTCTCTCACAGACGTCCTGCCCTCTCGTCCTCTCTCCTCATTTCCTCTGCATTCACACACAGACAAGAAGGAAGCCGCCGAAAGCTGCAGCATCACAGACTAAATCGTCCTACCAAGCTACCAAACCGCCGGGTCTGTCGTATCATTCTCGCATATCGCTCGCCGCAACCTTGCCAGCCGCTCATCCAAGCAACAGCGCTTTTAGAGAAACACACACACCATGGCGCACTCGGCCGCAGTCATCGGCTCAACCGGCCTCGTCGGATCCCACATCCTGTCGAATCTCATCAACTCGGAGGCCTTTGCCGTCGTCAACACAATCTCCCGCCGTCCCCCCAAGGCCGGCGGTCTCACCCTCAAGCCCATCATCGAGGCCGACACCACCGCATGGCCCCCGAAGCTCGCCGCCCTGCAGCCGCTGCCGACCGTCGTCTTCTCCGCGCTGGGCACCACCCGAGCCGCCGCCGGCGGTATCGCCGAGCAGTGGAAGATCGACCACGACCTTAACGTCGAGCTCGTCAAGGCCGCCAAGGCAGCCGGCGTCAAGGCCTTCATCTTCGTCTCCTCCGCCGGCACCCGCGGCGCCATCTCTGGCCAGGCCCCGTACTCCAAGATGAAGAACGGCGTCGAGGACGCCATCAAGGAGGCCGAGTTCGACCACGGCATCATCCTCAAGCCCGGCATGATCCTCGGCCAGCGCGAGCAGGGCCGCGCCGGCGAGGGCATCTTCCAGAGCGTCATCAAGGGGCTGGGTATGGTGAGCCGCGCCGCCCAGGACAGCCTGGGCCAGGACGCCGAGGTCATTGCGCGTGCCGCCGTGCACGCCTCCGTCCTCGTCGAGCAGGGCAAGGCGCCCAGCGGCCTGTGGGTGATTGAGGCCCATGACATTGTCCGCCTCGGCCGGACAGAGTGGAAGCACGGCGCCTGGCCCCGATCGTAGAGTTGGGGTCGGACGGTGTTCCTAGGGCGGTGCAACGTTACGGGGGCGATAAGTTGCTGCCATCGGCCGGTCGTCCTTCGGGAAAATGTCCCACCTGCGGGTGTCTTGTCGTCCCATGTCCGCCGTGACACGGCGCCGGCGATGTTTCTCGGGATCAATGGCGTGTCCATCGTGTCCTGTGGCGTACGTTGGCACCCCGGAGCGTGTTTCGTGCGGTGTCACGGCGTTGTGCCGTCCCAGGAGGTGAAGGCGTTCGTGTAAGTGCGTGGGCTTGTCCGGCTCGGAGTTGGCCCCGCCAGCCGCCGGGTCGTCAACATTATGTTTGTCTCTTCCTGTCAATATTTCCCGTTTCCTTTTCTTGTTGATATCCCCCGTGTAAACTTTCATGTACGAAATACCACCACTGTCTTTAGAGGTCAAGCCCAGGCAACGTTTTGTTCTCAGTCTTCGGTTTTGAGGGTTGTTAGTGTTACAGCAAAATTATACCACGAAAAATATCAGTCTGCTGTTCCCGGAACCGAGCCGGTTGGGCCTCCCGTCCCTGTGAATTGTCATGCAGTGTGAATCATTGGACGATACCCAGCATATGCATGCAACATGCAGAGAAGGAAAACTGAGGGTCAGACGGTGCTGGACAACCTCGCCAAACCGTGGATCTTCCGGCGCTCGTGCCCCACATCCACACCGATCCGCCAGTGGATGGCCACTGTCCCGATCGTTGAACTGATAAACGGAGCCTTATCGAACCTGCCCGAACCGTTGACCCCTCCATCACATCACAGCGCGCTCTGCCCCACCACATCTCATCGGCGGCGACTCACTCGCAATCTCTCTCCCTCTCTCACGACCACATTGCGGTTCCTGCTCTCTGTCACAGTCACAGTCACACTGCTTCTCGGGTGCAATCATCTGAACTTGCGTGCTTCTTCCTTCTCGTCCAGGTCTTAAACACAGCGTCTATCCCTCCCCGCATTGCAAGATTCACAGAGAGACACACACAAGGTGTCATTATTTCTCAGTCTCACCCGTGATTAATCAGCACACACACACATACTCACTATCCTTCACCATGGCGGAAGAGACATCACGTCCCCTCATCATCGGCCCCGAGTCTGGCCCCGAGGCCCCTTTCCCGCTCAAGATGGAGGGCAAGGTCATCTCGGGCTTCGGCCGCGGATCAAAGGAAGTAAGAGTCCTCCCCCCCCGTCCTCCTCATCTCGCAACACACACACACACACAAGTTCTAACCACCCACCCAAAAGCTGGGCATCCCAACCGCCAACCTGCCCGTCGACTCCTCCCAGACCCCCTGGATCGACGACACAAAGTCGGGCGTCTACTTCGGCTGGGCCTCCCTCGCCCTGCCCGCCTCGCACCCGGACCGCGTCGCCGCCGGCCACGGCCCCGCCCAGCCCACGCTCGAGTTCCAGCTCTACCCCATGGTCATGTCCATCGGCTACAACCCCTTCTACAAGAACACCGTCCGCTCCGCCGAGGTGCACGTCCTCCACAAGTTCGCCGCCGACTTCTACGACTCCCACATGCGCCTGCTCATCCTCGGCTTCGTCCGCGAGGAGAAGGACTACAAGTCGCTCGACGCCCTCATCAAGGACATCAACCTCGACTGCGACGTCGCCCGCGGCTCGCTCGACAGGCCCGCCTGGGCGCCTCCCGCCGACCTGCGCCCGGGCGCCGACAAGGCCGGCACGCTGGATGCGAGCTGGCTGGTGGAGCCCCTGCCCAAGAACTAGACTACTGCTTCTTTATGATCACCACGTGTCCCGGGATAAACCCACGATATTCAGCGTTTAGAGATTTCTAGAATTGATAAAAACATTTAAAAACCTGGGGGAATCTGTTCTGTCTCAAAAATAGGGGGTTTCGGTCCCCTTGTGGGTGGCTGAAGTGAAGCTGCGCGGGAGGTAAAAGGGAAAGAAGAAACAAATAATTGGCAGAAGCCCGTGAATATGAATCCGTTACCCATCAAGCCCCAAATGATGCGCCGTCCGGCTCTCCGCGAGAGAGGGGGAGCCGTGTGTTCGATTGGTTATGAAACTCGCAAACCCGTTCCAAAACGCCTCCCATGCCTTCATATATATGCCCTGGTCGCCCCTTTTTACACACACATGCCATCTCACACAGCCAATTGATGCGGTTCCTTGTTCTGGTAATAACAAGGCAGAAACTAGGAAAGAGTCAGCAGCTGAAAAGCAAACAAGATACTCGGGTTACTCACATTCACCACAATCAACATGGGGATATCAAACACGTCTCGCTTAATCATCCAGCAGTACCGGCAGTCCACCTTGCCGTCCTTCTCAATCTTGGAGATGCCGTGCTCGCCGTCGATGCGGGTGACGCGGTTGCTGAGGATGCTCTTGCGCGGGTCCTGCTGCGGCGTCATGTCGGACGACGCGGCGGCCTCCGTCTGCTCCTTTGTGCGGTACTTGAGCACGCGGCACGTGCGGTTGACGCTGCCGCGGCTGTCGCCGAAGGCGAGGTGGGAGAAGTCGTCGTAGAACTCGACGACGCTGTCGTCGTCGAGGATCTCGGCGATGAAGACGGGCTGCTTGCGCGGCGCGCCGCCCTCGCCGCCGTTCTTGATCTGGTCGACGAGCGCCGCGGACGGCACCTTGGGCGTCGAGAAGCCGGCGCGGCCCGTGTTGCGGCCGCTGTTGGTCGCCGAGGCGGACGGCGTGCCGTTGCTGTTGCTGCCGCCGCCCGTGTTGACGTTCAGGTTCGGGTCGTTGCCGAGCAGGACGTCCTTGGTCCAGCCCGTGAGCGCGATGAACTCCTTGTTGACGGCGGCGATCTCGCCCGTGCGGCGGAGGACGATGGTCGGCGCGGAGCAGTGGTGCATGAACTCCTCGTACTCGAACAGGGTGCGCTGGAAGCACTTCTCCATGAAGATGAGGTCCTGCCGGCTGAGCGTCTTGGTGCACGCGATGAAGGACGGGCGGATGCTGGCGAGCGCCTTGGCGATGCGCAGCGTCCTGTTGGCGGAGAAGCGTTTCGGGAGGTATTCGATGAGAGCGTGGAAGCCGGCCAGGTACGGGTACGGCTCCTTGACGGTCTCGTAGATGGACGAGGGGTCGCGTTGCCGCTTGCCCAGCAGGGAGTGCGGGCCCGACTTCTGGGGTTGGCCGGGCTTGTTGCTGTTGTTGTTGCCAGCCTTGGGGCGCGAGGGGGCGGATATGGTCTGGGAGTTTCCAACAGCGCCAAAGTTCCCACTTGGAGATCCTTCAAACGTAAAGTTAGTAGGTTGCGGGCTGGCGGTGTTGTCTGTGCTCGGGCTATGTAGGCTTGTTGGGCCGGCAGCGATGGCGTAGGCATGTGGGAGCCCATGTTGCAAGTTGCCTTGTTGGTACATGCCGTTGGAAGACTGGTCTACACCCATGAAATCGTTGATCATACCGCTATCGTAGACTTGGCCAAACTGGTTGTTGCCATTGCCAAAGACGTTTGTGGATCCAAAGCTGACTGGTTCACCACCACTTGGTCCGGATAATGAGCCGTCCCGCGGCGGGGTCTCCGCTGCGCCGGACGACATGTGCCCGAGCATGCCAAACTCCATGGCGCCGTACTGGCTGCCAAAGTTGAGCCCTTCCAGGTCAAAGTTGAAGATGGCCGGGTTGCTCGGGTCGAATAACGTATTGAACGGGTCGTTGGCGACCTGTGGCGAGATCATGCCGCCAATGGAACGGCCGTTGTTGCCACCCGGTTGCGGGAACGACGGCGATATCGGCGACGGTTGCGCCTGGAACGGGAGGCCTTCGGGGATGGCGACGGGCGTCTGCTGGCCCGAGTACACGGGGAACGAGGTGGTGGAGCTCTGGCCGAAATACGTGCTGCCGGCGGTCGAGGCGGTGTCCGAGGTCCCGCTGTGATGCCGCTGGCCGTTGGAACGGGTCGGGGCCGCGTTCGGGTTGTAGTTGGGCCCGAGGACCGGCCGGAGAGCCTCCGGTGGCGCATCGTGGAGATACTTTGCCTTTTTGCGAACACCGTCCTGGCAGGCGTCTGCGAGCCCGCGTTTGATACATCGCTGGCAAGGTCGTTCATCTCCTGTAGCCATCACATCAGCACAAGGTTTGGTCGCAGAAAGAGGCCGTGTAAACGAGACGAAAGATGATGTGGACCTTCCAATTAACCACGGAGGAGGAGGGACAACCACACGAATCTCACTTAACCATCACACAAAACTGTGTCGCGAGAGCCGGTCCCTGAAGAATCGAGCAGAGCTTACCGCAGGTCAGATGGGCTCGTTGGCAGGCGAAACACGCCCGGCGAGCCTTCTTCCTCCTCGGCCGTGACGGGTCCTTTGGGTCGTACTTCTTCTTTACCTCGCCGCTATTGTCGTTGCCGCTATCGTGAGACTCGGCCATCTTCTCGTCGTCGTCGTCTTTGTTGGGCGTCTCGTCGTCGTACTCGTGGTCATTATCTGACATGGCGTCCGAGACCTCAGTCCCGGGCTCCTCGAGGCCGTCCGGCATGTTGTCTTGGTTTTATATGCAAGCCTCTCTCTCTCTCAAGGCAGAACAGAACAGCGACAACGGCGCAAGCCAAGCTGCCGCAAGCAAGGCCCTGGTCCAGGACTGTTCCCTGGATGCTATGTTTGCGAAACCACACGGCTCACTCCCAGACGTGCCGTAATGTGCTTGGTGTCGCCGTGGCAGGCGTCGTAGAATAGGGAAGGGAATAGGAAAATCCTCCTGCGGTCAGAAGTGAAGTGGCACACGCCGGGATCCGTCTCGTGCAGCACACACACGCACACAAGGTCAAAGTGCAGCGCCGCCGTGGCTTGCTGGCTTCCCAGTTCACCTACACACCTATATGGGCAGGGGCGAGGCCTTCGAGTCCGCAAATGGGAGTCAAGCCGGGTACAGTCTCCCGCGGGCCGTGGGGTGTGGGAGAGGTCAGGGACCGAAATAGGCGCTGTGCGCTCCCGCGATGTAGACGGGAGGCTTGTTGTTCCCTCTTTTCACCAGATGCGCAGCGGCAGCAGGGCAGCAGCAGCAGCAGCAGCAGCAGGCAGGCAAACAAGCTGCAGACAAGGCCAGGGGAGACGAGGCGAGGGAGGGGGGGAGACGGCGTTGGGTCTCTTTCACTCTCTCTCTCTCTCTCTGGTCTCTCAATGAGCTCGTATTCTCAGCAGTCAGGAGTCTCCAATGGTGTGGTGGTGGAGAGAAAAGAGGCGCCTCTTGTGCAACGTGCTCGTCACGGCAGGACTAGGACTCGATAGTTGTTGGCGCAGTCGTTTGGAGACCGGTGTTCGCGTCGCGGACCACATGAGGTCACGGGGACGGGGACGGGGACAGGGTCGAGGGACGGCGGATGATGGGAGACTGGCGGCGCAGGACCGGGGTGATGTGACGGGAGTTTTGAGAGGTCGAGGCGTCGAAGGGTGTCTGCAGGTAGCCGTGGGCCTCGTGCTTGCAAGAGACAAGCATCGACACACGGGCACGCACGCGGACGGTGAGCAGCGGTTGTCTCTGTGGGACGGCAGACCTCGTAGGGCTTTGCGGTCACGGCGGAATTGCGGATTCGGGGGAGGGAGGGTCTTGTCGTCGGGGTCGAGGTTCGGGATTGGGGGTGCCGTGATGTTTATCCTCGGTCGGGTGGAAGAGGAGCACGCGAGAGTGGTCGTTTTGGAGCTGACCGAGAAAGAGAGCAGACGGTAGAAGGTACGGTAGCAGTAGACCCCCAGCAGCAGCAGCGGTCGCAGTGGCTAAACAGTTTTACACCGGCCCAGCGAGGTATGGACGTGGAATCCCAGCCTCGCTGCCGTTGGTCAAAGATTTGCTGGCTGAGCTGCGGGGTTCTCTTGGAGAAAATGCCAGCCCGGCGATTGGCCGGTCCGCTCGTTATGTGGGTATGGACAGCCGGCGCCCCACTCTGTATCGGCTACTTGGAGAAACCGGGGCGATACCGCCGCACACGCCGTCCCCAGTACTTTTCCTTACTTTTTCCTCGCCAAAGTCTTCACCCACGGCCCACCGAGGAGCGCGCGTCATCCAGGTCCTCGGCATGTCATTGCAGCAGCGTCCCGTCTTTTCAAGCTGCGTATCCGTACCTGGACTGTAAAATCCATCATCTGTACAGAGTACTCGGTACCTCGCCTCCGCAGCGCTGCCTGCCGCCAACCTCTGCACCTGATGCAGATGGCAGGCCACTTGGACCTGGCTGCAGTCCGAGCCTTTGAACAGACTTCGTGTGTTCCTCACGATGTGGACCGGGTTGGCCAGACCACGTTCGTGTTTCTCGATCTAATCTAGGATTTCTTATGTCAACGTCCTCAAATCTCTTCGTCTCCGACACCCCAACGCTTAATAACAGTTACGACTCGGGCTCCCCTTGGCTCCTTGGATACCCTCGTTCCTGTGTCAATATGGCCCAATCTGGTAGCACAGCATTACGTTAACGACGTCCATGCAAGCCACTCTATTGGACATCTGGCATTGCTGCTATCCAGCCGCTGCATGTGAGATCCCAATACGATCCACGGCCAGGTCCACCGTCACATCCCCCCAAGTCAGAGAGAGGTCAGCCTGCCGGGGAACCAGGCCGAGGCCCGAACCTTCCAATCCGACCTCCAAGTCAGCCCTCGACGAAACATGCCACGGCTGCTTTTACGATGTGTGACTCCAAACACGGCCTCATGTTGACCGGTATTGCATTAACATTGGCTTAGCCGACGTGCCGAGCGTCGTCCGTCTGCCTTCTATCTGCAGTCCAGCAATCACACTAAAAGGGGGGGTATCTTATTGCATGTGCGCACAAATCCAACCGCTCCTCTCCTCTCGCCCACACCATTGGCGAACCTGCTCCTGTTGCGTCACCCACGAGCCTTCCAGTCTGGCTGCCTCGTCCATCAATGAACAAGCCCAAGACCTTTTGGGCACTTGCAGACGGCTGCTGCCGTCACGAATGACGATCGCCACGATCAACAGCCGCATCTGCTGCGCGCCCTCTCCCGCGCGCACTAGCCGTCCCCAGTCGTGCCAACTGTCGTCGCAGTAAGCCTGCCAGGACCAGGAACAGCTGCACTAAGGGGCTGCATCCGACAGCAGGAACCAACGCACCGCTACAGCTGCTGCTCTCCTCCGCACCGATGGACGGGTTAAGAGTCTGTGCGGTGTGGCCGGCCGTGTGTCTGATCCTGAGGCGGCCGTCATTCCCCTTCATCGCGTCGGCCCGCTTCGCCAACGTCCGTCCGTCCACGGAGAATTCCCACACGCTTGCGAGCGTGCGCGCGCGCGCTAAGTGTTCTTTGCGAACCGGCTGCGCTTTCTAATCTGCTTGCCATACTTGAAAAAGATGTACGGGAACGGCAGCATCGCTACCGTCAGGAACCCCAGCAATGACGTCGCCCAGGGGTATCCGAGGCTCGTGTACATCTGGGTTCCAAACAACGGGAATGCGGCTGTCAGGCAGTCGTCGAGGTCAGCACTGACCGAGACACGGGGCACCAAACCCAGCCGAGTGGGAGAGAAGAGCGTTGTTGGTGCCACGGGATGGATGGGATTGTGGTTCAAGAAACTCACCAGCAAACATGCATCGCACAAACGCATTCGCAGCAAGGGCTGACGCTGCGTAGAGAGGATAGGCGTCCACCTGCGAAGCCCCAACTTTAGCATACTCACTTTCTCATGTCGTGCAACGCCCGGGGGCGGGCCTGGGAGAATGGTTCCAGACCCCTGGCACCGCCCAACCGGTGGCACAAGCAGAAGGCACACTTACAAGAAACGTAAAAATGCCAGTAAAGACGAGGAGCACCCTTCAGACGGTCAGCTGCAGCTCACATGCACACATACACAGTTGGAAAAGAAAGAAAGCAAGACGACCCCACGGTCCGTGGAGGAGGAGGAGGAGGACGAGAGCCTGACAAAGCGTGACTACGCCAGCCACATGAACCTGCAGACGGCAGCCGGCCTGATGCAACCACGGGCATGTCAGGTCACGGCATGAGAGCCTATGCTGCGGAACCACGGGCCTTTTTCCATCTTGGGGCCATGGTTGCGATATGTCGTGTAAGGGGAAAATCTTAGAAAAGACTCGAACTCACCCCGCGCCAAAGATTGCGCTTCCGATGATTGGCAAAATCCAGTGCACCCATGAGAAGGTCGTCCATCCAAAAAAGAACAAACCAATGGTGACGAGGAAGGCGCCGCAAATCACGGGAGGGAGGCGAAATTCGGGCTCGCTGGCCCCCTCGACGCCCGTCTCCTTTTCCAGGTCGGCCATGAGCCGGCTGCGGATGCGGTGCCACAAGGGGTCGGTCGCGGCGGCCAAGAGCATGCCAACGAGGAGGCCCAGGAAGGTGAGGCCGACCTGCCAGAGGTTGAAGCCGTGGTTGGTCGTGAAGACGAGCGGGAAGGCGCCGAAGAAGAGGTACAGGATGCCGAGCAGGATGGCGCAGAAGACGCACAGGTTGAGCATCATGGGCTCGTAGATGAGCAGCTGGAAGGGCCGCAGCAGCGACAGGCCGATGGTCCTGGGGATGGACTTGGTCATCTTCTCGACGGGGGCCTTCCAGCGCTCGTCACCTGTCTCTTTTCGGATCTTGCGCGCCTTGGTCCGCAAGACGATCGGATCTGGGACCGTGTCAGCTACTCCCGCGCCACCAGCTCAGGGGCGCACCCTCCACACGAGGCAACTCACGATATGTCTCGGGCACCAATACGACGATGGCGACCAGCAGGACAAACGTTATGATGATGAGCACGTAGTAGGTCCAGCGCCAGTGAAGGTAGGTGTTGATGAAGCCGCCAATCAGCGGCCCGATACACGGGCCAATGAAGGGGGCGAGCGAGTACATGAGCATCGGCGCCTGAAGCTCGTGACGCGCAAAGAGATCGCCCACTGTATACTGGTCAGCGTGGTTCCCTCGTGACGATGCCAGCTTCACTCACCACTGCCCCCGGACACCGACAGGAACGCTGAGCCAGTCAGGCCGTCGAGAAACCGGGCGATGATCATGGTTGTGATGTTCTTGCTGACGGCGGACGGGATGATCCAGATGAGATACATGACCCAGGAGACTAGGTAGATGGGTCGGCGCCCGTAGAATTCGGAGAGCGGGCTCAGAAGCATGGGACCGAGCGAGATGCCCAGTACAAACACGGACAAACCGACTGTGGCCACGAGCTTCGAGATCCCGAACTCTGCGTTCATCTGCGCGTACGTTGATGTGTAAATGGAACTAGCAGCCGTGCTGTGTGTCTTGTCAACACCCACACCCCCCAAGACCTTTTAATTCTCGGCCTGTCACTTACACGCATGTGCTAGCGAGAGAGACAATCGAGACAATGACCCATTTCCTGAGTTTGCTCATGCTGCGCGGACACATGGGGTCGCTGTCGCCGCCGTCAAACGATACTTCAAAGGGGTCCTTCTCGGGCTCTTGCGAGGAAGGGCTGTCGTCGGTGTCCAGGTCGTCGACGCCGTAGCCGTTGTTGCTCCTATTTCGGCTCAGGGAGCGGAGCGAGCGCGCGCCGGCGCTGGCCCCCGTTCGGATGCGCTGAAAGGTCGCATCCTCCTCGGCGATCGTCTCGTCGTCGTTGTCGGCGCTCGATGACCGGCCGCTCTCGGCCTTTTCGACGTCCGCCATGGCTGTTTGGCGACAATTTTTAAAGAACGTTTGGGAATTCCCAACAACAAAATTTGGCAATGACGAGCCTGATAACAAACACAAGCTGGGGACTGCGGATGTCGGGTATTATGT
>JABGLZ010000973.1:896-18076 GCA_014705045.1 Colletotrichum theobromicola | reverse complement strand
TTTTTTTTTTTTTTGGCTGGATCTGCTACCACGATGAAATGTGTCGCAGGCCCGGCGTGGTTTTTATTTGGAAGTAGTAGAAACGGGATCCTCTCCCATTGCAACGATCCAGACCCCGTGAAGACATGTTGACGCGAGGGGGCAAACGCGGGATCTCTGGCCATTAGTCAAAGACGGATGAACGTCCCTAGGGCGCAACCTCTTTGGCATGATTTTTTTCTGCCATTATTCAGCCCAGCTAGTAGCTATTGGCGCGAGCGCGCGCTGTTAGGACCCAGAACGCGGCTCGCCTTTACGCCTTTTGGAGGAGCTTGCACTACACCCCCCCGGATTGGGAGGTGGATCTCGTCATTGACATTGAGGCGAGGCGAGAGATGCTCCACGTCCCCTCCCCCCATTTTGGAAAGGTGGACGTACTGGTGGACGGATGACGCCGCCATGGGGCTCCTGCGATCTGGATAAAGACGCGAGACGAGGAGACTTGCCATGTGCAGCGTCCGAACCAACGGGCGAAAGGGTCCCATCCATTCCGAGGAGACGGGAGGGGGGCTCAGCCAGTAGGGATGTGCATGTTCATTCTTCCACACGAGCACACCATCGAAGACGAGAGCTTCCAACGTAGTGTGTTTGTTAGTTAAGACGTAGCGCTCCAGAATGTGATTGATAACAGCGATAGGCGTCGGATGACATCCGGTTTCTGTTAGCGGTTGATAGGAACGCAAGCGGGGCTTTTTTTCGTTTTTTTTCTTCTCTTCTTTCCCACGGAAATAACCCGTCTGGACCTGACATGACGTTGACAAGCGCCTTTCTAGAACTCGCAGAACGGGGGACCCTCGGCATCTGGGAAGAGTGGGTGAGACATCAGACAGGAGGCGCCCGGTCTTCAACAGAGTCGCAGGGCTAAAAATGGGAGACGCCGAGCGATCGGTTTGGATTCGCGGCAATGCTGGAGAAACCTGACAGAAACACTGGCCCCGGCATGAGCTGCAACCCAAACCTGAGGAGCTGAGCTGATCTGATCCGATGTGACTTGCCTTGCCCTGCGCCGCCTGGCCAACAGTTCACAGTTCACACGCACACTCGTTCGATAAGCTTCAATCGGCTTTTCCCATCTTCCATGTTCCCTACATTAGTTCGTGATCCGACGGCGGGGCCCACGAAAGCCGGCAAGTGGGGTTGCATTCCATTCACAGCGTTCCCACTGATTGCTGCTGATGCATGCTTGCTCGCCCCCGAGAAAACAAGAGTCATTTCGCGTTGTCGGAGAGGGCGAAGCGCGAGCGCCGTCAAACCCGCCTTCCGATCCCGACCGTCTGTTTTTCGTTCGTTCATTGTCTGTGCTTTTTTTGACACCTGCCCCGAGCTCTTCGGCGCCGGTTGCCGTAGCGTGGGATGGTTGAGATCCTTCGGGCCACGTGCGATGACGGTCTGTCTGTCTGTCTGTCAGCAACGTCCGTGGACTTGAGATCTGCGGGCGGTTGACGTCCCTGGAGATGGATGCATTTCTAATCGAGTGCTTAGCGTGCTTCACTCCGTGGTCTTAGAAATGCTAATATCGGATCAGAATCACGAAGGCTTCAAAGACAATAAAGGTTTGACGGGCTGAAGATCAGCGTTCTGTCGTTATAGCTATCTAATACTGGCATCATGTGCGTCTCCAGCGTTATTATCATACATGACCAACATCTCCCTCATACATGTTCGTCGTCATCGCTCAATCTATAATGCCTCGTTCAATCAAATGCAGGTTTGCTCGCCGCCCCAAACGCCAGTCGCATGCAAAACAAGCCAAATCAGTAATACTCCGGCAGACTGCTCCAAGACGGCACCGTCCCGGAGCAGTCAAAGTCCCGGTCGTAGGCCTTGGCAGGCAGGATTCCGGCCGCGAGGCCCTTTTTGTAGCTCCACAGCGGCGAGCTCTCCGTGTCCCATGTCCAGTACCACCAGCCCCACCCCTTCTCGAACGAGTGCATCTGCGCCTCGGCGAACATCTGCAGAAACTGCTTGTAGTCGCTGCTGAACCCGCTGGGGTCGCCGTTGGCCGTGTCGCAGCTGCACTTGCTGTCCTCCGTCGGGCACCGCGGCGTCAGGATCGACGTCGACGAGTTGCCCGTGTCGTACGTGCCCGTCCACCGGTTGCCCCAGTTGACGTTGGTCAGGTACTTGGCGCAGTCCGTGTCGGCCTGCGACCACTCGGCGAAGAGCGTCGGGCCGTAGCCCGTTGACGTGTCCATGGACTGCTCCGTCTGCTGCGTCCACCCGTCGCAGGCGTACTGTACCTTCTTCTGGTGCGTGTACACGATCTGGTCCGTGTTGAAAATCACGTACTGGTGCACGTCGAGCGCCAGGTCGCTGTAGCCCGTCATCTTGCCCTGCCAGTTGCCGAGGCCCATGAAGCCGTCGCCAAACACCACGACAGCCTTGATCCCGTTGCCCTTGACGAGCTTGTAGGCCTGCTCGGTCCACGCGATGACGTCCGTCGCGCTCAGCTCCGTCATCTTGGGCTCGTTCACGAGGCCGTAGAAGGAGATGATGTTCTTATACCGGTCCTGCGCAAAAAACTTCGACAGCCGGTCGTGCATGTCCAGGCTGCGCTGGGCGTTGGTCGCGCCGTCGGTGCCGTTGAGCCAGCCGATGGCCCCCTGGCGACCAGAGTGGTTCCATCCGTTCTGGCTGCCGGGCAGCCCGTGGACGTCGAGGTTCACGCGGAGGCCGTACTTGCGTGCCCATTCGATGCCGCGGAGGAGGTAGCGCCACGACGTGCGGAAGAGGTAGGGGTCGCCGTCGTAGACCTCGACCGCCCAGTAGTTGAAGGGAATGCGTACGTGATCGAGCCCCGCATCCGCAATCTCCTTGAACGTGTCTTCCGTCACAAAGGACTTGTAGTGGTCCTCGAGCACCTCGGCCGTCTTTTTGGCGCCCAGGTGCGTGCAGAGGGTGTACTCGTCAATGATACCGAGGCGTGAGTCGTAGTTGAAGAGCGAGGGCGTGATGAAGGGTTCGAGGTTCAGCCAGCCGCCGACGTTGACCCCGCGTGCCGGTCTTGAACCGTACGAGCCCCAGTCCTCGTTGAGCTTCGGGACCTTGCTGTTGGCCTGCGTCGAGTCGTCCCAGTCGGTGTACAGGCCCATGACGGGCAGATCGCCCACCATCTCGTCGGTAAAGGTGACGTTGAAATCGGTCGTATCACCCCACGACCACGGATCGAGACAGGTGCCGCGCCATTTCATCGGAATGCTATTCTTGTCCTGGCCGTCGAGGTTCACCGTACTCGAGTCGCTGTTGTTGGCATTCTTCTTGCTGACCACCACTGCCACAACGATGATGATGATGAGGAGCACCAGGCAGACTCCGAGGCAGATCCCTGCTGCGGTTAGCTGTTGATCGCGGACCTGCACCGGCATCACTTACAAAGCTTCTTCCTCTTCTTGATCGGCCCGGGGGGGTCAGCCACGAGACGCTCTTTTTCGAAACTGTTGCTGTCGGTGCTGCTCCATCCGCCACCTCTCAAGCCCCGCGACCCCCGGCCCTCCTCGAGGATGGCGCCGCTGACCACCCGCTTCTTCTTGTGCCTGTCTTTCCGCGGCTTTTCGTAACGCAAATCTTGGTAGTCTTCCTTCTGGACTCGTCGCGGCCTCTCTCTTGGCGGATCCTTTTCCCTCGGAGCGTCTCCATTCTCTGCCGCGGCTGCTGCACGGCGTGCCCTTCGTTCCCTCCTTTCCCTCCTCAGCCGTTCCCTCTCCGCATCTCTTTCCGGGTCCCTTGGCCTCGCATCGGAACTCCGCCTCTTTGGTCTTCGCGTATTCTCCTGATTCAACTGTGCCAGCGCATCCGCCGAAAGCGTCTGCGACCCCCTGCTCTCTCCGGAGTCTGTCGCTGGCCGTCTCGATCTCTGATCCTGTGACCGCCGTTTCTTCTGTTGATGTTTCCTGCCCGATGAGTCCCGCGGTCGGTGCGACGACGGTCTCGAGGATTCACCGGGCGCCATTGTTCGAGATGGAATGTGCCGTCGGAAAAAGGGTGCTGGTCGGCGTTGCACACTGGAATGCTACTGACCGGCGGCCATTCCTGATGGATATACGTGTTGACGCCAAGGATACCAAGATCGTAATCATGTCCACTGCCCTGTTTTGGCGCTGGGCTGGCGGCTCGGCTGTTGGCAGGGCAACAATCGCCCGGACCTCTTATCAGGGCGTAAAGTGCCAGCAAGGGTCGGTCGCCCGCCAAGGGCCGCTGCGACCCCCGCGAACGCCGCTGCAAGCCGAACTTACATCACCCGCCCGGGCATCCCTCGGGTTAGTAGGACAGCCTCCCTCGTCGAGCCGGCGGTCTCAATTCCTTCGTCTCTAGACCTTCATGGGAATTGGGTCTCGCATAGTGATTCTGCCGGCTACAAACATCATACACAATGAGGTCCATTTCAATACGTCCACTCTGGCGCGCGCTGGCGCCGTCCGTGTCGCCCCGGCTTCCCCTCGCTGTCTCTCGGCTCTACTCGACGCATCCGCCCAATGCGAAGCTCAACGTCCCCGTCGACTACGCGACGACCTCTCTCCTCGCGCACTCGTCCCAGGCGGCCCTCAGCACGGCCGAACTCCCGGCCGACGTCCGCAATGGCACGACGAAGAAGATGAACCTCTTCCAGGCCATCAATGATGCCCTGTCGATTGCGCTGGCCGAAGACGACTCTGTCATGGTGTTTGGAGAGGACGTCGCCTTTGGCGGCGTGTTCCGCTGCACAATGAAGCTCGCCGAGACGTACGGCGCGGACCGCATCTTCAACACGCCTTTAACGGAGCAGGGCATCATGGGCTTCGCCATCGGTGTGGCGGCGGAGGGTATGCGGCCAGTAGCGGAGATCCAGTTTGCCGACTACGTGTACCCGGCATTCGACCAGCTCGTCAATGAGGCGGCCAAGTTCCGATACAGAGATGGCGCATGCGGCCGCAGCGTGGGCGGTCTCACGGTCCGGATGCCATGCGGCGGCGTCGGCCACGGCGCTCTCTACCACTCCCAGTCCCCCGAGAGCCTGTTCACGCACATCCCTGGACTACGAGTGATTATGCCGAGGTCGCCTCTACAGGCCAAGGGTCTCTTGCTGTCGGCCATTCGCAGCAACGACCCGTGCATCTTCATGGAGCCCAAGATCCTCTACCGCGCCGCTGTCGAGCAAGTGCCCGCGGGCGCGTACACTCTGCCGCTGTCCAAGGCGGAGGTTCTCAAGGAAGGCAAGGACGTGACTATTGTGTCATACGGCCAACCACTGTACACATGCATGTCGGCCATTCAAAAAGCCGAAGAGGAGCTGGGGATCTCTGTGGAGCTCATCGACCTCAGGACGCTGTACCCGTGGGACAAGGAGTGCGTCTTTGAGAGTGTCCGCAAGACGGGCCACTGTATCGTGGTGCACGAGGCCATGGTCAACGCCGGCGTTGGCGCGGAGGTTGCTGCAGCTATCCAGGAAGACCCGGACACGTTCCTGCGGCTGGAAGCGCCGGTTGCGAGGGTTGCGGGATGGAGCATTCATACGCCGTTATTGTATGAGAAGTTTAACATTCCCGATGTTGCGAGTAAGTGGCCTTTTCTGCGAGTCTGTGGACAGTGTGCTGACCTACCTACCTAGGGGTTTATGACAATATTAAGCGGGTGCTGGACTACTGAGGCGTGAGGATGGACGTCAACTTTTAATACATACCCATGATGATCAAATCTGAGGACGCGTGTGGGCTTAGACCTAGACTTTGTGAGGCAGAGGGAGCAAGACGGGAGCTCAAGGCCGGTCTGATCGTTGTCATGTCGTTCTCGATAATAGGAGACCAAAGCTGTAAAATCAATTGCCCATGCATTGCTCCAGAGCGCTCAGTGAAGAGCGAAGAATCGTATATCGAAAAACGGTGTTCTGGAGAATTGATGGAAGGGTACGGCTCGAGTGTGCCTCTTTCCTGCAGAAGTGGAGGTTGCGCACTAACATTTCATGCCCCTTTCCTGGCCAATCTGTCGCTGCCCCCGTCATCGTCCCCGTCGTCGGTGTCCCGCCAATTGCCCCGCATCAGGTACCTTACGTTTCAACGTCCACCGCCGCCGCATCATCACCGCCAACGCGATATTGCAGGAATACACCACTCTTGCAAATCAGCCCATAATGTCCCAAGTCGAGACCGTGTCCTCCTTCGTGGAGGGAGCTCCCCCCGGCGAGGTATGTTGAGCTGTTCCCACCGTGCACACCCCGAGCTGACCTGACCTGATTGAAGCTCGCAGATGTCATCGCAGGTAACGATACGCCGCCACCGGTTCGCAGCCCGATCGACAGCTAACCCGACAAAGACATCAAGTCCCTCACCTTGTCCGACCCCGAACTCGTCTCGAGCCTCGAGCCGGCTTTCGAGAAGTACAATGAGGAGCAGTTCATCACAGTGAAGCTGCCCGGCGGCAGCCAGCAGGTCGGTCAAGCCGCGGTCGATGGAGCAATCGGAAGCTAAGGGAATGCATCAGGTCATCGTCAGCTCTCACAACTCGCTGGGCAACGGCCAATACTTTGACGTCGAGAGCTCCACGAGCTTCACCTTCGACCACAGCACACAGAAGGCCAGCAACGCGCAGAGCTACGTTCTGGAGGGCGCCAACGTCGACTTGATGTAGGTGACGCTGCGTGGATGGCTGGAATGGTGCTAAAGAGAGTGCAGCAAGTCGACACTGAAGAGCCTCGGCCCTTACGTCAAGGAGCACTTCCCAAACGCCGCCTACGGAGTCTACCCGACCGAGAACGACTCCAAGGTCGCCGTCATTATCGTTTCCAACAAGTACTCCCCTAACAACTTCTGGTACGCGCTTTCTCCAAAGGTCCCTGAGCCCTGCTGACATGCCCAGGAACGGCCGCTGGCGCTCCCTCTACATCTACGACCCCTCCTCCGAGAGCCTCGAGGGCTCGGTCAAGGTCGACGTGCACTACTACGAAGACGGCAACGTCCGTCTGCTCACCAGCCGCCCCACACAGACGTCCGTCTCGGGCACCGGAGCCGGCATCGTCAAGGAGATTTCGAACTCGGAGAAGAAGTACCAGGAGGAGCTCAACAGGGGTTTCACGAATTTGAGCGAGGGAGCGTTCAAGGGCCTGAGAAGGCAGCTGCCCGTGACCAGACAGAAGATTGAGTGGGACAAGATCACCTCGTACCGTCTCGGACAGGACATTGGCGGAGGCGGCGGAAGGCGATGAGCTGGGGACGGGCCGTGTTGAGTAGACGTTAGATCGATATCCTCCGTGCATTTAGCAGGCGTCTAACAGGAGCAAGACTCCCCTCGTCTGTCACGGCAAATGGTTCGGTGATATATTCCCACAGACTCGGGACCGCCTCGATACAAGAGTGGCTAAAACAGCCGTATGCATATCTGATGGAATGCAGCAAAAGCGTGTGTACCGGCGATTTTTACCCGTTCAGGAAATAAATCGCGAGCCACGGCCAAAGTGCCTTGAGAACCGATATCAGAAGCCAGCTTGATTACCCCGCGCGTTCCCCGCCTTTTGCATCTGTATGGAATTGACATCACGATCCCGGAGGACGCACGGAGTGCCTCGGCATCATCCCGAATTTCCCAGATGTCAGCGAGCGGGATTGACATGCGGGCAGAATAGCCGTACGGCTCGAAGATAGAGAGACAGCAGCCACCGGCCTTATGTAGTGCGGATCGAAGGGGACGACCGCTCCGCAGGCAGTAGGGGTGATTTATCTGAATCAGGCCTGCCGTCCAAAGTCTTGGAATATTCCGTGTGCTCCGTGGGATTTCGGACTGTCAACCGTCGGCCAAGAGTCCGTGAGCGCCATTTACGCGCCCACAGGACCCCGCGGAACCGGTGAGATAAGGAACATTCCGACGGGCAGACGTCTCGAAGGAACCCAACCCAGTGGCTAGAAGGGCGGGCGAGTTGTGGGTATGGCTGGGTGATTGACAACCCCGCGGGACGCAGTACACTGGACCGGCCAGCTGCGGCGTTGCACTCGGTCGGGTTGCTTGTCGAGCCCAGTCATGTAGCAATGCAAGGATACGAACACGAAATACTGGGGACGGACCGGACCCTGTGGCTGAAATTCCGGCAGTCGAAGACGGTTTCCGCTGTAGATATTCACAGAGGCACAGGGTTTGCGACGACGTGGAAGCGGAACTGAGAAGCGACGGCTACTCGTCGAGCCCAGCCACGAGCAGCGGACACCGACAGGATTCCGGCAAGAGGCCCGCGTTTCGAAACGAGCTAGCTGGACGCAGCAGCTTGGGCGGTCAGGACAGGTACGGCATGCCTCTCACGTCGCAGCAGTGCTCTCTCTGTCTTTTGAGCAGCGTTCGCCCTGACTCGGAGACGGCCTGGTCGAGTCTCAATGGGCGGGGGAGAGACGTGGCACTGCCTGGGACCAAGGTAAGGAACGGGTGTCGCAGGGTAAGGCGAGGCAGGCTTGGTCTGCCTAAGTTTACGAATACAGCCGTGGGTGACATACGCCGTATTCTCCTTCCAGGTGCCAGCCTTTCCCGAGTGCGATGCCGACAAGGAACGGCGGCATCACATTCGCTCCGCCGGGGTGCCAGCCCCGCTCCCACTCTCTGGGCACCTCTCCAGCTCTCTCAACCTCCTCCCGTCCCAGTTGCTGCCCCCTAAAAACGGTACCTCAATCACTCTAAACCCTGGACGCCCAATCCACCAGGCCGGCGAATCACAGCAGGTGTGCACTAATTTCGGTGTCCCTCATTGGCCCGAAAGTCCCCCCTGAGCGGACCCCCGATATCCTTTTTCCCCCAAGCTGCAATTGTGTCCACTGTCAAAGCAGAAGCTTCCACCAGCTATCCCCCCCCAATTTTACGCGATAATAGTGAAGCGGGCTCAACAACATCCGAGCTGGCCTGATTGTGCAACTGCCACCTCTAAATCTCGCCAAAAAGTCTCTTTGTCCTGCTCTCTCACCTACCTTACCTTGCCTCGCACATCCACCAAGTTTCACCGAAACAAAAGATCAGTTCGCAACCACGTTTGCTGCTCAACAAAAGCCACGTTTTATCACCAACAGAACGAGAACTCCCCGGGCTTTTCTTTTGCGAAATCTGTCACAATGGGCGGCGTCGAACTCACCTACCAGGATGTTGCCGAGCACAACACCAAGAAGGACATCTACATTGTAGTCCACGACAAGATCTACGACTGCACCAAGTTTGTCGACGAGCACCCGTGAGTACTCGACCTCGGCTTTTCCCCCCGAATTTCCCGTCTGTTCGTCCCAACTGACCCTTTTCTCGCTCCGCAGCGGTGGTGAGGAGGTTCTGCTCGATGTCGGTGGTCAGGATGCCACCGAGGCTTTCGAGGATGTCGGCCACAGCGACGAGGCCCGCGAGACCCTGGACCAGCTCTTCATTGGCGACCTGAAGCGCCAGGTAAGCCAAACCCCCCTCCGCGCATGCGCATGCTCGGGACACTCACAGCTAATCTCTCATTCCTCAGCCCGGCGACCCTGCCCCCAAGAAGCAAACCGCTCCCACCACCTCCGCCGGCTCTACCGAGAGCCCCGGCTTCGGCATCGGCCTGTACGCCGTCCTCCTCATCGGCGGTGTCCTCGCCTACGTCGCCTACAACTACCAGCAGCAGCAACAGCAGCAGTCCGCATAAGTTCCTCACCGGAGCTTGTTGTCGTGTGTTTTTTTGGAGACTGCCAAGCGAGTACTTTGGAGAGGATGGAAGCCGTCACCGCGCACGGTTCCAGAGGGGAAACGCGCGCGCGCCGCCCCGTAATGAGGCACCCAGGCGGATGTGATGGGAATGATGACGGGTGTCTCTCGTCTTTACGATCATCTGACGAGAGGGTTGACGTCGGTCGGCAGGAGCTTTTTTGACGTCCCGGGGCGGATCTGGCTGGTTGTGGCTTTCGACTGAGCCGAATCTGCCGGTTGAAGATATTGCTTTTAATAGAATATACGTTCGGTCACGATTCTTATGGACATTTTTTGTTTACGGGGTGTTTGGAGATGGGCAAGAAAGCACTGGAGATTTAGTTGACAACAAGGATGAGTGACTTGCTGTCAGATGCGACTCGTTGGACAGCCCGGACTCGGGATGCTTGTGACTGGCTGCTCAGCGCTGACCGCTTTGGTGGTGCGCGCATCTGCGGTCATCAGTAGCTACTGCGGCGGCCAATTCAAAGGACGCCGTGATTCTCGACACGGCGTCTTTGGTACGGACTTGCCTATCGTCAAATCAACAAAATCCCCATCTACAATGGCCAACTCCCACTCTTGACTGCCACTTTCGACTCCCACTCTTGTGTCAACCCGCCATAGGGGTTTGGCCCGTGCATACCCATATCCACAGCCACTCTGTCACTGCCAGCTTCCCGTCGTTCAGCGACCTTGGGAGACAGCAGCCGGAAAGCCTCGGAATATTGCATTGAGACATCCACAAGGTACAAGATGGGAGCCTAGCGTCTACAATTGATCAGTAGGTGCTCGCCTCTGTCGGAAACTCAGTCATTCGGGGATAAAGGTGTACGGCGTGGCTTAGCTCATCAGCCACGTCCGTGCGCCACAGTGCCGAACGTCCAAGATTGAATCAGCAGCTTCCCATCTCGGCTCAGCAAAGAATCTTCTCTCCGTCAACCTGCCTGCGTCGTCATTGTCAACCGGCTAATCGCAGCAAACGTCTGGATACAATTGTGAATATCGAAGCAGCGGAAACGCCAAGGAGAAACGAAACAAAGCTCGACAGCGCGACCCGAAGAGAGCGACCGCGAGGACGAGGCAGCGAGCCGCCGACGACAGGGCGACGCCCGCCCAGCTCACGCGAGCTGTCTATTGAATCAGCGAGGGATTGTCGGGAACCCTGAGAACCTGCAAGATACGAGCGACGGCGCAAAGGCCCCCGGAAAACCTTCGTCTCGTTCCTGCTTGCGGATCAGAGGTTGTGAAGCTGTCGAGCCGCAATCACCACAACTGCATTCTGAGAAGCGTCTACAGCCGGTCATCGATTCCCTCTGATATATACTAGACACTATCTACACCCGCCAAGATGTCGTCCCTCCTCGAGAAGCAAAAGGCCGCCTTCAACAGCTCGCTCGCCTCGGCAGCTAGCAAGCTGACGGCCAAAAAGCCATCGCTGGCGCCGCCTTCGCCCTCTCCTTCTGTCGGCAGCACCGCATCCAAGAACGATGCCTCGTCCGGCAAGCGCAAGCGCGATCCTAATGCTGTCGTCTACTCGCAGCCTCAGAACACTAGTTTTGGTCAGGAGGTCTTCACGCAGATGCAGTATGCGCTCGAGTGGCTTAAGGGCAAGGACGAGCCGAAGACGGCCACCGAGATCTTTGACCACCTGGGCCAGACGCGCAGCACCGACAAGCACAAGCAGTCGCTGGTCGAGGCCATGCGCCGTCACCCTCGCATCCAGTGGGTCCCCGACCCGAAGCTCTCGGAGCAGACGTGGAAGACTGGCACGTACGTCCACCGGCCCATCATCCCCGGTGTCAAGGACAAGATTTCGCTCCTGCGCCACCTGCAGAGCAAGAAGGACGCCGAGGGCACCAACGTCAAGGACCTGAAGGACGGCTGGCCCGACTGCGACCAAGCGCTGATGGAGCTGGAGCGCGAGCACAAGATCCTCATTGTTAAGACGAAGAAGGAGCAGCACCCTCGCGCCATCTGGCTCGACGACGCGACGCTGCACCACCACGTCGACGACGAGTTCAAGCGCATGTGGAACGCCGTCGAGGTGCCGACCACCGACGACATCGTCAAGAAGCTCGTCTCCGTCGGACAGAAGCCCGCCAGCGCGGACCCGAGCCTCATCAAGAAGGTCGACCCCAAGGCCAACAAGCAAAAGAAGCGCGCCGTCCGCCGCACCGGCAAGACGACCAACACGCACATGGAGCATCTGCTCAAGGACTACAGCCACCTTACGAAGCGGTAGACGGATACACACTCGAATGCATTTCTGGCGTTTTGATGGGGCGGCGGCTCTTTGGGCGTCCCGGGCAGGTTTTCTTTTTGCTCTTTTCCGGTCTTATAGAAGGGTTTCAGACTGGCTTTGTCACGGCCGATCAGGGACAAGCCCTGTGATGAAGGGGGCAGAAAAGAAGGATGAATAAAAATTATTACCAGACCCGAAGCTCAACTGTGGTATCATCCGCGCCGCTATGCTGCTGACTCGACTAGGCAAACCTCTCCTCCTCACTCATCCGCGACTCTCTCAAAAACTCTCAGGAAGACGTCCGGCTCCTGTTTGCCCCCGACCCTCCACCGGCCCTGGATGGTGAAGGTGGGCACGCCATTCACGCCCGCTTTCCTCGCCCGGATGACCTCGCCGTCGACAATCTCGCCGGCCCGCTCGCTGTCGAGCACCCTCGCAGCCTCGTGCTCGTTGAGCCCCGCCTCCGCCGCCGCCGCCAGCAGGAACTCCCGGTCCGAAATGTCGGCGCCCTCCTCAAAGTGGCCCCGGAACAGGGCATTCAGCAGCCGGTCCTGGACGTCGAAGCCTTTCGTCAGCGCAAGGGCGCTGAGCTTGTGGCACTGCCGAGAGTTGCCCGTCGTGCCGCTGATGTCGAGTTTGATGCCCGCACGACTGCAGTCGGACGATATGCGCTCAAAGGTCGTCTCGAAATCGCCGCCCGCCACGGAGGAGAATGTCCTCGTGTAGACGGTGCGCTTGTCGTATCCTGTGTTTTTATCAGTATGAGAGTTTTTTGAAAGTGGGAGGGAGCACAAAAACGGGGCGTCCCGACTGACCAGTGTTTTTCATCGCCGGGCTGAGATAGAAAGGCTTCCACGCCACCTGGAACTCGGCGGACGGGTCCGTCTCGCGGTACAGTTCCATCGCGCGGTCGAGGTTCTTCTTGCCGACGTAGCACCACGGACAGAGCATGTCCGTGACGGCCTCAATGCGAATTACTGTCATTTTGTGTGCTCTGGTTGTGCCGGTATGTTTGAAAGTGCAGGGCTGGTAGTGGTGGTGAGCGAAAACTTGATATTCTCTTAGCCCCGAAGCAGGAAAGCCTCGGTCCGCGATGGCGTCAAAACCGGCGTGGGATCAGCTTAAATGCTCTGCGGGGACCACTACCAAGTTTCAATGCCGGGACGAAAGCGAAAAACAAAACTAAAGGGCCTGCCATGCATCTTAAGTCCCGAGAGAGAAAACGTCCGTCTATTTTTCTCACTTCGGCCGCCCACGCCTCAGGTGAGGTCAAGAGACCACCAACCGGCCCAAGGCACACGACATTGAATAGTAATCAAGGCTATTGCTTCCCGCCGGCTGGGCTGGGCTGGGCTGTGCTGGTGTCCCGTCCCAGTGAGATAGATATTATCCCACAAACACCCAGACACTGTTTCTGTCTCTTACGCAACCCCCCTCCCCCTTCCCGCGGCTTACACCAAGGCAACCCGACACGGTTTCACCAGAGAGAGACTGTATACTAATCGAGTCATCGTCCTCTCTCTCTCTCTGGGGTGGCTAGCTGCCGAGAACGAGCCGTTCGGATTTTGCGATTCAACCTAGGAAACGGGTGCACTCGGACGAGGCAAATCCACCTCTTTTCGGGGGGCACGGAATGCCACGCGCAACACCCGCCTTGCCCGTCTCACTAGAGCCAAGTTAAAAAAGCAGGGAGCCATTCGTCTCCGGTTTCCTCCTGCGCATTATCCGAGCTTCCTACCTTCGTCCTGAGTCCCGAGTCCTGGGCAGAGAAGGGAACGGTGCAAGTCTCTTTTGAGTTTAGTAATCACTTAATTCCCCGAAATGCAGCAAATGCAGCATGCCAACAAACCCGTGAGACAGCCGACCAACCACAGGCGGGGCCCTGGCTGGAAACCTTTTTCTGATTTTCTCATCAATCCGAGACCAGAGACGAAGCCAGACAAACGAACCCGTATGCCTCGGGTGCTGAATCGTCCCGCCCGCCTCACTTTTTTTGCATTGAGGCTAGGTCAGGTCGCCCGATCATTAAACAAGAATCAGCTTTGGTGACGATGACAATTGGGATATCGTTCGGCCGAAAAGCTGTCATCCAACATTCAAGCCGCTGCCAGCCTGCAGGAGCGAGGCCTCTTATTAAATAGGCCCGCGTGCTCCTTGGGATTGAGCCCATCCGCCCATCTGTCATGTCATCATAAGTTTGCCAAGTGCAGCGGGTCGCTATCCCCGGACCATCCAACGCAACGCTAGACCTGCCCCGTCGTCCACACACTGACCATCGTGAGATCGTTCCTCAAGCTTGCCCTGGTCATGTCTCCTCCCCCCACATGGATTGTCGCTCTGTTAACGCTCGCGTGCGTGTTGAGGTGTGATAAGAATAAGCTACTCGCGTTCATTGTCTAGTACAGGTTTGCATACAAAGATCCGCAACAAAACAAGAGTTCCAGTTCCTTTATCGGGGTGTCCCGCCCAGGAGCGCTCGTTTCCTGTCTTGGAAACTCCTCCCAACCGTTGCCTCCCGCCAATGCCTATGCAGGCCCAGTCATCATGAAGTTGTGCTTTCCGCCCGTCTATCAAAATACAAAAGAAAAAGCGTGTTTTTTTTAAAAACGAACCAGACGGCTGCCCGACCCTGTGGTATCTCCCTGACCTGTTCCCGGTGCAGCCCGCAGTATTAAAGTTGTATGTATTTACCCACCCATCACCTTGCCATGCACAAACTTTTCGTTACTCGAGGAAATTGGAAAAAAAGACAGCTGTCCTAGGAGGACGATTCCTAGGGGAACATGCGGAGAGATCTCACTCGCCCCGGGGAGGCTCCTAGTGGGCGCCCGCCCACAGCTCGCTCTGACGACCCTTGATGTCGTAGGCGGCGGGGGGCTCCGTACTCTGGGGGCGGCGGACCTGACCGGCGTTGCCATAGAACATCTGGCCGCCGAGCGAGGGGGCAGCCGGGTACGCGTCGGGGTCGGGGTAAGTGTATCCGTTGCCGCCGTTGCTGCTGTGCGAGGGCGACGGGACATGAGACGGGGACTGCCAGCCGACGCTGCTCATGTGAGGGCTGCCGCCTGCGCTGCCGGGGCCGGAGTGCTGCTCAACGCTGGGCTCAAGCGTGGGAGGGGGTCCGTAGCCCGTGGGGTGCGAGGTAGGGCGGATGCCGTTGTTGTAGCCGGCCGATGTTGTAGACGCGGGGCTGCCGACGTGCATGTCGCGCTGGAGGTGCACCGGGAGAGAGCTGTTGCCCATGTACTGGAACTCGGCGTTGGCACGGTGCATGTTGTCCGCGCTGGGAGACATGGACAGGGTGCGCTGGCCGGGTGAGGGTGTCGTCAGAGGGGAGCCACGGTTGGACATGGCGTCTCCGTCGGAGCGGGTGGGCTTAGCAGCAGCTCCGCGGGCCGCGAGGGCAGCGGCGGTCGCGGCAGCCGCCTCCTCTACGGTGCCGGTGTGGTGGTTTTGATGTCTGGTCAGGGTGGTACGACGGGTGAAGGTCTTTTGGCAGTCGGCGTACGGGCACTTGTACGGACGCTTGCCGGAGTGGATTCGGCGGTGACGGGCGAGGGAACTGCTGTCGCTGAAGGGTTTGCCGCAACGCTCGCACATGTGAGGCTTCTCGCCAGTGTGCACACGCTGATGGACTGTGAGGGCAGATCGCTGGATAAACTGCTTGCCGCAGTTGGGGAAGTCGCAGACGTGAGGGCGGATACCGCTGTGAATGCGTTCTGCTGCGAGTTAGTGCTTTGGACCTCGTGACGTGGCATTGTTTACATACCGTGACGGGCCAAGTCGCTGCGGCGGGCGAAGCCCTTGCCGCAGGTGCTGCACGGGTAGGCCTTTGCAGGCTGCTGAGGTGCCTGCTGCTCGGGGGCCTTGTAGCCCATGTGTTGGGACATCTCCTGCGGGATGCCAGGCAGGATCGGTGCCATGTGAGAGACAGGAACCTGCATGGGCATCGGGGCGCCGACCATGGCGCTAGGAGAGGGGTATGAGCCGGCGCTGGGCGACGGGTACGATCGTGGGACACCTTCCATGGTGTGACGAGAGTGCTGAGAGTATTCAGATCCGTGAGGGGAGCCGGCGCGGTCCATTGGGGGTTCGGCCATATTTCTCGCAGTGAGTTGAGGGAGATGAGCCATCTGGCGATCCGGGGTGTTTCCGGTGTGCATGGGGGCGTGTTGTTGCATAGCTCTTTGGTTCATCAAGTTGCCAATATCCATTACTTCGCCCGGAACAGGCGACCTCATATTACGATGGAAATCGCCAGTCGGTGTCAGTATCCCTGCTGCGTGGATGGCCAGCTTGCAGGATGGTTTTCGGACGGTTCACCGCGTCAGACGAAGGTGACTTTAGGTTCAAAAGGACTGCGTGTTCTTGAAAAAAGTTAGTAACTGAGCGACACCGAGAGGCAAGAGGCTAAAAGGGCGAAGGCGCCTAGGGATCAGGGCCATCTTGAGGGGGGAAGCACATCGCCACGAGTAGGAGAGCGTTTTGAGTGCGACTCCACACGCAGGGTTGGGCAAGGCAAAGTGATCGCGGGGGTAGCCCAGTATGCTCGCTGGCATGACTAGAAGTGCCAGGAGCACCTGGTGGCGGATCCGGGCTGAATCAGACTGACGGGTTGTGCTCGCAGGCTTACCTTGTACGGGTGCTGCGAAAAATCCGGGAGAGACCGATCACAGATCACAGACCAGTATGTTGCTCGTCCTTGCCGCCCAAAAATATCCGCCTGGTTCAAGCTTCGCTCGAGTCGAGATCGGAGTTCTTGGTGTTGTGGAGGATTGCCGAAGCGGTGACGATTATATATATTGACGCGGGTTGTGTCGGTAAAAAAAAATATCGACGTGGCGCAAGGCGTGGTGATGTTGTAGAACGGAGGCACAGCCCACCACTGATTAATCGTCGGAGATGGTACGCGTGCGGAGGGCACTCGTAGAGTCGATCGAGGGATGACGATGGCTCCTGCTCGGATGTGTGCGAGTCGAGTCGCGGTGAAGACGGAAAAGCAGAGGGAGTGAATAGGTGTGAAGGCGGCCGTATCAGATTGACCAACTAGACGCGCCTGCTGTCAGTAGATGCAGATGGAAGGCCTGATATACAGGCTAGAAGGGTGTCAAAGCCAGGATTGATGGCTGGGGAAGGAGAGAGTGGAAGGAAAAGCTGGTGCCTCCGACGCCGAGGGCTGTCCAGTGTCGAAGAGTGTTTGTCAAAGTTCGCGTACAGACGGTCTCGGATGAGATGAGGTAACAGGGGCCAA
>JABGLZ010000970.1:126201-152454 GCA_014705045.1 Colletotrichum theobromicola | reverse complement strand
TGGTGGTGGTGGTCTTCTGTCTGGTTGGGCGGCTGTCTGACTGTCGAGGCCCGCGTCCGCGTCCGCGTCCGCGTCTGCGTCTGCGTCTGTTGGATTCGCTGGTGGATGAGGCTTGCTCCAATGCTTGCTAGGGTGGTGCCGATGGCTGAGGGAGGTGATTTGATGGAAGCTGTCTCTGTTTCCCGGCATGCAGCGCTATGCCGTTCTCGACGGACAATGGCAGGTCGAGAAGCAAAGGCAAAGGAAGCGAGTGGCCCGAGGGGTTCAAAAAGGGGGCGTCTGTCGTCTTCGTGTCCTGGACTATGAGGTCGTTCTGTGGCCTTTTGTTTCTGGGATGTCCACCTCTCGTCCTTTACGGCTCTGGCTCTGGCTCGCTCTGTTCAGACGAACGGCGGTTAACGAGTGCTGCACTGCACTGCAAAAGTACGGATACTCGCTGTGACCCGACGAGGGTGATGAGCGACACGCTGCTGATGCGAGTGCTGCGTGCTGCGGGGGAGGGATCTGGGGTCGTTTGGTGAAACACAGACGGGTTTCGATCAGCGTCGTCAAGGGGGTTGACAATCGGGACGGAAGTGTCCTTCTGTTGGCCGATGAAGACGAAGAGATAGAGACAGACGGCTTGACAAAGGCGAGGGGGATTTACAATGGACAACAGATAGGTAGCTCGAAAGAGGCTCCCAATGCAAAGAGGATGGATGTAAAGGGCAGATTCGGCAACAGCAACAGCACCTCACCGGATTCGACGGGAATGCGACAATAATCAGACTCAGACCTCAGAAGCTGAGCCTTAGAGGGAAGGTGTGAGAGAGAGCTCAGAGAGGCGAATAGCGTCGTCGTGTTGGGGATGTCACGCCAGGATCCAGGATAGGGCTGATCAGTTGCCCCTTCCCTGGGCTTTCCCCCACCAAATACGGAGTACGGCGGACTCGGCTTTCCATCTCAGAACACGGGACGGAGAGAAAAAGAGCCTGTCAGGCTTACCTTAGGCTTACTCGGACAGCAGCAGCAGCAGCAGCAGCATATCAGTCTTGTTTCTAGGTTTGGCTCACTTTTCCTGTCGTCGACATGGTATGGTGTGCAGCCTGCCTTTTACAGCCCACCAGCGCCAGCGCCAGCGCCAGTCAGACGGCTGCAGGATGAGAAGAACATGAAATGAGACGAAGGTCCGAACTCGAGCAGAGCAGAGGCCGGGCCATTCTCGACATGCATCGGATTGCGGCACTAGCTTTGTGTAGGTGCCTGCTCAAGTTGAGATGATTTTTCATTTGAGAGCTGCACCTACCTACCTACCTTCCTTACCTTAACAGGCAGAGAAGGGTCAAGAGTAACTACTGCATACCATAGTAGTAATTAAACACAAGCTTCGTCCAAAATTCCAGCTCTCACTACCTTACAACACCACAACTACCATTACCAACATCAACAACAAAACGGGCGCACATCCTTCCCTTCAGCACCTCAGTCCAGTCACTTCCGTCACCACTCAAGTAACACCCAACCCCAGTCCTCTACTGTTAGTGCCATCGGCCTCCGTTGGCCGCTGCCGTTCTCTCGGTCCTTCGGCAAGCTACCGGCGGGCTGTATCGCTGCTGATGCCACCCTGCCCACACCGCAGGCCGTAACCTGGCTCCTTGGCCCTGCGCCCCCCGTTGTCAAAAAAATCACCGACACCACGACTGCGGCTGACAGATGCCCAGCCCAAGGCCCCAAATGCTCTTCACGAAAAGCCCAGCATGACAATGACACCGACAAACAGCATGCACCGCTTTTCGCGTCGCCCGGCCTGGGGGAGAGACGAGAGGTCGGACGAAGAGAGACGAGGGGTTGTAACTTGTGCCAGCATGCTGGTTGCGGACTGGATCCGGGTCCGAACAGAGTTTTGGGCTCCCACTCACGGCGACTTGGACCCTGGCATCGCATGCATCTACGTCGCATTCCATGCGCGCACATTTCCTTTACTTTTGCGGCCGCGACGCCACAGCCTCACGTCTCCGAGCAAGCAACGACATAATGCAACCCCACGTCCATATCCTGCTCGACCATATGCACCAACTTTTCGGCAGTCTCAAAAAAGGGACAATGACGACATGTCAAGAACAATGATTGCAGAACATTCGCCATGAATTCTCTTCTGAGCAACCAAGGCGAGAGCCGAAGCTACCTCTCTCTCTCTCCATGTCATGTCAGTCTCGTCGCTTCAAAGTCCAGCAACCATCCCCCGCCCAAACGGCGCGACAGCTCTCGGACAGCTCAGCCCTAAAACAACCTTGCTTCCAGGAGCTACAAGATGCCAAGGTGTATTTTGGCCCCTTTCATCTCTTTAACTCGGAAACTTTCTGTTCGTGCTGTGGGGAGCTCAACTTTACATGGACTGAACCCATCCAATGATCTCCCAAGTCTCCCACCTTACGGTGTGCCCCTTAGCTGTGGGATTTCGCATCGTCGAAGCCGCGAGCTACGGGAGACATCACCAGGAGTGCCACAGCGACACCACACACCATGTCTGGTGTGCATAAGTTGGCATGATGCGTCTCCTTGTAGCCCATGCTGGACAACTCTTATATCGTCTCAAGATGCTTAATCACAGGTTTTCGTCGCATACTCTGTTCATGCGGCTACGGATACGTTGGTGCGCCGTTTCCCTGAGCTGCGTGGGGTGTATGCCAGGGTGTATCATGAATCATTTCGACCTCCGATCCATGCCCCATTTCACTGCAAAATAAAGGTCAATCTTGATACCACCCCGTCGAACAGCTGTCGACTTTGCAACCACAAACCTCGGCCGAGAGCTCAAGTGGGGTCAGTAGTCTCTTTGGGGGGGCGGAAAGAGCTACTAATAAGTAATAACCCACTTCCCGGAGAGGGAATACCAAGACTTCGGGCCACCAGTAAGCTCATCAAGTGATTATTCCAAGTTGACAAGCTTCAGTAATAAAACCACGAGGTTCGTAGTCATTTAGAGTGAGTCATGATCCCTTCCCAGCCAGTCGGGTCATGACTGCGCCATGAGTTGGAACCTGTCTTTACCAACAAGCAACAAGCTCACCGCCCTCTTTTACATGTTGCTCTAGGACCTCTTGGAACTTTGCGAAACTTTCTAACCGAGTTCCAGGTGGTTGACGGCTCTCCATCTCCGGGGGTAGAATACAACGTCGCTCGTTAGGACTTGATTGCTGTGGCATCTACGTTGTTCTTTCAACATCGCCCTCGATCCAAAGCGCAAATCATCGCCGAACGAACCCTCAAACCTATCGTGGCCGGCAGCCAGACGGCGTTCCGAGTAAGGCTGTGATATCGGACAGGGATCCTTCCTCCAACCCAGAAGCAAAGGACCCTTCTTTCTTCGTTGGTGCCCCGTCCAGAAAACTTAGTTTTCAGGCGAATGTCTATTAATAGCGCAGAAAAAAAAGGGGCTTTCCCAAATTCCCATTTCTTTGCCAGTGGGATGTCGGATCTCTCCACAAGACCACTAATCCCAATCCGGCGTTAGCTCGGACTCAGCTCACCTAAGAAACCAGGGATCCCCTCCAACTGCCTGCCGCAGATCTCACCTGCACTGCACTGTCTGCACACCAACACCAGCGAACCACGCCCGCCGGCTTGACCTCTTGCCATGCCAGGCAAATCCCGGCAGGAGTTCTCTTTCGACAGACTGACAAGTTGGACATCTGCTGAGCTTGGTTTTCGCGTCAGGTCTGTCAGGTCTGATGTACTCTTCGAATGACGTCGAGTCAAGACCAGCTGCCAATCTGGCAGAGGGATATGCAGGCATGTTGCCTCACCTGACGAGCGACATGATCGACGTCCTGCGTCAAGGTCGTCTTGTTTCGACGGGCAAATCTGAATGCCGATGCATCACCATCTATCCCACGCCAGAGCTGGCATTGGCCGAAGCCCAACATTCGCTATCATGGCTGAGCTCGCGGTTCCAGACTTTTTTTTTGGACATGACATGCAGACGAGACCTGTTCTAGAACACATGCGCGCGCACACGAACTTCCACGAACACGAGATCTCGCCCATGCATAGCGCGTCTTTGCTCCGACTCGATCGGGCGTCCAGTTCGCGGTCCACGCTCCAATACAACCTCATACGGCCCCCAAAATCAATAGACGCGGAACGCAGTCCGAATATTGATAGCAAGTACTTTGCGCAAATCCCGTCTGCCCTTAAAATGCTGTACTAAAGCCTAAAATGACCCGACCCCGAGCGGAAATAGAAAAGCCCCCAAGCCTTACTTCTGGCCCCAGGGAGATTTCCGTATCCGTACACGTGCAAGGAAAGTGAATAGCTGGCATTAAGGCTGAACCGAACGAAGCGGCTTCCCTCGTCGCGATCCACCTGCAGGGCGGCACCGCCACCGGCGCGTCGCATCCGAACGGGACTGAGCCCGAGCGTTCGGAGATGCCGGCCATGTTCCTTTAAATTTCTCGATCCCGCTTTGTCCTTGCCGTCCCGTCCCGTCCGTGACCCGCGGCTTCCAGCTCCGGCAAACGACGGCATTTCCGCCTGGGGACCTTTTGTCTGCCCACCATTTCGGCCTTCTCCAAACGGACTACTTGGTACTGCCGGTGTGGATGTTCATCGAGTTGTAGAGCGTCATGTCCAGAAGACACCTTTGCCGTTGTAGTTTGTTGGTGATGGGATTATGTCGCGTCACAACCCGCAGGTTGGTCAATGTAGATCCCAGGGGAGATGTAGTCTCATTCTTCTCGTGAGCCGTGATATCACCGGAAACAGGAATGCTTTGAATGCGCCAGAAAGTATTTGCGCCGAAGTCACAGCCAAAAATAAAAAAATTCAGCTTCTGTTCAACACTTTCATCGGAGTCAAGATTAAGATTGACGTGGGGTATGATGACAGCAGAGGCAAGGCATTGAGTCGGAAGTCGTTGCTGAGCTGCGGAAGAGCAACGACTTGGAGATTCAGTCTCGAAACGATGGCGGGATGAAAGTGGCAGCAGCATGGCAGGAGACACACTTTCCCAACCCCTCGTCTCAGTTCCTTCCGTAGACTGACTCCTGCTATTCTGATGTATGAGCCGAGGATACATCTTTCCGTTCTGTTGCTTCTTAGTAATATCAAACTCGAACGACACTCATCCATTTCCTGACCATCCTTGAGTCGCCACCAATCGACGAGATCGCAGAGAAATCTACGTACGACACCATTGATCAATGAAAACCAGTGTTGGCCGGCCTCGTATAATCAAGCAATCGCCCTTCCTAGTCTTCTCACGATTCTACCTTCCCAGCCCCTTTGTCTCGCCCAGCACTACCACGGCGGCTGTGTCCAAGGGCTCTTGTCCAAAGATGAGAGCCCGTCGTTCGATTAACGTTTTCCTCTCAGCATACTATTCTATCCGTTACAGGAGGTCCTTGTTTGCCTGTCACGGCCCTTCCCGATGAAGATGGTCCGCTGAGCCAAATGCTGCCGTCCGACATGACGAGACCTCGTGGCAATGACCCTGGACTCAGCCCTCATGCTAGTCACGTTGTGTTTGGCGACACTGCCTGCCCCTTTCACTTTCGGCTCTGAGCAACTGCAAGTCACACGAAGCCGGTCAGCGCATGGAAGCAGCTCGTCAATGCTTCGACAAGGGACTAAGGCTCAATCTTGATGACCCGCAACCAAGAAGCGGTGTGGATGTTTGCTAATTTCACAGACATTCTCCTCCTCCAAGTTGGCATCACGTTGGCGAGATCGGTGTTTGGCGTTCAGTCGGTCAACGGAGCTGTGATCCTCGAGCAGTACGACGGCTTCACCTCGGAGATCGATGACACGCGCATCATTGTGAGGTCAACTCGATTGTTTGGCTTTCCGCGAGAGTTCTTCACCGCCGGCAAATAGTCCATGCTGCCTGAAGCGGAACATTCAAGCGATCTTACGAAACGAGTTGAGATACCGCTTGTAAATAGGTGCAAACAAGCCTCTCAGTAATCTTTTGGACAACAACTTGTCGACGGCTTTGCGTACCTTCCACTCGCTGACATACATGTCCACTTCTGGACAAACAGAAAGCCCATTCGGACTCAAGGCGCAGCATCGCGGCCTGGATGGCTGCATTGATAATGCTACGCGAAGTATTCCAGGGGGCTGGGTATGCTTCTTGCTGGAAGCCGATGTTCCATGCATTCTGGTTCGAAGAAGACCGAGAAAGGAACTGCTCAAGCAAACGGAGCTCGTCCGGCAACCCTTCCGCCACCGAAAAGGTACCACAGACATCATCTGAAAGCAACTTTCCGGGTTGGTTGCACGGGAAAACGAATCATCTGTGACCAGCCGCCGCATCTGCAGTAACTCACACGCCGCCATGATTGGATCATCTGTTCCTGCGATATGCAAGAGATTGGCCATCCGGATGGGTATGACTTGTGCAGGTATACTTGGCTCTTTCAGGATCGATATCTGGTCGCC
Organism: Colletotrichum theobromicola; assembly: GCA_014705045.1. NCBI lineage: Eukaryota > Fungi > Ascomycota > Sordariomycetes > Glomerellales > Glomerellaceae > Colletotrichum > Colletotrichum theobromicola. The sequence continues at coordinate 146,034 of JABGLZ010000970.1, read as the reverse complement.
CGTGGGCCGACTTACACAACCGTTCACCACGAGTCACTGATAGGAAGTTCAACGACAAGCTCTTCCTGCATCCCAAGCGTTGATCATGATCACGAGTTTCACTTTGTTCCAGTTGCCTGACCCGTTGTCCGCCAAGCAACGTCGCCTCAATTTCGGTGGCTTCAGCAAACGATCTGGGTGATTCGACTTTTGGCCGTGATCGGACACATCAACAGCGGTAGAGGCTGAGTATTTTCTCAACTCGCGCCACGGCCGCTGTGCTCTCTCTGTCTTTTTGCAACCTGAAGGCCATGATCCTCGGTATGACAACAATCTCCGGGAAACACGGGCAACCTCTCGGCAGGTACCCTCCTCCTGATTTCGGCTCTTCCATTCCGGCGACTGGCTAGCACCGCGTCCAGCTTTCCCTCGAAAGCGGTTAAATATCGTATTTGTGACGAACGGGGTTTGCCCGTAGCCGCGCACAATGACGGCTTCTCGCACCGGCCCGCGTTGGGCATATCGTCGGCCGGGTACATGATGCCGTTGCTCCAATGACTTTGCAGCCCGAGGCGGTAAACGACAACATTCGGTTGCGTCAACGAGGGAAACTGCATGGAATGCGCTGTCATCGAATCTATAAGTAATGCTCTGAGCGCAATCGTGGAGACCATAAGTTGACGGCATCTGAGTCAAAAGTCAACGAGTAAAGCCGAGATCTTCACCAAATACATCGAATATAGTCTGTCTTCAGCAACGCTGTCTCAGCCATCGCAACACTGAACACGATGAAGTCTCTCCTCTTCATATCAATGTTGTCTGTTGTGCCCCTCGCAACCTCCTTGCCAACGGGATTAGAAGACGACGAGAAGATCCACCAGGAGGCTAGCCATTTCAGATATCCGTGGTTGAACATGACACTGAGCAACTTGGCTACCGTCTGCCAGAAGACAGAGACATCGGATACGTACGACTGTCGAATTGATTGTAAGTCAGGCCAATCCCATAGTTGTGTCCTGCTAACAGGGCGCCAGTTGACTATTACGATTACAACACAGAAGGCGTCGTCGACATCAACGGCGCTCACTGTAACGCAACTTGGCAGTGGGACGGGATAACCCCCGACAACGGCCCAAACAACAGTTTTCCCCCCGACGGATCTGTCTGTTATACGTCACCAGCCAATATCTTCATGTTCAAGATCATAGACTTCCGATCAGCGTCAAACTTCATGATGTCCGTGAGCCACTTATACAAAGACTCAAGGTAAGCGGCCGAACACGCACGCGCTCTCTGCAACATGCGTGGATTACACGTTGCTAACAACATACCAACCAGATTCTTTCAATTTCCGTACGACGGTCGCAAGGCCATGGTCGAGATCAAAATCCCAAATAACCATCCCTCACCGCCTTTGGCGCCTTTCGTGCCTCCAGTCAATCAGTTCGAATTCATCGCTACGGCAACGATATCGAAGCGCACGGACGGACTATCGTAGTGACGATCGGAGCTGGTCTCTCTGAGTCTCATATGTTCGACGAAAGTCACGTTTCTCTACCGGTGGGATAGTTGGGTGTTCGTCAGAGTCGTGGTGCGCGCCGGTCGGAACAACTTTCCTTCGTGTTTTACCACCGCCTCATGTTGCCCGAGATGGGACGGATTCTCCCTCCTGTGCTCAAGTCAGGCGTTTCGTGCTCTTTTTGTATGTCTTGGTAGTATGCTCAGGAGATAATCAGATAAAGTCTGCACGGGAACAAAAAGAATATTAGCAATGGTGATGTGTCTTTATTCTGGGATGTGGCTCCGGCCCATTGCCATATTGCGCCGGCTACGATGTTAACGAAAGAATCCAGACCAGGAAACAATCCGACCGAAGAGGCTCCTGAGCCGTCCCGTCTCAATGGCTAGCCACCGCAGCGCACCGAAAGGGGTCAGGCGCCAGACCGGAGTGCGGCTCGGATTCGGAACCTAAACAGTGTAAGAGTGCCCGCCATGACCATGCCATCCGTTTGCTCTGCTCAAAGAGCTTAGAGCACACCCGGCGCAGAAACAACTTAGACATCTTGCCAAGAGAAATAAGAGGGGGAGGAGAAAGGCCGCGCAGTGGAGGAATCATCCGTTCCCGGCACCTAATGGCTTCTTCCCCCGGGATCCTCGCCCGCCGGGGCCTCTAATTCAAATCATTTGTCGGGAGGCGAGAGGACCGTTGAGCGGGCTTTCTGTCTCCTATTCCTTCAGGGAGAAGAGCACTTTATTCGGCCGTCGGAGGTTGGATCGGATCTACGGCGCTAGCCTTTGCGGCTCGATTGCTTACTTTTTTCCTTGTCCTCTTGGCTTTCCCTTCCCTGGGCTAGGGAGGATCGACCGACCCCGCGAGATTGGCGGGGTGTTTCTCTCACTGCGACGATCAAGCTTTCGCGGTGGGATTTGCCAAGCGATGCGGCTTTATGTCTTGTTTCTTGAAATGCGGGCATGACGGGGCAGCTATTCCGGACATCTTAAAGCCATTCATTCAAATCTGGCGTGCACGAAAACCCAACACCGGTGCCAAGGAAAACGAACGACAGGATAGGAAAACCTAAGGTACAGCAAAAGACTGAATTGAATCGCGTCAACCTGTCAGAGGAGACGTAATCGTGTGGCAGTAGACGCGGGTCACTTAATCGAAAGACTTTGAACTGGCATGATTCACACCTTAAACATCCCGCGAGTAGTTGACCCATTTCAACACACTCGCTTGCCAGAGGGAGCCATTAAGTTCCCTAGGAATGCGAACGGTAGAAAGGCGAATGTATGGAGGGCAAATAAGTGGCCGTAGCAGACCGTGGGACGCGCGGGTTGGAGGACAGGCCGCCCATCGATCTCCTGCACTCCGCGAAAGGGGAATAAGGTTTGGCGTTCCTGCATTGCGCTCCTCAGAAAATACTTGCCTTCTATGTCGGCTATCCCGCGGCCTGATTTGTATTTCTTGATTACTTGAGGTGGCAAGGTCCAGGTATTGAAACGTGCAGCTTGCACGTTTGGGATCTTGCAACCTTAAAGTCTGATCCCGCCGGTTGGACGCCCTTCAGACGAAAAGACCCGCGCGAGGGCTGTACTGTGCCTACCTCACTGCGCACGCAGCGTGATTCTACGACATGTACTGTCTGAACCAGAACACCTGGCCCCGGTAAAAGCCCTTGGGATCGAAGGCAAACAGTACTGGCACCCGAGTAAGAAGGAGAAACTGTGCCTGGGGTTGGTAGTTCGGATACTACCGTAGAGCCGACTGCCCTCCCACTCGTGATCCGTACTTCTAATCGTCTCGTCTTCTCGTCGCCTTCATGACCTTTCCGTCTTTTTCATGTGCTTCGTCGTAGTTGGCCACCGCCTGTAGTTGTCAATAAAATCCTCTTCTTCGGCCCTCTGAGAGGCACGAACGACGACTCGATAATCCTCAACCCCTTCTCCTCGAGTCCATCCAACGAAAAGGCCAGCCGGAATGGCTCCTCTCAAGGCCCTCCTGGCCCTGGCGGCCGCCGCCGTCGCTGTCGAAGCCCGCCTCATGTCTCGAGCAGCCAACTTCGCCTCGGGCGTCTCAATGGTCAATATGGCCGCTGAGAGCGAGCAGATCAACCTCCAGATCGGCCTGAAGCTGCAAAACATCGACAAGCTCGAGCCTATGCTCAAGGACGTCTCCGACCCCGATAGCCCCAACTACGGCAAGTACCTCTCGGCGGCGCAGGTCAACGAAATGTTCAAGCCGGCAGAGAACTCCGTCGCCGCGGTGCAGGCGTGGCTCGCCAAGGAGAATGTCAAGGACGTCTCGTACACCGACGGGGGCCGCTTCGTCAACTTCGCGACGGACGTGGGGACCGCCAACAGAATCCTCGGGGCCAACTTCGCCTACTACGACGTCCAGGGCACGATGAAGTTACGCACGCAGCAGTACTCTGTCCCGGACGCCATGGCGGAGCACATTGAGCTCGTGTCGCCCACGACGTACTTTGGAAAGATGAAGTCGGACCCTGCGTTCGCGGCCCCGATGCCCGCCGGCGCCATGCCGCCCATGCCTCCCCCACTGGCTCGCAGACAGGGACAGAACCCTCCCGGCGCGACGGCGAACTGCTCCAAAGCCTTCACCCCGGCCTGCTTCGAGCTGGCGTACAACTACGGCGCCTACCAAGCTGACCCCGCCGCCGGCAGCCGCGTCGGCTTTGCAAGCTTCCTGAACCAGTCTGCGCGACAGGACGACCTCACGGCTTTCCTGACACGCTTTCAGCTGCCGCCGCAGAGCTTCAAGAGCGTGCTCGTCAACGGAGGCCAGGACCACCAGGACCCCAAGGGACAGATCGGCGAGGCGAACCTCGACGCGCAGGTGATGGCCGCCGCGGTCAAGAACCTCCCCATCACCCAGTTCATCACCGGAGGCAAGCCGCCTCTGATCCCCAACCTCCGCACGCCGACGCAGGCCGACAACCAGAACGAGCCGTTCCTGGACTTTTACCAGTTCATGATGACGCAGGAGAATGCCGCCATCCCGCAGGTGCTTTCCGTTTCGTACGGCGACGACGAGCAGACGGTGCCCATCGAGTATGCCACGCGCGTCTGCAACCTCATCGGCATGATGGGCCTCCGCGGCGTGACTATCCTCGAGTCGAGCGGTGACACTGGCGTCGGCGCCCCATGTCGCGCCAACGACGGCAGCAACGCTCCCCAATTCACGCCGACCTTCCCCGCCACCTGCCCGTACATTACCGCCGTGGGCGGCACGCAGGCGTTCGGCCCCGAGATCACCTGGGTCGCCTCCGGCAGTGGCTTCAGCAACTACTTCAAGCAGGCGTGGTATCAGGAGGCCGCGGTGACCTCGTACCTGGCGACGGGCATCTCCCCAGAGACCAAGAAGTACTACGAGCCGTTCGCCAACTTCACCGGCCGTGGGTTTCCTGACATCTCGGCCCACTCCGCGAGCCCGCCGTTTCCGATCGTCAACGCAAACCGGCTCGTCGGCACTGGAGGAACGTCCGCCTCTGCCCCGCTGGTTGCCGGCCTGGTTGGCCTTCTCAACGATGCTAGGATCCGTGTCGGCCAGCCGACGATGGGATTCATGAACCCGTGGTTGTACAAGCGAGGATTCCGTGGTTTGACGGACGTGAACACGGGTGTCGCGCAGGGCTGCGGCGGTGTGGACTTGCAGTCTGGGAAGCCGTTGCAGGGCGCCGGCGTCATTCCCTTTGCGACATGGAACGGAACTCAGGGCTGGGATCCTGTGACGGGACTGGGTCTCCCTAATTTCGAGATGATGAAGACGATTGCTCTGATGAAGTGAGCAGGTACTCTCCTATAGACAAGCCATGGTGCGCTTTGAATGCTGTGTACTTGAGGATTCATGTCAGAGGCTGATGTACTTCCATAAACATGTTTCAACCGTGATCGGCTCAAAGACTCTGATGTGATAATGTCGTGGTCGTGAGCGTTTCGTGACTTGTTCAAGTGGTATTTGTTTCGTGAAGTTCATTAGCGATTGTGATAACTATTACCATGTGCCCTTGCCAACTAATCAGGTTGCTCATGGATACGCTATGAAGCCAAGCGCCGAGAGCGAACATGTAATGGAAGGCAATAACCTCCATAAGGCCAACAAACTGATTTGGTGCCGTGAACAAGTCGAGACGGCGTCAGTAAACGATCAACCTTAATAGTGCTCCCACGTTTCTTGCCCCGGATCGGGGAACGTGGATCGATGGAAGGCGGCGCAGGTAATGTAGATCCAGACTATAGGCGAGGTAGGGCTGGGAAATCAACCGCATCGTCTTGCGTGACGAATCGGCGTACCGACAAAGGCTGTCTCGCTGGAGTGCCTGCCGGCCTTTGGAAAACATCCTACCAGATGAGAACCATAGTGTTACCAGGTACAGCTATCTCGCTTGATATTACTTTTTGATCCATTCGCAACTACACGAACCTGCGATTGGTGACCGAGAAAGACTGGCAGTACAGTCCTTCGGTGTGAGATAGGGTGGCCATGGGAGGTACGGCTTCCCTTCAAAGCACCAAGCTGCTATCACAATGACGAGCGGCAGACTTTGATATTGGACCCTGGCATATAACAGACCTATCAGGCTGGCACTAGCCATCCAAATCTGAGGATAGCCTAGCATGGCTAGGGTCGAATATTCCGGGAGTGTGGGCCAGTTCCGGGCGCCATATGTCCCATGGCCCTGGGACCAGCTCCTTGCGTGCCTGGAAGTGAAGTCGAAATGCTTAGGTTCCCCGTGGACTCAGCCCGTCAGTCTCCATCCTGGAGGTTAAATGAGGGCTGACTTGGAGAGGCAGGGTAGCGTGATCGTGGCTCGTGGCAGGGTCCGAGCCCAAGCACGATTTTCGCCGTGGAGGTGACAGCTGAACCATTAGCATCAAAAAGAGGCTGCTCAGGGGCAAATTGGATTTCCAAGCCCCTGGAGCGCACAATCAATCCATATGTCGATTTCGGCCGCCGGCAGTCTTGCTGCGCGGGCGTAAAAAGCAAGATATCTTCAAAATGTGTTTGGCTGGGCGCAGAGATAAACAGACCATCCAGTCGGCAGCGAGTAAAACTGACAAAAAAGAGGGGGCCTTCTGACGTGTCTGCTTCGCGATGGTGTCTGATTCTGGGCATGAGGTTTCCTGAAATAGCTAGGATCGAGACCACGCGGGAAGCAACATGATAAGAACTAGCTGTGTCTCCGTTGCCTAGCGGTGTGATGGTGTCGGTCCAGACCTACCGGCGGCGGGAGGAGACGCTTGACTGCGACCTGCAGCTTGACGGGGCCGACAAAGAGGGCCAGAAGCGCAGCGGAACTCGTATTTGGTTGCACAAGTCGATAGCAAAGTTGGATCGAAGCTGTCCACAATATCGATCTGTGGCTTTTCGGGCCAAATTTTCTGACTTGAGGAGATGAAATGGCACGCATGTGCTGCTTCGGCGTGTATTCATCATCCTGATCCTATGAAAAGAAAGCCGGTCGCCAATAAGCCGATTTTGCGTCGAGGTAGATACTGGTGCAATCAGTTGACCAAAGGCGTTTGAAACCCAAAGAGGACGACGGTCTCTACAATGCGACTCTGGATTCAGCTGAGAGTTCTAAGTGGGGGTCGACATTGAGCCATTCGGGCTTCCACCCTTGAATTTTTTTGCTCTGGACCGTTGTTGGGGTGGTCGGTGTATCCGCTGTCAAGAGCTCTGCTCAATGCTCATCAACCTGGCAAAGCTGGCCAAGAGTCGGAATGGGTTAGGTGCAATATGGCAAGCCGGGAAGATATGCGTGATGGCAATAGTGTAACACGGGATCTGCACAAACCCTCTGCCGGTTGTTGGATAGCCAAAGTGGACGGGTGAACCACGACATTTTGGCGAGTTGCCACCTCTTGAATGACAACATGCGGCAGCAGCCATCTCATGCGTCTCGATGCATCTCACAGACGCGGGATGAACGGGCCGCTCAGTTGACGAAATGCCATGTGCGATAAACGCAGATCCTCTCGGCGCTCGGCCTCGCGGTCGAGAGACAAAGGTCGTAGACGACGATGCGGCGACTGGATGGCCTTGGGCGTTGGACGGGCCGACGGGCGACAATAAGGCTTCTAAGCCGGAGCTGGACGAGTCGACAGAGGCACGAGAGGTACGAAGTCGAAGTGTTTGACTTTTTCTGGTGGTAGAGCCGACACTTGTTGGTTCTTTGATCGGCGGCCGAGCCACCTGATCAACACCATTCTTTGTTGGGAGTCGAGTGTTCCCACTTCCATCATTCAGCTAGCAGAAACTGCAGCGAGCCTGGTCGAAAAAGGAGACGATGATACGTAGCCGGGATGCGACGCGGCAGAGGCAATTAAATGGCCGAAAAGGCGCCACCATCGGGATTGATTGAGGATGCGGGCGGAAGTTCTTCCAATATTCCTGGTCGTGCAGCACACCAGTTGATTTTGACGGGACGACAGGGCATCGGATTCGTGGACGTCACCTGGGCAGCAAAGATGGGTGCATGCAGAGACCAGGGGGCCGCGGGAGGAAGATTTGAGCGAGAGTTGTCGTGACCAAAGAGGGAATGGTAGGCTGGCATAGTGCCGACGAGCTGAAGACTGCCTAGGTGCATATATAGAGCGGGTACCTGCACCTCTCGCTTCCGTGACCAATGGGCATTATTCCATGGCCACGATAGGCAATAAGCCATTTTGTGCTATTGCATAAAGCAGGAAGCACCCCTGAAAAGGACCAAGCAAAAGTGACTTCGCCGGATGCAGGATCACCGGCTGGCTTAGGATCGGGATCTACACGACCGTCCTTCGTCACTGCTTTTTTCTTCTTTTGTTTCTGTCGTGCTTTTCGGTTTTCCCTCTATCCGTAGGCCCCCGTCACCGCACGCCTACTCTTGCCGTCCTGCCGTCTGTCCCACGCCTTCCGCATGAATGCATACGGGACCACCTTCGCGTGCTTGCATCAATACGATTCTATCATGTTTGTTATGCCTGCAGGGACACGCGCAATCTCCTGACACGCGGTGAGCTAAGCTAGATGCCACAGCTTCAGCAAGCCACAGGACACCCACCGATTTTCCAAACTACTTTCCTGACCCATCTCATCTCTCCCATCTGAACGGTACCTTCGCTTTCACAAGCGAGCTTTTGGAGGCACACACCCCAGCCATGTTCGCTCACTGACGAATCCTCGTGCTTGAATATTCATCAGCACAGGAATGTCGAGTACAGAGAGGCCGCCTTGACCGAATCGCCGGCAGCTGTTAAGCTGCCGATTTCTTGCAGCAAGCGCCTGGAGTTTTCCTTTTATTCATTCACAGTGGCTAGTGCTAAGTCATGAGGTCAAACCCCTCGTCGACCTCCATGTTCAGAACCCCACGTCGAGAACAGCCCACACCCAGTTTCTTTATAGCATTGGAAGCATGCCGCCAGATATGGCATCTTTATTACGTGTGCGAGGCACTGAAGACATCCCATCAGACGTGGCGAGACTCAGCACCGAAGCCCAGATCCTCTTAGACTCTTCGACTCAGACGGGTGTGAGATTCCCTTGTTGGTTCTATTCTTCGTATAACTGTACCAGATAAGGTTACCAAGACCTTGGAAAGGCCGGGTAGGTCTTGCTGCTTTTTCCAGGGGCCCGGGTCAAAAAAAATGGTTGTCGTCTAAAAACAACTCCCAGCACCGTGCAATCAGGGACTTTGCTAGTAATGTTAGTGCTGGCATCTAAGCCGACCGGCGCAAGCCATTCAAACAAGTGTGGTGTGTCTCAGTGGTCCAAGACCTCTCGGAGGCTGAACTCGCGGCAAGCCGTTCCTCGAAACGGAAAAGAGGCGAAAGGCACCTTTCCGCTCTAGGCTACAGACAACTACTAGTACCCTCTGTTTTTGTTTTCTCATCCCAGCTCTCAAAGCACTTCCTGAAGCCTTCACGACTTCGTCGTCAACTAAGAGGGCGCCAAGTCAAGACGGCCTTCGACGTTCCTGAGCTAGATGTACTGCCAGGAACCACCCCGATCCTGTTTCTGCTTACTCTGTCCCCCTCCAGAGCACCAGTATTGATCAACGAAACGAAGGCTCGATATAGAAATAGATCCTTCCGGGAAGATCTCGGTGAGGCAATATCGCTCGTTCTCGCCAACTGATTATCGTGTGCTCGTAAATACCTGGCTATCTATCTGAATCCCACGTCTCCCCGCCGTCCCGGTGGATATTGTTGGCTTTCCCATCCCGCCTTGGCTATTTCATGACGGCTGCATCCTGTCTTGAGCCCAGGCAGGGGACGCCGACAGACTAGAACGTGTTTGGCTTCGCAGGGGTGTGATGTCTCTTCTCAGTCTAACGGCTTGGCTCGGCGGCGCTTGGGTAGACAGCGTTTACGCGATAAGGACTCGGCCTGCTTTGTCGTCTCGAGCCACGCTACTACCTCACGATGGGCGGATGTCCCTACCGTCTTTGTGCTTGCCTACCCGTCTTCCATGCAGCGCACGGGTGGCGCCAGCTTCTCATGTACGGAGCCATTCAGTGCCGCTTGTCATCAATTCTCAGCTAACCTGATAGTCCGTCTCGCGCAGGCGACTTAGACCGGAGGAACCCACCTTCACACCGTGGCTGTCGAGTTCAGCCGTTGTTTGTCCCATCCAAACCCAACTTGAGCATGGCCTTGCGTTGCCGCCGCCCCATAGCTGTTGTGGTTGTCGCGATGGCGGTGCCGGCCAGGCCATGCAATATTGCTCAGCTACCGGTGCCCCCGTGCATGCGGCTTGGGCTAACCTTTGTGCTGGACTTACTTGCTGACCTTGCCCACTTGAGAGGACTATAGCGAGGCCTTCTCAAATATCTCTCTCTTCCTTCCCATCCCCTGGGCGACTGAGTCTTCCTCTCCACCATCCACTCACTTTTGGTGTCTGCGTCACTCTTTCTTTATCCAGACGCTGGAAGTGGTTTGACCAGCTTTGGTTCGTTCGTTTCAGAGACCATCACGAGATGCATGCTTTCAAGTCGTACCTCACGCCTGCCCGGGCGGCAGGCTCTGAGTCCAACAAACCCACAGGCCAGCCGAAGCCGACTCCGCCAACATCACAACACCGACACCAGTCCTCGGGTAACACCCTCCCCATGCCATCGAACGCGACGCAGTCATCCGAGAAGCCGGGGCCGTACCGGAGCCAAAGCACCAGGACATCTGCCAGGCAGTCCACCGTGAGCTTGGCTCTCACTGCTGGCATGAGAGAAAAGCATGCGAGCAGCATTATCGATCTCAGAGCTGATGTTACGGTACACGGCATGTACCAGGACCAGCTGAGAAAGGGTTACGCATCGGCATGGAACTTGGGCGAGGGTATTGTCCTCAAGAAGGGTCGCAATGACTTCGTCTGCGCCCCTCCTCAGATGCAGACTGTCCCGTATGGATTCTTTGACATGGTTGGCCAGCTCAACGTCAGCGTAAGTCGGAAGATGAATCTCAAGTCACATGATGTCAGAACTGACACAAGCTAGTGTGCCATGACAGTGAACACTCCAGTCATCCAGTCCATCATCCAGGGTCTTCTGAACAGCAGGGAGCCTAAGGACTCCGTTGCCCTGCAAGGAGGGTTGCAACTGCAGGTCCTTCCGAGGATGACCGACTTGCCCAGATGTCAGAAGCATCAGTACGCGGCATTTGTCCTCGACCCGCCTCTGCTGGTCGTATGGGACGATGATCCTAACAGGATCTTTTCTAGACCTGAGAGCATCGAGCAAATGATCATTTCCATGATTTGGAAGTCCGATGATGCCGAGGAAGAAGATGAGCCAAAGAACGAGAAAGCAATCGACATCAACGTCCAAGAGCTATCGCCCGCCGCTCTAGAGGAGGCTCTCAAAGCCGAGGTTCGGCCATCAAGAATTACCAGTTCCATGGTAGTCGCTCTCGCCCTGGCCCTCTCCATTTGCTGCTTGGGTCTTGGCTACCGAGCTCTTGCGCTGCAGATTGCGGTCGACAATAGCTATACTCGCTTAGCTCTGCTTGCTGTCGGGCCTGCCACGCTCTTCATCTCCTTGTTCTTCTTCATGTCCATATCTGGAAACGTCTTCCAGGTGTTCGGCCCTATCTCTGGCGTCAACCAGAACTCCAAGAACTTCTCCGGGAAACCCCCTCGTCGGATGAGCCCTCACTCAGGCGAGCTCCCTCATGTCACAATCCAGATGCCTGTTTACAAGGAGGGTCTCAACGCTGTCATCAAGCCTACCGTCATTTCTCTCAAGGCCGCCATCTCGACGTACGAGATGCAGGGTGGCACCGCAAACATCTTGGTCAACGACGACGGTATGCAACTCATCGACGAAGAGGAGGCTCAGGCTCGCAGAGATTTCTACGAGGAGCACAACATGGGATGGGTCTCCCGCCCTGGTCACAACCCCAACCCCAAGAACTCCGGTGAAGCTCCGTTCCTCCGCAAGGGTCGTTTCAAGAAGGCCTCCAACATGAACTACGCACTCATGACGAGCATCAAGGTCGAGGAGAAGCTCATGGAGATTGAGCGCGGAAACAAATGGGGCCAAGAGAGCGAGGACCAGGTCTATGCTGAGGCTCTCACACAAGTCCTCGAGGAGTCTGAGGGTCGCACATGGGCCGATGGCAACATCCGAATCGGTGACTACATTCTGCTTATCGACTCCGACACGCGTGTCCCCCGAGACTGCTTCCTTGACGCCGTTAGCGAGATGGACGCATCACCGGAGGTTGCCATCATCCAGTACACCTCCGGAGTCATGAACGTTTCGGACTCCTTCTTCGAGCGGGCTGTTACCTGGTTCACGGAAATGATTTACACGTCGATCACCTTCGCAGTCGCCAATGGTGACATCTCGCCCTTCGTTGGTCACAACGCTGTCCTACGCTGGTCCGCTCTTCAGGACGCCGCCTCGTACTTCGATGAGGAAGATGGTTACGAGAAGTTCTGGTCTGAATCGCACGTGTCCGAGGACTTCGACATGGCTTTGCGTCTCCAGACGGCCGGATACTCCATTAGGTATGGTGCCTATACTGGGGACGGTTTCAAGGAGGGCGTGTCTTTGACTGTCTACGATGAGTTGGCTCGATGGGAAAAGTATGCGTACGGCTGCAACGAACTGCTGTTCCATCCTTTGCGATTCTGGATCACCCGCGGTCCCTTCACTCCCCTCTTTAAGAAGTTCATCTTCTCCAACATTGCTTTCCCCCGGAAGATGACTATCCTGGCTTACATCGGTACCTACTACGCCATCGGAGCCTCATGGGTTCTGACCATCCTGAACTACTTTGTGACGGGATGGTTCTGGGGACACTATGACAAGTACTACCTTGATTCGTTTGCTACCTATGTATCGATCATTGTTGTCTTCCCCCTTGTTGGCAATCTCTCCCTGGCTATACTTCGCTACAGACTAGGCGAGAGATCTCTTCTATCAGCTTGTAAGTTCTTCCTGTTCTCTCCACGACTCCTCTCGCATACTAATTCCATCTCCAGTATGGGAGAACTTCAAGTGGATGCCCATTTTCACGGTGTTCCTTGGTGGTATCTCTCTCCACGTCTCCAAGGCACTGCTTTGCCATTTCTTCGAGATTGACATCCAATGGGGTGCGACGTCAAAGGAAGTGGAGAACTGCAACTTCCTCGAGGAGATTCCGAAGATCATCAAGAGCTTCGCGGGTACCTTCGTGTTCTGCTTCGGCGCCACAGCGCTCATCATCTGCGGCTACTACGTTTTCCCCGTGCAGTGGCAGATCAAGACATTTGCGACCATCTACCCGCTGTGCGTGACCATCGTCTCGCACTTTGCATTGCCGGTTCTTCTCAACCCGGCGTTGATGAAGTTCACTTTCTAAAACGACCGCCTCATTCAATTACGAGCATTGTGGGTCGAAAATGGGATTCATAGATGGAGTTACTTTGGCCGATGAAACTGGAAGATAGACATTTGGCATCAAGCGATATGGACGACTATTTTTACTACTTTATTAATGTTAATCCATCATTCTTTTGGATACAATATGCTTGAATGTGTGCGTCTAATTGGTGTCTCTTCATATTCCAGAAAGTTTGCTAAATGCCAAGTTCAAGGAACTTGCATCAGATGAACTTGGAACACTACAGACTGCATCTGAGGTTGCGGCCAAAGACTAAAATGTAGAAAATCAAACGATATGCACAAAACATGGCTGATTGATCTCAGATTGCGGATGTAATGGTGTCTCAAGGATCCAACCCAACGGTTGCAGCATCCATGCTCAAGTCTAAGGTTGGCCAAGACAATACTGGGTTCAGGAACGATCGTGGAATGTGCGAGACGGTTAGAGATCAATCAACCTGGTGTGCGATGTTCGACCGCCACTAGGAACAGGGGACGGGAACTTGATCTGGACCAGACCAGAGCGGGCTCTCACTCTCCAAGGGGCAAAAAGCGGACCCGTCGGGAGCTAAAACACTGTGAATTGGGCCTCGCAAGTCTTCATCAATAAAAATGGAGCGTGCATTGGCTGGTGGACTCACCAGAGTGCCGTGCAGATGACGTAAACCGCCCTCGAGATAAGGCACCTTGCTGTTTGCTTGCGGACCTTCCAACACTCCGGGCCCGTGCACATGACCCTGTTCCCGCGCAGCAGTTGGTTGTCCCTGCCAAAACACTTTGCTGAAGGCGCTCCTTGCTATCCGGGAGCCTGCAAAGGTGTACCTCACTTTTCTACGGCACACCTCCCACCCTCCTTCTTCCATTGCGCGTTGCGAACTTTTTGTCCGTCCGCTAAATCTCACCAACGCCGACTTTTCCAGCGCCAGCTCCCGATGATCACGAACTAGGTAGAGAGCATAACAGCATTTACAGACCGAAGCGAGCACCGCACCCCATGGACACGCCCCTGACATCGCCGACAACATGTTACACATCGTGAGCGCATCGTCGCCAGTGCCCTCCGAAATCTTTGCGCTTCTAGCGCTGCTTTCTATCTCGGTCATTGTCCTTTTCATTCTGCGCCACTACCTGCCTCTACGAACCACACCGTCATTCTATCTTGTTCCCATATTTTTCGCATTATGGCTGCCCGCTTGCATGGTCTTGTTAGTCCCGATCGACCTGGCTTCGAGCGCGAGAACCGATGATGAGGCAACCCGTGGCGTCTGGCTTCCCCAGCGCATGCTGTTGGTATCGTGGAGGATCACTTACTGGCTAACGTTCGCGTTGACATGGTATGAGGTTGCACCCCTTTGTTGTGTTAGAGCCATGTACTGACGCTTCTTGCGATAGGTTTATTCTTCCCATCCTCGGCGAATACTCCGACTCTGGATACCGCGAACCGCAAGATAGCCTCAAGTATTCACTCCGGCAGAATGCGCAATACCATGCCATGGTTCTCGGCACGGCTGGCATCGGCCTTGCGTACCTCTTCATTAGATACCAACCTAGCATCACGACACTCAAGACCTCTTTCATGGCGCTTGCATACTTCTACGGTTTGATATTTGCGATATACCTAATGGGTCACGGCCTAGTTTCAATACCCCGACGACTTTTTCGATACTCGTCCATCAGCGGGCGACTGCGGCGATTACAGACTCGGGCTCCCAAGTTGTATGAGAAAATGGAGGACTCCCTACTGAATCTGGAGGATGTCGAGTTGCAGGTGTCGGAGTTGGGCCGCAGGAAGACAGGAAGTGCTGTCAAGTTCAGCGAATGGATTGACGAGCTCGTCGAAACCGCCAACCTGCCCGAGTCGCATCCCAGGTCGACAGTGGGCGTATCTGTCGAGAGCCGATCTCTACCGACTGTCATTACGGAAAAGTTCATGGCGGATCTGTCTAGGAAGTTGATGCGGGCTCGACACGCGCGGTCCCGCTACGTAAACGAATGGAATGATCTGTTGAAGGAAGCCGCAGAGACACAAGCTATCCTGGACTCTGCCGCCTCCAAGAAGCTTGAGTTCGGGGCGCCATCACCTCATGCGGGATTCTGGGACCGCTTCACGGTACATACACCGTACACCCGATACCTGTACTACTACCATTGCGAACCTTATGGCGCCATCTTTCTTGGAGCGTTTTTAGCAGTGGCTTCAGCCTTGATCGTTTGGTCTGAGGTGATCAAGGCTGCATTCCCTCAGCTGTCCGTCATCCGCCTTACAGTTGTTCATCATTGGGTCGGCGAAAAGGGTCAGGTCGGTTTCGCCGGTCAAGTCATTTCGGTTCTCTGGCTTCTCTACATGTGCGCGGCTACCTTCACCACCATGACCGAGGTGAAGACGTGGCGAGGACGCGCCCTCGTCCGGCGCAATACGGCTTACGAATCGGCCTTCTGGTACGCTGGCCAGGTTGCCAAGCTTAGCGTCCCTCTGTCTTACAACTTCATGACATTCTTGTCTGAATCCATTTACTCCAAGACACGCTTCTACGGGTTCCTCGGACAGCTGATCGACTTCACACCTATGGGTCGCTGGGCCGACTATTTGTTTCCCATCTTTGTTCTCGTCCCTGTAGCTGCCACTCTTTTTGGCCTGTACGGCAAGATCAAGCGCATGTTTGGTTTTGGCGGAGACTTCATCGACGATGATGAGGGCGACGGCAGAGTCTTTGGAACCGGATCCTGGCGAGAGGGTCGGGATTTGATTGAGCGCGAGCTAGGCGGCAACTCTGCCTTGCGACGACGCGAGGAGGCTTTTGCACGGCTCGAAGCTGCCGGAAGGTCTGCGCCTGTCTTGACCATTCCAGGAGCCCGCCCTGGCGCGGCAGCGTCTCCGGCGAGGTCGCCCGTTCGAGCCACGCATGATCGTCAGCCCGGACAAGCGTCTCGCACGAGACCGTACCGGGACGAGGAGCCGGAGGATGAGAACTTCTTTGAGTCTCTTGGTCACCGCATGAAGAACACGCTTGACACGTTCGAGGCCCCGCAATGGTTCCAGGACATCAAGAAGCCCAAATGGATGGGTGGCGATGACGACGAACCAGGCGGCAGCAGCAACGGTGGTGGTGTCGAGTCAGATATTCGCCGATGGTTTGGCGGAGAAGGCCGCGTAAGACTGTAATTGTCACTGGAGGCTGCCTGGAGCCATCATTTTCCTTTTGTTCTTTTGGATCATCATTCGTCGAATTCGAGTCTCTACCAAGAGCTGGGGAGAACATATTGCTAGGAGTTTCGGCCTGAGTTCCCGCGCCAGAGGATGAGACGGAAGCTTGACCAGTCTCGCGCACTTCCCTGTATAGACATGTTGTAATGGCAGCGGCGAGACCGTCGCACGTGTACGAGATAGAACTACTTTTCATAGACTCTTGCAAAGAACTGTACAAGCAGTAATCATTACCCTTTTTGCAATACCTAGCCGTGAGAATGACATTGTCTTCATGGACTTTGGATCGTGTGAATCGGCATGGCTGATCGGATCCGCTCCGGGGTTGCAGTTCGTTGCCGGCACCGGGTGGACGGCTGGCTGCAGGAGTGGGTCACAAATGGACCGTGCACGGCGCAATAGGAATTGCCTTACATCAGGCGCGCTGCTACTTCCTTGAATCTGAAGTTGCGTCTTCAACGACAAACCGTCAAAATGAGCAAACCAGGACTGTCATTCGGAATCAACCTCTCAAAAAAGCCCGGCGCGTCCAAGCCGGCTCCTCCCAAACGGAAAACAGCATTCGGTGGCGGCGACGACTCAGACGACGATGCGACAAACAGACCGAACAACGTCGAGACGCTCGACGAGCTAGGCGGCTTCGACCGACCGTCCTCGACCGCGAGATCAGAAAGCGGCAGAAAATCCAAGACGAAGACCCCCTTGCCGCCCGCGCACCCGCCGGCGGGAAAAGCCAAGAAACAACCGGAGAGTGCAATGTTTGGCGACCTGTCGAGCACCCTCGCGTCGCGCAAACACGCCGAGAAGGCGGAGGAGCTGGACCCCAGCGTGTACGACTACGACGGGGTGTACGAGTCTTTCAAGCCGGCGAAGAAGGAGACGAAGGAGGACGTGGAGAGGAAGCCCAAGTACATGAGCAGCCTGCTGGCGGCGGCGTCGGTGCGGAAGCGGGACGCGCTGATTGCGGAGGAGAAGAAGATTGCGAGGGAGCGCGAGGCGGAGGGGGAGGCGTACGCCGACAAGGAGAAGTTCGTCACGGAGGCGTATAAGAAGCAGCAGGAGGAGAACAGGCGCATCGAGGAAGAGGAGAAGAGGCGGGAGGAGGAGGAGGCGAAGAAGAACAAGACGGGGGGCATGAGCGCGTTCTACAAGAATATGCTGAACAAGGGCGAGGAGAGGCATGCCGAGGTTCTCAAGGCTGCCGAGGAGAAGGCCAAGGCCGGCCCTGCTGCGGCCGAGAAGGAGGAGGAGGAGGAGGATGGACCCAAAGAAAAGACCGAGGCCGACAAGGCGCGAGAGATTAACGAGAAGGGCGGCTCGGTTGCCGTCAACGAGGAGGGGCAGGTTGTGGACAAGCGGCAGCTGCTAAGGGGCGGTCTCAACGTCGGCGCCAAAAAGGAGGCACAGGTCAAGAAGGAGGCGGCGCGACCAAGAGAGGCCAGACCGGACCGCGGGAGCGGCTCGGGCTTCGTCGGGTCCGGGGGCAAGGGCGCAATGCGCGAGCGGCAGACACGGATGATGGAGGCGCAATTGGAGGCGGCGCTCAAGAGGTCACGGGAGGAAGAGGAGAAGGAGAAGGAAAAGGTGGAGAGGGCCACCAAGACGAGAAAGACGGACGGAGATATCTCAAGCGCGAGGGAGCGTTACCTTGCGCGAAAGCGGGAGGCGGAGGAGGCGAAGGCCAAGGGGCTGGCGGAGCAGTAGATGTCCCAACGATCAAGATCAAGATACCCCATCGAGAACAAAGCTTTCTCTTGTTTCCCTTTATATTTCCGGGATGATAGGCTCATGAGAGTGGATCATGCTTCTTCCTTTCTATTGCCTCTGTTGTACACGGCGTAGCCTCAATGCAGAGCCTTTGATGCAAAATCTTATGCAAGACTTCTGGCCTCATGTATGCCCTAAGCCGATGCTTCCCTTGGGCTTATTGATGCCCCTCCTTTACAGTTCGTGGTCGTATAATGATAGTACATTCGTTAACATCCAGCCTTCCTTCTTCACTCCTGCCGATTCATGTGTGGGTGGGTTACAGCAGAGACTGGTTGCCAGACTCCTGCTTTATCCTGTTGATGTAGGCAGTGTTGACCTGGTTCCATGCTGCCATGTACTTCTCCATGCATTGGGTCATGCAAGTGGTCTCACCGCTGGAGAGGGAGGTTCCGGGCTTGGGGACGCACTTCTCGAAGCAGTTCTCTTGGAGCTTCTGTTGAAGATATTGTCTATTAGTACTTGACTTGACTGTGGTTGACGTCCATTTCGAGAGATCACACTTACGTCAATGAGAACGCGGGCGTTCGCCAGGTTGGCCTCCTGGAGGACCTGCTTCATGACAGCTTGCTTGACCGAGGCGGAATCCATTGCGACTGCTGGGTGGTGGGTGAAATTGGCAGAGTACTTTTCCTATGACGGATGCGCTGGATTCAACGGCACTGACGCACTGAGACTACAAAAAAGTCGAAAGGCTTGCGATGGCGAGGCTGTTGTGGCTGATGCACCGCCAGAAGCACCTGGCTTCAGCCACAGATGCAGTTTATTGGAAGACAGGGGCTCCTGAAGACCACCCGACCCGCCAATTAGCAGCTAAAGTGACTGCTGTTGGTGGTCGCAGACGTTACTCTTGGAAGGCACCTCCCCCCCTGGAATCTTCCTTAGTGCCTTCGGACAGGGGTAGTAGCTCTCCAAAACGGTGCTGACCCCAGGAATCAGGATCCATCGGCCAAAAAAAGAGGACAGCTAACGGCTGGGAAGAACACACGAGCAAAACCCACCACCACCATTCGTGTGCCGAACGACGTCTTTTCGTCGCTGGACCTTGCGGCTACTCTACCTCCCACCCTCAACCCGGCGGCCCTCCTTTCTGTTCCCACGCGCGCGCGACGACAGTTTTGCTCGTTTCTCTCTTTTCCCTTCCTCCCCCCGGTTTCTTCTGTTTCGATTCGGCAGCACACTCAACATGTGGTTCAAGCCATCCGTGTCGGCCCTGTGGCTGGCCGCATTGGCCTGGGGTGCCGCGAAGGCGGACGATGGCGAGGTCAAGAGCATCGCGGTATGTTGTCTACCCTTGGGCGCAGCAATTGCGCAACATGATCGAAAATGCAAAAGATGAAGAGAACTGACTTTTGGCGTTGCAGCTCCGAACGCACTCCCTGAACCAGGTTCGCGATTCCCGCGTCTACGTGTCACTCCCCTGACCTGCGATATATACTAAGATGTCTCTTCTCACAATGTAGCCCTACCTCGATTCCGACATGGCGAGTAGATGGTACGACTTTGGAGGAGACACCA
>JABGLZ010000970.1:80395-125153 GCA_014705045.1 Colletotrichum theobromicola | reverse complement strand
GGGAACTTTATTTACTTTTTTTTTTTTTCAAAGTCACAAGATGTTGTCTCTGTGGGCAACAGAACGATGAGAAGAGAAAAAGGACGGACGAAAAGGGGAAGCGCGGCGGGTTTGGTTGGATTAGGAGAGATGACCGTACATACCAACGACACACTCACACATTGCATTGGGCAAGGTCAAACAAACCAAAAAACCGAGATTCAAGGCTGTGTTTTGTTCTTACTTAAAACCCCCTCCCTTCGCTCACTCATGTTTTTTAACGATACTCAGTCTGAGATGAATCAACTGTACTTATACGACGGTTGCCTAGGAGATGTGTATGTCTCCGAGTGAGTGTAATAAAGGCAGTGCATCGTCAGCGAAAGTTCAATGCCAACAACGTCATGATCGATCAGTTGCCCAGGGTGGCTCAGGTATGCGAGTCTTTTTCGCACGCTCGGCCATCGTCGGTTATCTTTCCCGAGTTTGGTTCCAGATCCGAATCTTGAAGAACGTGATGACTTGTTGATTTTGGTAGATACGCTTCGAGGCTAGAGGGAAATGGGCAAAAGCTGCGGGATAACAACCTCTCTGGCACGGCTACTTGGCACGTTTAAAATCCGTACGTCCAGAGGGAGGCGCAATGTCGGTGTAATGCAGACTGGTCGGATGATTTGGGATGGGCCGGCAAGGATCATCTGTTCTTTTTCGTTTATCATGTTCACAGGCAATTGTATATCGGTTATAGATCTGTAGGCCGACGGTTCCAGCGTTTAGCAAGATTGCCGACGGCCAAAGCGCTACGAGCAACGCGCTTGAAGCATTCCCATGATGCCTCAGCGCAGGCAAGCTTTTGTACACGGGATGATGGGGTGGCTTCGGCTTATCGTACTCCTGATAGGACACCATCATGTGGCTCGTGCCGGTGGGAAGGTGCCGCCACACATGTAGGCCACGGCCTGCCTCTCTCGGCACATCCAAAGAAAGACTGGACAAGCGACAACCGAGATAGTCAGGGCAGGGCAGGGCCGCGGCGGTGAGTTCGGATCCTTGGTTCCCCATTGCTGGGATCGTCTGGTTGGGATCTTGGAACCAGACGACGACCCCGGTTTCAACGTGCTGCTTGCAGTCAAGAGGTTACGGCGGAATCAGGATCGAGACGGGGAGAAGTGGGATATCGGTGCCCGGATGACAGCCGTTCCCGGTGGTGCATGTCAGTCTCGGGAATTTCCAGCTGTGTTGGCCGGCAACTGTCAGGGACCTGACCATCGGACGAGATGTTTAGGTCCTTTTTGGTCTGCTTACTGGGTGACATGCTGGTCGATCCGGGTTGCTGGGACTGGACCGTCAGCAGCGAGGGCGGTGGGGAGAAGAAAGCGTGCTGCTCAGGCGTGGAATTTTGATGCTTCCTTTCTCCGCGGGCGTCTCATTGCTGTTGAGAGGGAGGGCGAGCGTCTCAATTTGTCTCACTGGGGGAGAGCAGTGGCTGGGAGACAAGAACTGCAGTCTGCGGGGAGGGTCAAATACTTGATTTGCTTGCACAAGCTTGCGGACAGCTCAAGCTCAAGTTGGTTAAGGTTTCGGTAGAGCAAGACAGTAGCAGCGCGGCGAGAATGGCGAGACTTTGCAAGAATGGGCCATCATTGATGGAATGAGGGGCTCAATGGGGGGGATGGAGGGCGATCGCTGACAAGTGCGGATTTGGTGAGGACGACGAGTGACGGGAACGTGAAAGGGTATCGTCCAAGACATTCTGGGCGTAGCGTGATGGTCGCAGTTGGACTGTTGGAGGATTTGTGGTTGTGGTGGTTAAAGTGACAGGACGTGGGAGGTTAGAGGCGAGGTTGCAGCCGGGTACGTATCTTTTCATGGAGGTCTGAGTGAGGTGGGTGAGCTGAGCTGAGGAGGGGTCGTCGGGTGGAAGCAAGCGCAAGTGCAAGCAAGCAGCAAGCAAGCAGCGAAAGTGCAGGAGCTACGTACTGACGTCTCCTTCCCACTTCTTTTCAGGTAAGTTGGGGGAGCAGCGCACCTGAGTGGGCGAAGACAGCTGTGTCCCTCAGGCGAGGTAGGGTAAGGTACCTTACCATACCTTCCCAGTGCTTCCTTGATGAGGGGTCATGGTCCTGCAGCCCACTTCAGGTAGGTAGGTGCTTCACATGTAGACGTATTGCTTGCCCATTCATTGATCAAACGCGAATTGCGTAGGCTAGCAGCTCCCTCAATTAAAGGAGTAGCAGAAAACAGCAATGGATATCCGGAGCAAGATGAGGTTCGAGTCAATCATCGAGGGCCCGGCCGGGTCACGCAGGTCGGAAATGTCTCTGGCGCTGCAACTGTGACCCGTCGAGATTCAGGTCAGGTTACTTGGCTGCCCCTACCCCACCTTTGCTGGGCTGGCTGGTCACCACCACCACCACCTCATAGCTACGGATACCTTACCTTTACCTTCACGTACCTCAGAGGCTTAGGTAGCTAGCGAAGAGAGGATGAATCGTACTAGTATGATGGTAACCGTCCCCGCGATCATAGGAGCCAGATTAAGATAACCTCAATTGAACCGTCCTCGGCATGCCCAATTGGCATTCTTAGTTCTCTTCCTGTCCACGGGAACCCAAGGCAAGGTATTCGTACCTCAGGTACGGATACTGCTAGGAAGGTAGCTACGCCGTTCCCGTCTAAACGCGGACGTCGACCCGCGAGTCTGAACCTGAACCACTACAAAGTACCTCTTCCGCCACGCCTGCATCCACACGCACGCCCTCGTCGCCCTGCGCCAACAGCAAGCATCCATCCATACCTTATCCACCACCTCACTCCTCCTTCACGGCCGCGGCCAGAAGCGACTACCTCCGGTACCTTTCACACAATTCCATCCACCCTTCCTAGCTCTCCCGCAGCCGCCTTAGCAGCCAGAGCACGACTTCCTAGAGTACATCATCATCGGCCTCGAACTCCCTCGCCTGCTACTGGCCGAGCTTTCTTCCTTTCTTTCTTTTTCCCTCGTCCCCTCTCGTCTCCCTCTGCTCCGACTTTCGACATCGTCAACTCAGCTTCGTCATCCTCAACCCCGTGTCATCTATACAATCAATTGATGGCAACAGCTGTCACTTAATCTTTGGTCCCATCTTGTCCCCAGTTATCGGTGCGCGCAACGACTCAGTCACCGTCCCGGCGCCTCCTACCTTAATTACTCCGCCCACCATCCTTCATCCATACAGAAGGAGGGAATACATCCCGTCGCTCCTGTTGGCCCGGCCCAGAGATCCCAGCAGACGCCAGACGAATCCGCAGACGCAGCAGTCGCAGACGCAACAGCCGAATCTGACGCCTCGCACTGGGAGCTGCCTCGTCATTCGAGCCATCTGTCGCTTTCGACTGAGTGAGAGAAAAAGAAACCAAGACAAAATCCCACCTCGCCGTCCTTGCATTCTTTCCACCGCAGCATCCCATACCAGAGGGACTGAGAGGACCCCCTCCCAACAGACGGCGACCAGTTCATCATCTGTTCGTTTTCCCCTCCTCCCCCTCGTACCTAGCTTCGTCTTGCCCAAAATCTCCCCTCTTCCTTTGTTGTCGTGCTCTCACGCTCACATTTACTTTACTCCTAGAGCCGCGTGCCGTGTGTATCAACCAACCCTTTGACCTTGCAATCTGTCGCTCATTGGTTACATTTGCTACCTGCGCCGTAAACTTACACCATTCTTCTGCCCAGCCTCCAAGAAATAGAAGCTCCCGCCTGCTCCGCCCTAGGTTCCCGTTGCAATCCCTAATTGCAATTACTGCCAACTGGCCGGTTCCCTACCTCTCGCGTTGCTGCCCGCTGCCACTGCTACTGCCGCCGGACCTGGACTGCCGCTTCTTGTAATACCGCACTCTCGCAAACCTGCCAACTCTGTACGTTCCCATCTGTCCCTTCCCTCCCGCCAAAGAATGCGCCAACTTAGACCTCATTGTTCCTAACGACAATATTGCCAGCGTAGCCCGGCTTTTCAACTTGCCCTGTTGAGTGGTCGCAACTGACGCCCGCCGCCTTTTCCCACTCCCCCGCGCTGCTCTTTCGGTCCAATTCGCTGCTGCTCACCCAATAACCCAACCGGGCTGTCCCTTGAATCGACGAATCACTTTGCGACCGTTCCTTCCCCATACCCATCTTGCAAACGTCGTGGGCCCCGACACCTGCGCCTGCGCATTTCCGCCGTTTCTCCAAGGGGCAAGCAGCCCTTCTCACCTCTCCGACCTCCTCCATGCCTACCCTCGGCTTTCTCAAGAAAAAACGGACGAGGGAGGGCAATCAAGACTCTCAGGGCGCCAGCTTACCTACCAGCCCAGTGACGCCTACCTCTTCGAAGCCCTTCGACAGTTCCATCTCGACTACCCTTTCCTCTCTGTCCTCCAACGGCCAGGGACAGAAGCAGGAGGATTCGGCCTCTTTCGAGGCCGCAAAACACCAGCAGATGTATCCCGTCACCGTCCATCCGCCTAATCAATCGGCACCCCATCAGCCTCACTACAACAACAACCAAGCCGACCAGCAGAACCTACCGAGCATCAGTAACCTCATCAACCCGCCCCAGCATGACGGTGCCGCCAACAACGGCCAATACCTAGCGCAACCGCAAGCCCCTCAACCCAATCCTAGCCCCGGTACCGATCCCTCGCGCCTCCAACAGCAGCAGCAACAGTCGATGCTACACGCTCCTCAACAGCAGCAAAGCATGCAGCAGCAGCAACAGCAGCAAGCAGCTGCAGACTCGGTCCGACAGACCAAGGGGAAATACACGCTGCAAGACTTTGATATCCTGCGGACGCTTGGAACGGGCAGTTTCGGAAGAGTGCACCTTGTGCAATCCAAGCACAACCAGCGCTTCTATGCCGTCAAGGTGCTGAAGAAGGCGCAGGTCGTCAAGATGAAGCAGGTCGAGCATACCAACGACGAGAGGCGCATGCTGGGCGAGGTCAAGCACCCATTCTTGATCACGTTATGGGGCACGTTTCAGGATTCCAAGAACCTGTACATGGTAATGGACTTTGTCGAAGGTGGTGAACTTTTCTCGCTGCTGAGGAAATCGGGGGTATGTGAAGTTGTAGAAGAAGCCATGTCGTCCCTCAATGAGCTAACGCGATTCCTTAGCGATTTCCGAACCCCGTCGCGAAATTCTACGCCGCCGAAGTGACGTTAGCGCTCGAATACTTGCACTCGAGAAACATCATCTATAGAGATCTCAAGCCCGAGAACTTGCTGCTCGACCGGCATGGACACCTTAAGATAACAGATTTTGGGTTCGCCAAGAGAGTGCCAGACAAGACATGGACGCTTTGCGGAACACCAGACTACCTGGCCCCCGAAGTTGTCTCGAACAAGGGCTACAACAAATCCGTGGATTGGTAAGTTTTTCGCTTTGTTTTTTTGTGGCCGGCGGGAAGAGTCATTTTCACATGCTGATCCTGGCATAGGTGGTCTCTTGGTATTTTGATATACGAGATGCTGTGCGGGTACACGCCCTTTTGGGACAGCGGGTCGCCAATGAAGATCTACGAAAACATCCTCAAGGGCAAGGTGAAATACCCGGCCTATATCAACCCCGACGCGCAGGACTTGTTGGAGAAGCTTATCACGGCCGATCTCACCAAGCGGTTGGGTAACCTGTACGGCGGTCCTGGCGATGTGAAAAACCACCCTTGGTTCACCGAGGTTACCTGGGACAGGCTCGCGCGCAAGGATATTGACGCGCCGTACACGCCTCCAGTCAAGGCCGGCGCGGGAGACGCGAGCCAGTTTGACCGATACCCTGAGGATCCCGAACGCTACGGCTCAAACGGGCATGACGAGTGGGTTTCTCTATCCCGAACGGTCCGGGTTTCTGCTAACGTGCGGTTTCAGATATGGCCATCTATTCACCGACTTCTAATGTGTCTCTTCGATCGAATTCGACCTAGTAATGTGAACGTGTACGCATGTTCCGGTCTGCGAGCAGCGTTCGAAGAGTATATGGCGCTCAGCAGACGCTGGGAGTCTCATAAATCATGTCTGCACTGTTTTGGGCGCCTGGTCGGTGGTTTGGAAAACGGATAGGAAAGCAATGATGGGGGTCGGTTGGAGGCTTCAGGGGAACTGGAAGATGGAAAAGTGCAACAAGACGAGAGTCGTCGCCGTATTATTTGGATACATCAATACCTAACAGCGATTATCTTCGATGTCTAGTATGGTGGACTTGGACGAGGTCTAGACCTTTTGGCTAGGCCGCTGGATCAAGCCACTGCAGGAACAGCTCCAAATGGGCTAGCCACGGCATTTGGTTACCATGAGTTACTAACCGCAAAGCAACACACTCTGATGACGGACATGGGATACGTGCGTGCTGAGTTGCATCTTTGCGCGTCTCACTCGTGCTCCCGGTTGGATTCTGGACGTGCCAGATCCAATTCACCGCACTAGAGGGGACACACCCCACGCAACCATGAGCCAAGCGTCCAAACAAGCTCCAATGGGTTCTTATCCGGGCCTATTAATGCAGAGGGAGCTGCGGTTCGTTCTGGCGGTGACAGGGTGTAGTGCGGGGGTTGTGGCCAGGGCTGCGGGACTGTGTCCATGAGGGACGCTACAAGCTTTTCGTAGGCGACATTGAGAGCCCGCCGAAATCCCCTGCGGAGGCCGCTGTGGAAAGGTGAGGTCCAGTGAGCGAGGCCGCTGTGGGTGGTGTTCCCGGCCAATTGGCAGGGGGGCCTCGAGGTGCAGATTGCGTTGGATCCATGGATGATGGACCGGACTGGACCCGTTCCCCCGACCGCTTGTGCTGCAGACATGGCGGAAAGTCACGGGGCTGGGCGCTGCTTATGAAAGGAGTCCGTCTGGAGCCATGATGGACGACCTGCAGGAACCTACAAAACTCTTTTCCCCTTAACTCCTTTGGAATAGCCTTGGTTTTGTTTAATTGGCTTTTCTGTTCGTCTTTTGAGGGATTGGTGAGTTTGTTTTGAACGGCCAATCGAGACAGAGAGAGAGAGAGAGGAGTCCAAGGTTCAAGATGGACGACTACATGTTCCGCGAGCATGTCAGCAAGTGCCGCCAAGTCACAGAGGCGACGCACTATGTCGAAATACTCAATTATTCGGTAAGACGAAGGCTCTGGTCTGGGGGAAATCTGACGATGAGACCGGAGAGACGTCGTGTGGCTTGAGACTGAGTCAATTGAACAGGATCCGTTTTACGACTCGTGCGAGGAGCATCCTCTCACAATGGATGAGTTTGATAACTTCCTGTATCGACGAGTAAGTGTACCGGGCCCAGTTACAAGACTATCCGGAACGCGTGATGAGCGCCGTGTTGGGCTGACGCTGTGTATGTTTCAGGGCGCATTCGAGCCTCCGAAAGTGAAGGAGGGAGTCGAGTTGATGAGTGGCATTCGTTTAGTGTTGGCAACTCTCTCTCAATTGAGACTTGGGGGTATGGGAAACTGACTTTTGGAACAGACTTCAGAAGAACGCCAAGCACAAAGACACTTTCACCCCTCACACAATCTCGTTCACGGCCGATGCTTACGAGTCCATGGTGAGGGCCATGAGGCTGCCCTACAGGGCGATTGAGGGCACCAGCGTCGTCGGTCCCTTTTTCTGGTCCGCCTACGACCAGGAAGACGACGACCCGACACTTCGTGAGTTTTAATTGCATCTGTTCTGGCACAATTCACTGACGCTTTCAACGTAAAGAAATCATCTTCCGCAAGTCCGACGTGCGAAAGAAGGGCAAAACTCGAGGATGGGAGATCATGCTGTCGCACCGTTTCAAGACGGGCATCACGTCGGGGTATGTCAAGGGCACCCCAAGCTCCGACATTGTGGCTGCGATCCGCCACCTCAGCTTTTGCGCGAAGCAGGTCGGCCACCCGATGCTGCTCCCTGTCATCATCCTCTCCCACGACCTGTCGTCGCAGAATGACCAGAAGCAGCGCGACGCGCGAGACTGGCTGCGCAGGCTGGAGCATGCCGTCAGCATGCGCAACGAGATCGAGGATGAGGAGGGGTACGTCAGCAAGGATGGGTATCTCGAAGTCGACGCCATCAGCCGGGACCTGGTCGAGTGCCACAGCCAGGTCTTGTGGAAGCGGCCGCAGGCGTACCAGGAGGTCGTGAAGGAGCTCGAGGCCGCGATGGCGCTCTTCAAGCACAAGGTGCCGATGGACAAGTTCACGGTCGAGCTTCACAAGCTGCACCGGAGCATGAACGCTCGGTTGGACTTTTATAGGATCAAGCTTAAGGGTATCGAGAACTACCAAGCGACCACGTTGGAGAGACTTCATATCCAGCGGAGCGCGGTACGTGTTCCGCTTCCAATTGGACAGCGGGTAAGATGTGCTGACTCGGGGATAGTTGTATAATTTGCTCTCACAGCGAGAGTCAAAGATTCAGTTCCAGATGGCTGGTGAGCAGAGGCGGCTGGCGCACGCGAGCAAGAGGGACAGCACGGCGATGAAGACGATCTCGCTGCTCGGTGCGGTGTTCCTGCCGGGGACTTTCCTGGCCTCGGTCTTTAGCATGACGTTCTTTGATTTCGGCGCCGACGCCGATCCCGTCATCTCGAAATCGCTCTGGGTCTACTTTGCCATCACGATACCCCTGACCATCATCATCGTCGTCGGATGGATCATGTTCGACCGCCGGCGGGAGGGCAAGTTTGCGGTCGAGGACGCCGACCTAGAGAAGAATATTGAGCATATGGAGGCAGACATCATGGCCATGATGAGGAAGCGGACGATGAGCAAGGCCAACACGTGGACGTCAGTAACATCGCCAATCCGTCCGTGAGAGGTGTTTCTTGGGGAGAGAAGTTGACTGGAGAATAGGAAGCAGAAGCAGTAAGGTGAAGTGAGACGAGGAGCAGCGGCGGCGCGGTAGCTTCGGCAAAGAAGAAGAAGGAGGGAAATGGATAAAAAGACCATCAGAAAGAAGATGAGGAAGGATGGGATTAATGGGTGAGTTTCTTGGTACGATTGCGTTAACATTCAGAGGCGAGGGGGCTTGTGGTGGATGGATATGTACATACTGTCACTATCACGCCTTACGACCTGACGACATTTACGAGCGATACATTACGAATAAACGACATTCGATATAGCATCTAGAGACATGAATAGACCGAATCGAGGCAAAAGAGAGAGAGAGAGAGAACCGGGATGACGGCCAGTTGAGCATGAGTTTGGCCCACACACAACGGGTGCGGCCCGTTCCTCGTACTTTGCAAGTTCATGCTCGGGAGACCCTTCCGAGACCTTGGCGGCATTTCGACATCAGACTAAAGTGAACGAGTCAAACGTCAAATCGTATAAGATTATAATAACATATCATCAAAAAACTAATCGCCTTTCGCATAGGATGACCACAGGTCTTGGAGATGCCAGAGGTTTCAGGTGCAAGGATGCCAGACCGACATTCCGGCACTAAAATGAGGGGTAAAGGAAAGGGTTTGGCGGGGTCGTGGGTTCCATCGTGTGTCTAGGTCGTTGCTATCGATAAGGGGGGCTTCGCTATTAATATCGCCCCCAAGAGACAGAGCCCAGCTGAGAGTGGAAGCTAGAGCCCAGCGGTCTGGGCTGGACCGGGGACCTGTTACCGCTAAAGATCGGCTAGGCCAGAACCCTGTGACGCCATTACCACACGTCGAGCTCAGGGGGGGTTAGCATCACCGGGGGACACCTCACTCTCACATTCTGGTCCCCTGGGGAGGAGGAACCACTCAGCTTCGACTTCCCTCTGTGCCACCCTTGCCGCCCAGCTGAGCACCTTCTGGATCGTCGCTCGGTTGCAATTTGTGCACTACGAAAGGAGCGGGTCAGGAAACAAG
This sequence comes from Colletotrichum theobromicola, assembly GCA_014705045.1. Taxonomy (NCBI): domain Eukaryota; kingdom Fungi; phylum Ascomycota; class Sordariomycetes; order Glomerellales; family Glomerellaceae; genus Colletotrichum; species Colletotrichum theobromicola. The sequence continues at coordinate 115,336 of JABGLZ010000970.1, read as the reverse complement.
ATTCCTCTGTCCTCTTTTTCACACGTATCGCTGCTTGGCGGGTTGACGTATCCGTCCTGCCACATGCTATATAAAAAAAAACCGGGCTCAGGTTCAAACAAAACAAGACGATCTCCTTTTGACGTCGACCACGCGGCTCAACAACGCTTACTGGTTGACTGACACCAGCATACGAGACGCGTCCTGTATCTCATAGCCTACTTGCATCATCTGGCGTCTCACGTACCTGCGATACTCGTCCTCTCCCTAGACCCTACAACCTATTTCACTCATCGTCGCCAACCTCACCGCCTCTCTTTGCTCCTCCAACATCTACATCAGTCGTCATGGCGGACACGGCAGCTGCACCCGCATCCACAACCCAACCGACGACGGTGAGCCCGACGGCGACGGGCACCTCCACGCCTCAGGCGGGGGGCGGCGCCAGCGAGCATCACCGCACCGTCAAGTCAATCAACGAGTCTGTCCTGCCTCACCTCACCAAGATCTTCAACGTCCACGCCAGCAAGGACGATCAGAAATGGCACAAGGAGCAGATTGCCTCCTTTGTCAAGAACGTCCAGGCCGACGAGGAAGCCCTCGAACATCTCAAGGCGATCGAGGGCGTCTCGGACCAGGAGCTGGATTTCAACGGTTTCCTGGGCTACATGACCTCTTCTCACTCCGCCATCACACGCCCTGCTGTGGAGACGGACCTGACGTACCCGCTGTCGAGCTACTTTATCAGCTCCAGCCACAACACATATCTTACCGGAAACCAGCTGTACAGTGAATCGAGCACAAACGCCTACAAGAACGTCTTGCAGAGAGGATGCCGATGCATCGAGATTGACGTCTGGGATGGCGACGATTCCGACAATGAGGACGGCACCTCGGTCAGCAGCAGCGACGAGGAGGTTGCTGCGGGGACCAAGGTGAAGAAGAGCCGGCTGTCAAGGCTCAAGGATAAGATGCCGACCTCGCTGTCCAGCAGACTTGAGAAGACGTCCTTGGGGAAGAAGATGGATGAGAGGATCGAGAAGAAGGAGGGCACCAGCCCGCCTGCGACGACGGCCGCAAAGGCCACGACGACGACGATGACGACGCCGGCAGCGGATGCAACGACCACGACAAGCCCGCCCGCTGAAGGGCAGGGGGTTGAGTTGGTGAAGACGCCGTCGCCTAGGCCGTACGGCATCGAGCCGCAGGTGTTTCACGGGTACACACTCACCAAGGAGGTCCCCTTCCGCCATGTTTGCGAGACCATTCGCGACTATGGCTTTGCCGTGTCACAAACACCCCTGATCGTCAGTCTGGAGGTTCACTGTAGTGCGCAGCAGCAGGAGGTTATGGTAAAGATTATGCAGGACTGCTGGACGGACATGTTGATACCGACACCTGACGTCGACGCTGCAGAACTGCCACGGCCGGCGGACTTGAAGGGCAAGATCTTGGTCAAGGTGAAGTATGCGCCGCCGACGGGCGACGCTGTGGAATCAGACGAGAATGACGATGCGGCTTCCGGTGAAGCTCCTCACAAGAAGGCTGCCGCCGCGAACAAGAAGGCATCCAAGATCATCCAGGCGCTGAGCAGGCTGGGTATCTACACACGGGGCGTCTCGTTCAAGTCACTCACGCAGCCTGAGGCGTCGATGCCAACGCATATTTTCTCGCTGTCGGAGAAGGGCGTTATGGAGGTCCACGAGAATCAGCCCGAAATTCTGTTCCACCACAACAGGCACTACCTGATGAGGGCTTATCCTTCTGGCCTTCGCATCGGGTCCTCCAACCTAGACGCTCCTGTCTTCTGGCGAAGGGGTATCCAGATTGTTGCGCTCAACTGGCAGAATTGGGACGAGGGGATGATGCTCAACGAGGCCATGTTCGCGGGCACGTCTGGCTATGTTTTGAAGCCCGAGGGTGAGTTTCCTCTTGTCCTGTTAGTGAGATACGATGCTGACTGTGAGAAAAGGCTACCGCTGCATCAAGGCCGGCTCACCACCACCCGCACCCGACGCGGCCAAAGACGTGCCGCAGATTGCGTACAAGACTCTCGATCTCCAAATCGACGTCCTTGCAGCCCAGAACCTCCCTCTTCCTCCTGGCGACACCAAGGTCTCCGGCTTCAAGCCCTACGTAAAGGTCGAGATTCACGTCGAGTCTCCCGAGGAGCGCCTGCCCGGCGCGCACATTAAGAACGACGGCCACGAGCAGGAGGGCGAGTACAAGGCCAAGACCAAGTCCAACAAGGGCATCGACCCCGACTTCAAGGGCGAAGAGCTCAAGTTCACGGGAGTGCCAGGCGTCGTGGAGGAGTTGACGTTTGTGAGGTTCACCGTTAGAGACGACGAGATCGGACGGGACGACTTGGCTGCGTGGGCGGCTGTGAGGCTTGACCGGTTGAGGAGCGGATTCCGCTTCGTTCATCTCATGGATTGTAATGGCAAGTTGACGGAGAGCGTCATCCTTGTGAAGATCACCAAGAAGGTTTACTAAAAGATGAATGGGTTATCGATTTTGAGTATCATTCAGGGGTAGTCTTTAGCGTAGCATGCAGCGTTAAACTCATCTTTTCCTCCTCGTAAGGTCTCTGGATTTAAATCAACAGAGAAATCTAAAAAGCTTGATACATGGTACCAATGGACAGGTCTAATCCTACCCCCGAGAGCGTCGCCAGCTAATTTCCTGCTGGAGACATGGCTGTTACCATAAACCCATGGGCAACGGCCGGAGAACCTTTTACGTCCATCGATCTCGTTGACAGACGACGTCTTTGGGTGAAAACCTCGGCGTCTTCCATCATCCCACGCACTCCACTGGGCGGCCGAACGTGACGGTACTTCTGCTGCACTTGTCACAGCTAGAAACGCACTCGTCTGGCTTTCACAGCGGGCAACTTCCTCGGCATAAGTAGACCGAGACATGCAGTGCTCCAGGACCATCCTTCCGCTGCGACGAGGCCCCCGAATTGGCCAACAACCCGCGGGCGGTCGTGGGAAGGCATCCCGAATGCATCCCTGAACGCCGGGGAGCCTCGCGTCACGACAGGACCAGCTCCTTGGGTGTGGCCTTTGCACAAGCTTCTACACCGTCAGCGGCTGAATGTGACGTGATGGTTTGCTGCGGCGAATGGTCATCTTCTCCAAACGTGACGACGCTTCTTCAAGTCTGCCCAAAGATGACGCTGCGGGGCCACGCGAGCCACTCCTCCCACCCGGGGCCGAGGTGCTCCCCCACGGCGGTCAGCAGGTGCGCGCCGGCGGCGCCAATCTGCCACATGTCGCGCGCGAAGTGGAGGATGACGGCGTGGTAGCTGAGCACGGCGACGGCCTCGGGGCGGCGGGCGGCCAGCATGGCGACGAACTCCTCGGGGACGAGGAAGGCCCAGGTGAAGATCATCTGCACCATGCGCTGCTGCCCGGGGACGCTGCCGCGGTCCTCCCAGCTGTCGAAGGACACCTGGATCAGCTCCGCGGCGCGGCGGCACGCGGCGGCGGAGGTGGAGTCGAGGGTTGCGGATGAGGAGATGAGGTCCTGCAGGGCGTCGCAGGCGTGGCCCTCGCCGATGAGGTCCTGCAGGCCCGGGCCCCAGCTCAGGAAGGGCCGCAGCTCGGAGCTGTCGAGGGCGGCGCGGGCGCTGCGGATGACGTGGGCGCCGCGCTGGCGGAGGCGGGCGAAGTTGAGGTAGCTGTCGAGGAAGGCGTCGAGGCCGGCGGCGGGGGAGGTGGCGAGGGCGTCAATGCAGAGGTGGCGGCCGAGGAGGGAGGTGAACATTGTGATGGGGATGCAGTTGGAGTCGTCAATGTCGAAGCTGCTGGTCATGCTGGAGTTGAAGAGGGAGATGGCCTCCATCTGCAGCTGGACGGCCTGCTCGGTGTAGTACTGTTTCCGGTCGGGCCTGGCGCGGGAGAGGTACAGCGCCGAGAGGGAGAGGATCTCGTGCATGAGGTAGGGGGCGTCGACGCCCGCCTTGAGCGTGATCCGGCTGCCCCACTCGCGGAGGTGCTCGTCGATCTCCGGGATGATGAGCTCGAGCTTGAAGGTGAGGAGGAGCTCCATGTGGTCCATGTTGACCTGCGGCCCGGAGCGGATGACGGAGGGGTCCGGGTACGCGAGGGGCGACACGCCTTGCTTTTGCTGCTGCTGCTGCTGCTGCGGCGGCGGCGCCGGGTGAGAGCCTCCCGGCGTCCCGGAGGAGCCGTCGGCGAAGGGAGAGCATCCGGCGCTTTTGGACGGCGTGCTCGGTCCGGATTGGAAAGTTTCGGGACCACCCTCGGTGCTGCCGATCCCGGATGCTACCGCGGGGGCTGTTGTAGGCACAAGAGCCGGGGGCGGCGTCCTGTACACGCACTCCCGCTCGATGATGGTGCAGTTTTTACATTTTGGGCGGGTCTCATCGCACTTAGTTCTTATCAGTAAAGGCAAAGACCTAGTGGGCCAGCTCATGATACTCACCTTGATGTGCCTTCGTTTACACTCAACACAGCCGTTCCTCGACTTTTTGTGAGCACGGCGGTTCATGTTCAGCTGTGGTATGTGCTCTCGGGCGTGTATGTGTGTGTGCCGTACTGCCGGTGTTTGTCAGGTCTTCCTTCGGCAGCGCGTTTTTTTCTTATAACGTTATCATCGTTCAATGTGTGAGGAATCAGGAGATGAGATGGAAGTGGGAAAAAAGAAGAATCATGCATTCAGCCCACGGTCTTGTAATGCGAAAGCGAGATATGAGGCGCGACGCCTTTAAAATGTGGGCAGAAGTTTAGACCAGTCCACTGGGGCGCTGGACAAGCTCGAGACTTCAGATGAACCCGGGCAACAGAGGGGCTGAGTCTAGCTAGCGTACAGGGACTCGTTAGGCGTACTGGACGTCCTGATACGCTGTTACGCCGGTAGAGCGTAGAGCCTCTCCCCACCACACAATTTCGTGCGTACAGGATGGGGTTATGCTGTAGAGACTATCCCCCATACTTCCTTCAGAATGGCCTGTTATCTCAAACCTAGCGTTCCAGTTTCTTGGTGCTATGGAAAGCTACGTGTGTGGGGCGGAAAGGGCCGGTGAGGAGCGTGGGATGCGTTTGTGCATATGTGATTGAGGGACTGTACCGTGACGATAGCGAAATGCGAAGTGCGAAATGCGAGATGCGAGATGCGAGATGCTGCTCCTTGACGAGACAGAAAGATGCGGTGGAACTTGAAGGACAGGGTGAAAGAAATATCAAACTCGATATATGTATATAACGCTGGCTTTCTTTTTTGTACTTACACGAGTTAGACTACAGATTCAAACCATCCAGTCTTTGCTACTTAGTTTCGTCTCCTCAACGTCACTTACACGCCACTCCTCCTCCCGGGACCCAACGATGGCGTCCTATAACCTCTACAAGTACCCTCCGTCAAGGGCGGCTGCGATGATCTTCTTGACTGGTTTCGTCGTTGGATGCGTATGTCACTTATCCATTGTCATCTGTCGGCGAGGATGGTACTTTATCCCCTTGACCTTCGGCTGTCTCCGTATGTCATCCCTTACTGGCCACATAACCTCACGTCACCACTGAGCAATATCTTCATCAGTTGAGATCGCAGGATACCTGGGCCGCTCCCTCTCCTCCACTGATACGTGCGACCTCGGCTTCTTCATGATCCAGACGATGTGCCTCCTCGTCGCGAGCGGTCTCATTTTCGTGAGATCGCTGTTCCGACTCGTCGAATACGTCGAAGGGAACGATGGTGTCCTACTCTCGACGGAGGTGTATTTGTACATGTTTGGTGCCCTGTTGATGCTCGGCGTTGTAGCTGTCACGGCTATCCTGCACCCCGCCAAGTACGTGCCTGGTACAAAGGAGATTATGGCCATGCAGGATATGAATGGTTGAAGTTCCTGGGAGGTGTGCCTTGAAGAAAGTACCCCGACATGATCAGCTGTGCAAATACGTAGGAATGGCATGTTGAATCGCCGTGTGTGGAAGTCTCATCGGCCTCTAAATTTTAACCGCCCATGTTAGAATCAGGGGAAACCTGAGCATTAGACAATACATACCTTCCTTTTGTTTGCATCTTGTCCGGTTCTATCAAATTCGATTAAATAAATCCCTCAAAAGAACCCTCGTCTTGAAGACCTTCACGAGACACGAGCCCAAGGAGGTACTCCTTCAGGAGGCTTGTATCTTTTACTCTGGCAGCAACCTTTGGGGCAGCCAAGGCCGTAGTCCACTCGGTTCCGACCGCTAAAGCAATTTTCTCCATCTCCTGAACAGCCACGTCCTCGTATAGCCATACCTTTGGGAACCAGTGGAAGAACGGCAGGTAGTAACTCATCACGACCAGAGCCCTCGGCCTCAGTTGACGAGCCATATCCACAAACCTTGACGAGACGAAAGAGAACGGCCACGCCCTGGCCTTGAATCCCACGCAGGTATCGCAAGTTGGACATGCCAACGAGCCGAACAGCTTCCCAATCCCGATTGCGGCGCGTTGGAGGTCTTCGCGAAACTCCCAGTCCTCATCATGCTCGTCCATCCGCAGGGCATCTTCCAGATCCAGTGGAATCGCGACGGGGGCACGGTGCTCGAGCAGTACACCCCTCTGCGGCGTAGGGCGGAGCGATACTTGTTTCCTGAGCCCATCAATCATCATCCGCGGCCCAGTGGCCATAGCAAGCCAGTTCGTAAGCCAAATCCCATTATAGCCCGTCTGCCGATCAGCTGCGAGGGCAGTCACAGACAGCAAAAGCGAAGCCATAAAGACGGGTCGGGCGTTGTCTTCCGACACATGCTCTACCTGGTGCCGGAGCTGCCTCACCGCGCGGTCTCGGTACGCGGTGACGGGGAGGTCAATGGACGGGTCCATGCTGGCCAGGTGAAGCAGGGTGACGGAGAGGAGGGCGTCCATGAGGTAGTGGTGCTGGAGGGCCAGGCTCGGGACTTCGAGACGGAGGACCTCCGACTTGAAGCCCTCGAGCTGGAAGGCGTCGGTAAAGGACTGTACGGTGCAGGTGTTGTAGTGGTGCAGGAGGCGAAGGTGCAGCAAGTGTTCGGGGGTGTAGATGCTCTCGTGGCTTGGTGACCGCTGGCGGTGGTTGACGGATGCGTCGTCGGTGTCTGTTTGAGGACTGCCAGTGCCAGACTTTTCCTGCCTAGGGGCCCTTCGGAGGCCTGGTTCCACGTAGTGGCATTGTGTCTCTCGCCTTGCGCATGCTGAACATGCCGGCTTCTTCTCGTCACACTACGGACGACGTGTTAGTGACTGCGACTGTTCGTCTGGTTACGATGCGAGGGCAAACGTGCCTTAACACGCCTGGTCTTGCACTCAAGACATCCTCGCCTGGACTTTTTGTGATGCCGAATCTGGTGATACTTGGCAACGCGAGTCTCAGGCAAGGGTGTTGTCATGTTCATACTCGATCAAGCCTGGCTTCGGCTCCGGCTCCATTGACAGACCAACAGATCACAAAGGCGCCGAACGAATGGTGAAGGAGAGAATCCATCGCCAAGAGCCGGTCCAGCTTCGGTCGACAGAACCATCCTATCCAGGCATGGGTGGCAGTGCGAGACCCTGAAGCTTAGCATTACCTCCCATCTCGAGAGAAAGCTTGATTGGACGCGAGATGGTTCGTCTCAGCTAGTCGTTGGAAATTGTCTCTGAGCTTTACCGAATACACGTATTCGCGCCGTAGCATCCCTGTCAAGCTGGAAGGTTAGGAAGAACCCGCAAGACCAACGGAAAGGGACGTTAGCGCCAGGTAAGTACCCTGTAGCTGATTACCTAAACGGCAGTGCCGTCCCCGAAGACAGCGGCCTCCAAGGAAGACAGGGGACCCAAGAACGTGGGACCAACGATTCGCGAGAAATCTGCCACCTCCCAAAGCCCCAAGGTAAACAGCCCCCTTCGTCCCTCCCTCCGCGGGGTAATCAAACGACAACGGCAGCGACGTTCACTAAGACATGCGGCCATTGCCTTAGTGCGGGCACCCGGTCCCAGAACCTCAGCTCTTGGCTGTCTCTGCCGCAATGACATATCCCTCCACCACCCAACCTGGACAGCGTCCAACCAGTTCTCCATCCCACCATCTCGGGGAGGCCTGCGCAATGGTCTCCGGTATGACGCCATGTGGGTGGATCGGACGTCAGTCCGTCATGGCAAGCCGCGCTGGCGTCGCCCTCAACTCTGTAATATCACATCTCCAATCGACGACATGAAGATTTGCTGCCTTGTTTTTTTCTGGCAATTGAGCATCTCGTACGTCTGACATGTCGCTGATGGCCCCGACGGCAAGCTGGGAACGCATTCCGTCTTTCCGCAGTCTTCATCATCCCCGCCGATCAGGGTCCCAGTCTGCGGTTCCCCATCGTCAGCTCTCATGTCCCTGCTTGGCCCCCTCCCATACCAAGCTGAGCTGCACAGGAGAGCTACACTATCGGATGTGCTTCGCCGTACCAGGCCGAGAAGAGCCTAGGGCTTCCCCAAACAAGCTCTCTTCGTCCTAAATCGCGCTTGTCAAGTGGCGCGTGTCACGAACCTGCTTCTGTACCTCCAACAGGTTCAGCTAGGCAAGGCAGTGACCTCCCCAAATCAAGCTTCAACGTCCCATTCATCTCATCATTCCTCGAGCACGTAGGGCAGGCCAGAAATGTCGTAAACATGCGTTTCCTAGCGGCCCCCAGACACACACGTCCGATGGGCCACCGCCTTGTCGATCGGGAGGGTCCACGTTCCTGCCAAGCACACATGTGAGAGTGAGACCGTTGTCACTGGCATCAATCCGCAGGTGTGATGGCCGTTAAATACCCCTTATCCCTCGTCTCTTGGATATAGTTCCGCATCATCTCAAAATCATCTGAACCAATCTACAAACCCATCTCTTCCTTCTATACAAGAAACATAGCAATCATGTCTTACGGTGGAAACGACGACGTGAGTCCAACCCCAGCCTTCCATTTCAATTCTACATCACTAACACATCTACAGTCTTACGGTTCCAGCAGGAACGAGGACAGCTACGGCTCCAACACCGGCTCCGGCTTCGGCTCCTCTCGCAACGACAACGACTCCTACGGCTCCTCCCGCCGTGACAACGACGACTCGTACGGCTCATCCGGCCGCAACAACGAGTCTTCGTACGGATCCTCCAACAAGGACTCCTACGGCTCATCTCGCAACGATGACAGCTACGGCTCATCCCGTCGCGACGACGACGACAGCTTTGGTTCATCCGGCCGCAAGAACAACGAGTCCTCCTACGGCTCTTCCAACAACGACTCCTACGGCAGCTCTCGCAATGACGACAGCTACGGTTCCTCCCGCAAGGACAACGACTCCTACGGCTCTTCAAACGTAAAGAGCTCCGCCTTTGGCGAGTCAACCTCCTCCAACCTCGCCGGCGGCGACTCCCTCTCCTACAATGCCTCCGAGAACAAGGGCCGCACCTACGACAACGACAACACCGACAGCTACGGCTCCTCGGGACGCAAGAACAACGACTCGTCCTTCGGGTCGTCCAACACAGACTCATACGGCTCAGGCCGCAACAACGACACCTCCGACTCCTACGGCTCTGGTCGCAACAACAACAGCAGCACCTCCGACTCTTACGGCTCCACGGGACGCAACGACGACTCCTACGGATCGTCAGGCCGCGTCGGCGGCAACGACTCTTACGGATCTAGCCGTAATGACAACGACGACAGCTACGGCTCTTCTCGTCGTGACAATGACGACAGCTACGGCAGCAGCAACAAGGGCGGCGACAGCAAGCTTGGCAAGGTGCTTGAGAAGGCGGGCAGCATGCTCAACAGCGACAAGCTCGAGACCAAGGGACACGAGAAGAGGGAGGCCAAGGGCTACGGAAACGACGATTACTAGTCTTCATGGGGCTTTTGGCTTTTCTCCCATGTTGCAAGACGTTTTGTCTTAATAGCTTAGCCTAGCGAGTTTAATACAATGTAATGACACGAAAAGTCTGTGGTCTGCCGTCGTTACGAACGAAGACTACACTGGCATCCCAGATTTGATTCGCCAATACGCACATGTGTCGATCCCGCAGCTAGTGTAGCTAGTGCAGCTTCTTCACGCTTACATGTTACATTTTCGCCCAGAACTTGAAAGGTAAGTTAAGATTGTCAACGATTGTACTTTGCCATGGCTAGATTGTAGCCACGGCCAATGTGCTCCTGGAGGCCCCATGGCAAGTATCCCATGAAAGGTATTAACCTCTCTGATTAAAACCATAATTCATAAGCAATACCTTCCAGTCTACAAACCATTTAGTAGCCTTTTCCATTTTCTCCATCCATATTCCAAGCCTCGACGCCTTGTCTCAGCCATGTCGGGCAGATTGTCTCGCTCCTCTAATGAAGACTGTAATTGGTTGAGCTGTCCGCATACGGTGGTGTATTGTTCGCTCTGGACTCCAAATACATTCAAAGCCCCCTTCTTTACCTGCTCGTAGCACGAGACAGCTTCAGATGCTTCCCCCTGCTTTCTAAATAGACATGCAATGGCCTGGAGCGTATTCAAAGCCGAAAGATAGATCTCAAGGACGCGTGGCTCCAGCAATCTATCAGGACTTTCGAGAGCCCGTTCGCACATCATTTTGGCGTCTTCAAGTCGGCCTTGACGTTTGAATAAATCTGCGAGGCAAAGAATGGTCCTTATTATATACGGATGGCCTGGTTCCAGTGCTTTCTCGCAGCCTTGGAGGGCCCGTCTGTACATTGGCTTGGCATCCTCGAGCCGATTTTTATGAGAGTATATCATGCCTAGATTAAGGAGGGTTATGAGTGTGAGTGTGTGGCCTCCTACTGCTTTCTCGCAGCCTTGGAGAACCTGATGGTACAACCTCTCAGCGTCCTCTAGCTGCCATCTTGCGGCGTGGAGGTTGCCTAGAACAAAAACCGATGAGAGTGTCGACGGGTGTTCTGGCCCTAAGGCATTCTCATAGGCATGAAAACTTCGTTTGGCCATGGCCTCTGTGTCGTTCAGTCGGCCTTGCCTGATGTAAAATTGGCTTAGATTGTGGACCGCCAAGAGTGTGCGTGCGTGGTTTGGCCCAAGTGTCTCTTCGTAGCCTTGAAGGGCCCGTTCGTACATCTTCTCGGCATCCTCTAGCTTTCCTTGTCTGGAGTAGAGAGTGCCTAGACCCTGAACTGCGCAAAGTGTGCAAATGTGGCGTAGGCCTAGTGCCTCCTCGTGCTCCCGGAGGGCTCGTTCTAACATAGTCCCTGCGTTATTCAGTCGACCTCGCTGAAGGTAGGCGAAGCCTAGATCAACGAAGACCTCTAACATCAGCAATGTGTCGTCTGGGACTAGTGTCTCCTCGAGGATTCGAAGAGCATGTTCCAATATTGACTCGGCTTCTTTGTATCGGCCCTGTGAACTGTAGAGCTTGCCAAAATCTAGCAACACTAACGGATTGGCGTTTAGGTCTTTCTCAATCTTCGCTACCCATCGATCGGCATGTCGCAAGAGTCGTTGTTGCACTAGCCAATAACAGGGTTCTCTCGGAGTAGAGGGGCGCCGTGCTATACACTGTATCGCGATCGTTGCCAGCATTTCGCTTGGGTTTGCGTTGAGAACATGAACCGTCCATGCATGAACACATGCATGCATATTATATCCTCTCGCTTCCGATCCCAAATCTTCTTGGCTACACGGATTCGACTCTGCCAGGCCGTACTCGCAGAGAATCCTCATTGCTGCGTCAAAATAAAGCTTATTTTGTATCATCTCATAAAGCCAATCCGGCTCCAGTATGTTTCCCGCCTGTAGCAGCTCGTACCACAGATCAGAATTGTCAAAATATGCCCATAGTCGAAGGAGCTCAACAGCGTGTTGATTCTGCAGCTTAACGTGTCTGAGAGTGATATTCCACGTGGAGTACAACGCTCGATCGTATTCTAGTAAGTGTGGACTCAATTCGTGTAACCGCAGCCACATATTCTCGTACATTTGGACATATTCCGTGGGGCTAGTTGAGACTTGATTCAGGTAGGCTCCGGCTGTTGCTAGTGCGAGTGGAAGACCATCAAGCTTTTGGGCAAGTAGCCTGGCACCAGGCTCTGCCAAGGATCTTAGTCCAGATACAATCATGGAGCTGTTTTTGGACTTACCCTTGGCAAAATCAACGCGCCCCGAAGTTGACGCCAGGATTTCTATACTGTCTCGGATGTCGCCTAGCTTTTCGAGCTGAATGCTGTGCCCTAGTCGACCTACAGACGATAACCGTGTCGTGATGAGAATGGCACCATGTTCGGTCCTTGGGAGATAATGGCGTATGTCGTATGATTTTGAAGCTGGCCCGTCCGCATCATCCTCGTGCTCCGTCGTGACAAATCGTTCAGTCTGCTCCGAGCTTTCTGTTGGTCTAAATTCGACGTCGTCGTAATTGTCAAAAATTACCAGCCAGCTACAGTTCTCTTTTTCATCCAGCCATCGCCTGACTGCCACCACCATTTCATCCAGGTCTCGACTACTGACAGCGTTTTGGATGTATGCGACCGGCGCAGTTTCTTCGAGAATTCGCTGAGCTACTTGTTGGTAGCTCTGCTTCAACGACATCGTGTTGCTTGCGTCAAGCCAGACCACGGCGGAGTAATCATCTCGATACTGTTTGGCATATGCTATCGTCGTCTGCGTCTTCCCCATACCACCCAACCCATGTAGAATAACGGTTTGACGCTTCCCGGTCCACTTCAACGCCGCGTGTAAGCGCCTGAGCTCTTCCTGCCTGGCGATGAAATGGATCACGCTGTTGACTCCTGTGAACTTTAGGGGAAGCGTGAAGAGATGGGCTCGACCGGTTGATTGTCTGTTTGTCTTCAGATTAGTTACTGAAAGTTGGTGGGCAATTCGGCCCATCAATGTAACTTCTCACCGCTGCACCTCGTCCACCGGCAGGTGAAAGAAGAGCTGTCGAGCATACGCAGCTGCCACAGCTGCCGCATATCCATGCCACTCATCATTTTTGTGCGAATCGCAGTAATCAGAGATGCCGCGGATGATGAGACAAGGAAAGTCGGCAATGGCACCGGCGGCCTCCATCTCGAAGCACAACAGCTCATGCTGTTGAGACAGGGCATCCCGTAGCCGAGCGTTCTTCACCACCAGCTCCCCAGATGCTACATTGCCTCTATGCACCGTCACATACGTCCCGTCATCGTCACTCGATCTGGGTATGCGATTCGATGGGTCGCATCCGGCTGTGCAGGGCGCTCCTTGGGTCATGTGGGTGTAGTTTGGCGGATAGAGATAATCGTTCTTTGCGCCAGGGTACTTAAACCGTCGAAGGCCACGGCGGCTTGTGTCAATCCGGCTGACATTCTGCTGCACTGGGTCGATTTCTAATCTTGCTCGTTTTACCTCTAGATCCTGCGCAGCGCTGAGGAGGATTGCTGGTGGCGGTGCCAGGGCGCCCGTTCGTTGGAATTGGCCATCCTTCGCCTTCCCATGATCGCACTGTAAGGTACCGGAATGCCCAGCCGCAGGCTTGCTAACCACAACATGACCCAGTCGAATCATCCCGTTATCTGTCTCGACTGGAACCCCGCCGCCGATGCCAACCAGAAGACCGAACCTCAGACAAGGAAACGTCATCCTCATCTGTGCTACAACCGTAGCCGCAGGACAATTTCCGGGCTGATATAAGCCAGCGATAACGATGTTGTGGCCGTTGATGGAACCCAGGCTGTAAACATTGTGGTCTGATGGGGACTTTGGTAAGGCGGGATGTTCCTCATCCAGCATCTCCAACGCGGCGATCTGTTCCACCTCCAACGGACAGATCCAGGCCACCTTGTAGTCATCGCGTGTCCATTCTTGCGCCATCTTCCGGTCGGCTAGGCTTATTGTCGCATCGTACGATTGACTGTTCAGCAATATGAGAAGTCTGCGAGCAGTTAGACGTTTGTGAGACAAGCAAGGGCGGACAAGAAGTTTGGAATCGTATACTGGTTCCTGGAGGTGAGGGGGGAAACGTGAAAGCCGACGTGCCCCCTACCGGGCCGTTGGTTGTAGGATAGCAGGGAATCTTACGTTGCCGCCAGCATTGTGCGGCTGAGCAGCACACCCCTGGCGAATCACAGTGGAAGAGGCTGCCAGCTCCCTCACCATGTTCACACCGACTGTTGGTCGCACCTGCATCGGATTTGAGATCTCTTTCCGTGTATAGTGGTTGCGACTGCCTGGTGCCCCAGTGCCTACTGGGTGAAATTGCCGTAGGTGCGTGGCAGTAACTTCCGAATCACCACCGAACATCGACACCACGGGCTGGAAAGACAAGCAAGGAACACAATCTCGACGTGTCAAGTCGTTTTGGATATACCCATCAACTAAAAGTACCCAAGAAAGATAGAACGCTTACGTATTACCATCATATCACATGCAATGACTACCGCCCTCTTCACCTTATAGTCTACTCGACCTCCCCTCATCCATTATCGCACCGCTCATCACAGGAGCCAGCTGCTCACCCAGAACCAACCTACGCCCACCCTTGGTAGTCCACCACGCGACACCGATAGTGGCCCTCTCAACGTCCATCTCGCCGCTGACGAGTACCTCCCAGAAGCGGTCCTTGACAGGCTGGCGTAGTACGGGGTCGGCAATCTCATTCATCGACTGCGCGGCCAATGTCAACCAATCCTCGACGAGAGGGAGGGGCAGGAAGGGCAACGAGTCGATGAGCGTCAAACCAAGCGAGCTCTGTTCTGACATGGGGTCTTGAGGCGAGAGCCCCTTCTCTTCCTGGTTGATGACGTCTTGTGTCAGGGGGAGAGGGGCGGTATCCGCGTCCATGGCTTTGAAGCGAACCATTTCGAGGAGAGTTTCGGAGAGCTGCGGCTCGGCGAGGGAGATCGGAAACGGCGGGGAGACGATCTGCATGACTGTCTTGAAGGCCAGACGGAACTGGCGTGTTGAGATCTGTGCCGGGAAGGATGCGAACAGGGCATCAATGTAGAAGGGAACGAGGCCGACCGTCAGCGAGCTGTTGTGAGGACAAGACAGCACAGACAGGGTGGCGCTGTGGGCAGATTCAAAAAGCTCAACCATTGTAGACGTGAGGCCACCGGTATGAGTGAGGTAGGCCGTGGCTGGGCGAACAATCAAAGCGTCACACGCCTCTGTAGGCATATTGAGAGGTAAGTGCTCAGCCACGTTCAGGTAAAACAGGTCTAGAGTCCTGTCATAGAAGCTTGGAGGGACTGTTCCAGCATGAGGCGGCTTCGTCTCCGTCAAAAACGCAACGCAAGCGTCTGGGAAGCGTGCGAGTATGTCTAGAGATGTCAGGTAGGTAAATTGGTAAGCCTGGAATGCGTTGGCCCCTTGTCGTGAAGAGATGAAGAATAGGTTTCTCAGGGTGAACAACGCCTTGGTCGCCACCTGGGGAGCGATCGCGTCGTTCCTCATACGCGGGTCGAGAAGGCTTCGGCCGACAATGGTTTGCATGACGGCAACCGTCGCATACATCGTCTTCTTCAGCAGCTGCCACAGAGCCGGCCACGTCGCCTCCAGCGTGTTCTGCTCCAACCGCGCCGTCTCTTCGGCGCCGTCAACCGTTGACAGCGGGTTGTGCTGCCAGTACCGCAGCATCTTTTGTGTGAACTCCATCAAAGCGTCCTGTGCGTCGAGCACGACTGCCGAATCAGTCGCATTGGTGGCAGCGAAACCGGCCAGCTTGGACAACGGCCCCATGCCGCCCATCAGAGGCTTGCCCTCAATGGTCTGCAGCAACGCAAATGACGGCGAGGTGGGAGGCCAGGCGACCATTTGCCCGTACTGCTTCACGTCCCTGCGGATATCATCCAAGAACCGGCCATCCTGAAAGCCGTCGTCCCCTGTAATAGCCAACACTGCGATCGGCAGAAGCGCGTTGCAATTGATCACGCTTTGGTGGAAGTCGGAAAGGTACGGGAAGACGTAGTTGAGTGCCAATACAATCGAGGCCGAGGCGAACGGCCCGTCCTGACGTTCTAGAGCGAGATTCGTAGCCGTGACGACGGCTTCCTCCAGCGTGTTCCGTAAACCCCTCGATAGAGATTGCCTATCATTCGCCTCCATACCCATCAAGACGCCCGTGAGAACCAGGAGATGCTGCCATCGGTTCGACCGATCATCCGCGCCCTTGGCAACGGCGCGCACCCAGGTATCGCAATCGAGGCCCCCGCCCTGCCGCGGGCCATGGGCATTTTTGGCGTTATCAATCTCGTTCTGTCGCACTCGTATCGCGGCGCTGTTGTAGATGCTGATGACGCGCAAGCTCGTCCGCAGGCCATCGCGGCGTTGCCAGATAGCAGGCGCGGTGAGAAGTTGTGAGGTGAGGACGCCGAGGTTCAACGGGTTCGAGAGTGTCGTCAGGAGAGTCGTCGTGGAGCCGACTATCTGGTCCGTCTTGCGGTCATCGTGTACGTTTTGGTACAGTTGCAGGACCGTGTTGAGGAGTCTGTCGGCCGGCATCGTGGGGGCTGCGATCGCGTCCGGTCGCCAGAGACCGCGCGACTGTCGGGATGATATCGAATGGAGGAGCAGAGGAAGCGGTCGTTGTTGGGTCGCGGTGGCTGTAATCAACGGTGCAGATGCCGATGGCAGGACGTCGGGACTGGCGCGGGCGTTTTTACCGAGGCACCTGAACTGCCCCTAAAGCCACACCTCAAGCTTCCCCCAAAGCTGCCCCATCCCTGCAACATCCCACAGCCAACCCCGGGAGTGACGATCAGCAGCTGCAATCGCTGCGCCTCCGAAAGCTCACCACACCCACCGACTTTCAACATCTCCCCCTGTGTCCCGTCGAGCCTCAAGGCCGCCGTTCGACGATGTCTTCCCGCGCGCAAAACTACCCGCCGACGAACTACAAGGTTCCGTCGTTCCCGAGCATCAACTGGCAGCTGCGGGACCTCACGGACGACCACCGCTGGAGCCTCTTCTACATCCGCGACATCTGGCGCTTCACGGTGATATGGACCTTCATCATCTACGCTGCGGTGCACATGGGCGCCGCCGCCATTACGATTGCGATGCACACGAACAAGCGCGGATCTCTGACGTATCTATGGGCGGTACCGTTGTTATACGCCTTCGTGGCGGGCGTGCAGGCGTTGTTTGCTGGCAGCGTCGTCGGGTTGATGTAAGTACATGCGTGCATAGCTCCGTTGACGATACAAATGTAGCTAACCCACGGCTTTGCAGTCTCGGTGCGGTCTACAACGCCGGATACTTCTCGATGTCCACATGGGTTCCCCTTCTCTGGGGCGTCATCAACGTCCTCGTCCTCATCATCTCGTCCTTCTCCATCCAGGGCGGTCTTTGAACTACACACGCACACGCACGAACGGACATGTTGAACAAACGCGTAATGGCATTAAGACTACATAGTAGCGCTATAATTGATGGTGGTAGAAAACCTATTTGCCGCGCCGTTCTTCGGCTGCGATGGCGTAATTTCCTTAACGACGCGCGCCGGGTTGCCAACGACGACGACATAATCCGGCACGTCCTTGGTCACGACGCTGCCAGCACCAACAGTCACACCCTTTCCGATTGTCACGCCCGGCAGCACAATGACATTCCCACCGATCCAGCAATCCTCGCCGATGGTGATGGGCTTTCCGCTCTCCGGCCCGCGGGTGCCGTTGCGGAGCGTGGGATCGAGCGGATGTGTGCCGCTGTAGAAAGAGCAGTTGGGACCAATCAGGGTACGCGAACCGACTGTGATGGTACAGGTGTCGATCCATGTACTGTTAGAATTGACATACACGTTTTGGCCGAATCTGCGGACGGTCAGCCGAGGGGCACTTATGGAATGTTGCCAGGAGGCCAGGTGCGTACTTTACGTTGTAGCCGTAGTCCATCTTTATCGGACCGTCAACCCACGGCCAGTCTTCCAAGATGGCGTCGTCCTCGTCACGGCGGGCCCGCGGTGGAGGGAGAGGGATTGTGTCCCCATTGATACTGTTCTGGATTAGGTATACATCTCAAGACGGGAAAGAAGAGCCGAGAAGTTCAGGGTGCCGAGAGAAATAGAGTAAAATGGAGGCGGAACTACTCACTCCTTCCACATGCCGACAAGCGTGCGGCGGCTCACGTCACCGGCGTTGTTGAACCTGGTGCAGGCCGCCTGGCAGCGTTTCCGATCCGCAATGAGATCCGGGGTGAAGGCATGGTAAAGCTCGCCATCCCTCATCCGCCGGCGGTTCTCTTCCCTGTCGATGGTGCGGATGTCCATGGTTTTCCTGTGCATGAGTGTGGTGAAAGGGGGTGGAAGGGCGACGGCTTGTCGGTGTAGTGTATACCTGCTGTACAGCAGATACGTATGAGGTGATTTATGTAAGAGGGCGGTCAAGAGTCGCGTTCCTACTCGTTGGGCAATGGACAAGGAACAATGCGAAGCGAGATGAGGAAGCGAAGACTGACGAGACGGGCAGGACAAGACGAGGGGGGGCAGCAGGGCGGAGCAAGCCAAGATGGAGAGAGAGCGAGCGAGAGGGAGAGATATGCAGTGCAGATAGGTGGTGTAGATCGGGTTGCAGAAGTAGTAGGACCTCCAAGAGACAAAAAGGACCAACAGCAACTTTTTGTGTAAACGGAGAGAGAAGAAACAGAAACCAAACAGGAGCAGACCAAAGACCAAAAACCAGCCCTATGACAGATTTGTCTCTTGTTTCCTCTCTTTCTTTTCTTACCCCCCGCCAGAAAAAGAATTAAACGCCGCAGTGTGACAAAGATCTCGGGAGTTATTTGCCGGCCGTTTCGAGCTACAGTAGTCTATCTGCTCTTCGAAAGTGTACCCATGATCAGAAGAAGCGAAAAGTCCCCAGGACCAGCGTCAGTGTCGGTGAGCCCGAACACCCTAAAATAACGAGAGAGAGGTCCACGGGTGCTTACGACTAGGCGGCGACATGCTGCCTGCTACACCTGTTGCTTTCCGAGGTTTCCCTCGTCAAGGGCCCAAAGCGCAGAACAAGCAGCAAAAACCTGGAAGCAAAAAGAGCAGCAGCAGCAGCAGCAGTAGCGAAGGCCGCAGCAGACGGACGGCTGATGGGGGCAGACTGTAGAGAGAAGGTCCACGCACTTGCGTCATCCGCCCCTGACCCTCGGCCCGCGCTGGACGCTTGGCCTCACCCGTCCCACCCGTCCTGTCCTCCAGACTTCCAAACACGCAGTGCACACCCACTGTTTCTTACCATTTTCCTCACCGAAGTGGTCACTGGAGACACCGTTTGTCCCTGTGGGATTCACTCAGAGAAGGGAATGCAACGACAAAGTCCGCCTGCCCAGGCTGAAGTGGGACCCTCGGAGTCCCTTTTTGCATGCCGACTCTCCACAAACTCCAACGTCTTTTTCTTTCCTCTCCTTTCTTTGGTCCATCTCGGCCGATCTGATCCTCTTTTGCTGTCCACTCTGTCAATGGTTTTTTTTTTTCTTGAGCCTCCACGTCGCAAGATCCGAGCATTACAGCGTAAACCGAATCCGCCCGCTGCAGGGAACAGACTTCCATCAGCCCTTCGACACAGTTGCAGTGACAGAAGCAGCGATTACTCACAACACCTCCCTCTTCTCTTTGCGCTTTGAACTAGGGCTGAACAGGGTTGTAAAATAGAAAGAGGAATACCTATCCGTACGCATACGCACTCTCAAAAAGAGACAGATCGAGGTGGTTCATGCATGGAATGACAGACACACGGAGCTAGAGCCGCCCGCCACCCTTCTCCGTCCCTGCTAACCCCCCTGCCTGACCTGACCTGCCTACCTTTTTTGAGGTACGAATACTCGTACCTTACCTCAGGTGTCACGGTCTCTTCCTGCCGTCCCCGCGTCCCGCGGCCCCCCAGTCTAAGGCGGACTCTAAACCATCGACTGCCGACGCCCGCCACCACCACCACCTCTTCCCCCTCCAGGTCGACATCGGATCATTGAAGCAAAGCTAGCTAGCTCGCCAACGAGGCACACGACATACGCACAATGACAAGCTTTCGTCGGGTGTAAGTAGCAGCCCCAGGCTCACCCTCCACCTCTCTCGGTCCCGTGCTTCCCTGATATCCGCCCCGATCTCGCCGTGAAATCTCCGTCTTCAGACCCTGACCTGCCTTGCCTTGCTCCCACCCCCCTGGACGGGGTCTGCTCCTGCACAGCACATGCAATCCTTCCCCTTCGACCCCTCAACACCAAAACCCCACCATCACGATGTCCTCCCGCAGACACGTGAACCCCCTCTACCAAGACCCTTCCAGATTGTTGAATCACCACCACGATGGCACCCCATCATCATCATCATCATCATCATCATCATCATCATCTCCATCACCGCCGTCGCCGCTACTAGAAACTGACTCTCTTTCCAGCGACTCCCGTCCCGCGCCTGCTCCCGGCACCCCCGCGCCCGTGGGACAGGAATTCTACCCCCACCAGCGCAAATCCCTAGCCGGCATCGCCCTCCGCGCCTTCTGCCTCGGCGCAGCCTTCCTCACCGGCCTCCTCTCCACCGCCCTCATCCTCACGACGACCGCCTCCCCGCTCTGGCGCCTCCCCTTCTTCCTCGCCGCCCTCTCCCTCTTCCACTTCCTCGAGTTCTGGACCACCGCCGCCTTCAACACCCCGCAGGCCACCGTCTACGCCTTCCTCCTGACCGCCAACTGGCCCGCCTACGCAATCGCCCACGCCACCGCCTTCGCAGAGTGTCTCCTCACCAACGTCATCTTCCGAGACTCCGTCTGGGCGCCCTTCGGCTCGAGGCCGCTGCTCATGGCCGCCGGGCTGGCGCTTGTGCTCGTCGGGCAGACGGTGCGCTCCATGGCCATGATCACCGCCGGCGAGAGCTTCAACCACACCGTGCAGCACTACAAGACCGAGTCGCACAAGCTCGTCACGGCCGGCATCTACGCGTGGTTCAGACACCCGTCATACTTTGGCTTCTTCTGGTGGGCCATCGGGACCCAGCTGGTCATGGGCAACGTCGTCTCCCTGCTCGGCTACGCGGGCGTGCTGTGGTTCTTCTTCTCCAAGAGGATACGCCACGAGGAGGAGCTCCTGATTAGGTTCTTTGGCGACGACTACGTCCAGTACCGCAAGCGCGTTGGGACCTTGATTCCCTTTTGCGGATGATCGGACTCGTGTGTGTTGGGTTTAAGTGCATGATACCGTGTACAATGGTGTCAAAACAGCGCCAGTATTATTGTTTTTTTCTATAACCCTGTAGATAAGATACATGAGAAATTGACGGGTGAGCGACCCTTTGCCTCCCGTCTTTATTATAAAAACACAATCTACGAAGTTCTCGCGCAAGCCATCTGTCGGCTCACGCTGCCGTACTTGGCCTGCCAGGCGTAAAAGTACATGAGCGCGGCGAACGGCTGTCCGAGAATGGTAAAGGAAACCCAAAAGATGCAGTTGCCAATCATCTTGCCCGTGGATGATTGCATCTTTTCTAACGGGGTGGTGATGGCAATGAGAGGGAGTTGGAGGAACATGCCGGCAAAAGCGACGCCTAGTCATGGATTAGCCCCTGGCTGCGATCGAGTGTTCAAACATGACTTACCAATGACATTGTGGGTCGGAATACCAACGAGAACCTCGTGGAGCACCGCCGAAGCAAAGAAAACAGCAAGCTGAGCAGCCCGAGGACTCCAGCCACGGCCGATCAAGGGAGAGTAGACGTGGCGCTTGAAGTACTGGTATACCGGCTTATTCCACAGACGCCAATAAGCACCCAAGCTCTCGCTGTTCCACCAGTCTTCGTAGAAGCAACGGTCGCCGAAGCGGGTGACCTCAGCAAGGGCGTTGAGGAACGACTGGAAGAGGGCGAAGAAGCCGGCGAGCCAGATGACCAGGGAGATGGTGGAGAGCTTCATCAGTCGCTCCAGGATCTTGGGCACGTCCAAGGATGCGATCTTGTCCAGGGAGTTGATCAAAACCGGGGCGGCGTACTGTGCGCTAGCGAACCAGATGAAGACGCTCAAGCCAAAGACCTCCGCCATGCGCTTGCCGACAAACACCCATCTGATCTTCTCCGTCCTCGGGTATGCGGGCTGGTAAACGAGGGTCGGCGCCCACCAGAAGTAGCCTAAGTTGCCCATCGTGATGTTGTTCGGATAGGGGCATTTTGCGTAGATTTCGGGCATGGCTGCGAGCTCACCCTTGACGGGGTGCAGGAAGGCGTGTCGGAGGTCTCGGTTCGTGAAGGCGTACGAGGCCGTTTTGAGCCACACGATGAGGGCATGGAGCTCGGTCAGGGTGCCGATCAAGGGGTGGTGGATGTGGAAGTACACCATGTATGTCGTGATGGCCAGAGCGAGAGTAATGTTTACGGCATGAATCCAGGCAATGACCTTCCACGTTGCGTTGAACCGAGACCGTTGATCTTCCGTTGGGCTAGCAGCGCCGTCCTTCGACTTGGCCCGCAGGCCTCTGGCTTGCTGAGCTGCTGCCAGCTCGATAAGGTAGGCTGCGAACAGATGGCAAGGGATGAGGGCGTAGAGACCCAGGCCGAGAAGCACATCTTGTCTACGGAAGTCGTGGCATCCAACACAGATTAATACTCCATACTACGGTGTGTCAGTGACATTGGATTAGGATTACTGTAGGAGCGTGCCTACTTTTTGAATGTTCTCAATCATCAGACGAAGATTACCGACAACTGTATTAAGTCAGTCAGAGCCGCCCAGCAGCCGTAGTGTTGATGAACGTACTTAGTACGATTACCATTAAGTTCCTGAAGCCCAGGAAGCTAGGGGCGGCGTTGGAGTCATGGCTCAGGGTGGAAGGGCGAACACTCTTGTGAACGGCGGCAACGTGTCTGTATTTCCGTTGGACCGCTCTCCTCAGCTCCTCGGTCGCGCGCTGGTTGTCGGAAGCGGAGGTGGGTGCAGGTGACTTGGCGGACTTTGACTCGGGTCTGCCATTGCTCGTGTTACGCAGGGTGGTGGTCATGGTTGAGCTCTCGACGCTCGTCACGGTGGCCGTGTTCATGACAGGCAACACGTCCTGAGCGCAATTGAGGCCGGTCGAGAATGAAGCAAGGAGCAGGAGACGGCAGGAAATAGTGCTACAGTGGATGACGACGGGGAGAATGGGTGAAAGTTTAAAAAGAGTGAGGAGACCTGATGGCGAGGAAAGCTTTGTATATGCAATGCAGGGAGTGAGTGGCAAGCGCGATAAGATATCGGAGCAATATGCAAGACACCAGACCAAGGCCGGTCGGAGCCAAGTAAATTACCAATTGACTTCTTAGCCGGTGTTTCCAAGGGCAGAGCAAAGTCAGAGTGGCCGGCGCTTTTTCGATGCGATCCGAGCTCCCTAAGCTTGGAGGGAAGCTATATGGATGGGTGAGCGCATTGGCATCGGGCGTGGATTGGATGAGGAGGGGCAAGTCGTGCGCGCGAGGGGGGATCTGAAGCCGCAGCCAGCAGAAAGAGGGAAGGGGGTACGTCAAGGCACAGGGCAGGGGGAGACACTGGACTCGCTCGGGGAAGGGGGCGGAAAACAGGTGGAGGAAGCTAGGCCGACGCCATCAGCCCTTGAAGCGTGGGGATTCGCTCGTCGACGTGTAGGAATGATGGAACAGGAGGCGCGCTGACGACAAAAATGCAGCCGGCGTGCAGAATGGGCTTGTAGAAGTCGGAGAAGAGAGACAGAATTTCCAAGACAACAAAACAAATGAGGGTGATGGGAGGAGTTGACAGCCGAGAGCTGCTGGCGAACTGGATGGACTGATGGAGGCACGGCCCCGGGAATTGCAAAGATTGGAAGGGGGAACCTTGAGAATGTCAGGGTCTTCGAACCTGTCCAGTGAGGTGACAGCGACAGCACCCACGCAGCCAAGGTCCAAGGTCCAAGGTCCTCGGGTCTGGATTTGCAGCACTTTGGCAGCAATAGCGGGCAGCCGGGCCAAATCACCTTACTGGGAGCTAACGCTACAACGAGAAAAGCGGCATGCATGCGCTTCAGGGGTGCTACGGCTCCACGGATAGCGACGGCGATCCCGGAGGAAGCTCTGAGTGGTCGGACACGGGGCTTCGTGGGGCGTTCATGAGAGAAATTGAAGAGGGAGCCGTGGCTGAACTCTATCACATGCCAAAATGAAGGGGTCGCGGCATGGCATTTCTTGAGGCTAGGCAAAAGACGATGGGTCATGGGCCGTACCTAATTATCACCTCATTCTATCGAGGGCAGAAGTGAAAGATGTGCTTCGAAGCATGGAGACTTCGGAAAATATAAAAATGGAAGCACAAGACCCGATGTTGGCCCGGATAAGCAAGTATCGGCGTCGATAAGCCAAACCGGGGAGCTAACGCACGCCACCACCAGTTTGCGACACCACCTGTGGAAGCCACGAGTGAGGAAGGTACGTACCTCGTGCTCGACCTTGGCTACATCTCAATCAGCCTCAAGGTCATGTGATCTCGAGAGAATGGGTCGGGCCCGTGCACGCGTCGCGGTCATTTTCAGTGGTTGGCGACTGCCTCGCAGCTCACCATTGAGAAGGAAACTGAAGCCTTCATCACCACCTAAACGCGCCAGGTTGCAACAGAAATAGCAATCGACATTGAACTAGTAGAACCACACTCTACAAGTCCGCATTTCTTCACTGAACTTTTCATTGCATGAGATTTTAAAGATGGCCTACGATCCTCGTGGGGATCATCACGACAGGCGAGGGCCGCCGGGAGACGGCCAGGATGGAGGTTTTGTTAGAGCTAGAGGACGACGTGAGTTGCTCCCTTCGACTGGAACGCACTGTGCATGTATGATGGCAATGGTTGGGCATGCGTGTGCTACGAACACGCGCAGGGCATCATCATCACCTATCCATCAGACTCACGTGGAGACTTGAGACAAACAAGATCCTTTAGCAAAACGCTGACACCACCACGCCCAGGTCCCGTAACTGATTATGGCTCAACCGTCGCACACTGGATGCGCAACCGCGCGCCGGCAGATGGAGATGTCTACACTGGCGAGGCTGAGCGGCCAAGCGCGAGCTTCATCGTCGATGTCAGTATTGCATCTCTCAAAACTTCCTTCGCCTGCTGACACGTCTCAGTTCACACCTCCTTCTGCCAGAAGGACAGATCCCGGTGATTCGATACCCGTGAAGCACCTTCATTCATCACTGAACAAAATCAAACACCCGGTCAACGTCGTCCGATGGACACCAGAAGGCCGTCGTCTATTGACGGCTTCCTCCAGCGGAGAATTTACATTATGGAACGGCACCGGATTCAACTTCGAGACCATCATGCAAGCTCACGACTCCGCAATCAGAGCGCTGGCATATTCGCACAACGACGACTGGCTCATCTCCGCGGACCATGACGGAAGCGTCAAGTACTGGCAGCCTAATTTCAATAACCTGCAGAGTATTGCTGCGCATAATGACCCGATCAGAGACCTTGCCTTCAGTCCGAACGACTCCAAGTTTGTCACGGCATGCGACGACTCAACCTTGAAGATTTTTGACTTTGCCGGTGGAGTCGAGGAGTCGGTTCTTAAGGGGCACGGCTGGGACGCCAAGAGTTGTGATTGGCACCCGACCAAAGGTCTGTTGGTGTCGGGTTCCAAAGATCACGTTGTCAAGTTGTGGGATCCCAGAACCGGCCGCTGCTTGACGACACTCCACGGCCACAAGAACACCATTACCAAGACGCTCTTCGAGAGAGTTCAAGGAGACTGCCTTGCAACTTCAGCAAGAGACCAAACTGCCCGCGTCTTCGATCTCCGAATGATGCGAGACATTTGTTTGCTGAAGGGACACGAGAAGGACGTCTCAACCATCGCGTGGCATCCCGTTCACTCAAATTTCCTTAGCACCGGCGGACACGACGGCTCTTTGTACCATTACATCCTAGACGAGCCGAACACGCCAGCTGGCCACACTACCATCGCGCCATACGACAGTTCGGACCCGTCCACAACTAGCGCGCAGACCATCTACCCTGCTCACAAGGTCCCGTACGCACACGATTTCGCGATCTGGTCTTTGGACTGGCACCCGCTTGGCCACATCCTGGCGTCCGGATCCAACGATCGTATTACGAGGTTCTGGTCCAGAAAGCGGCCGGGCGATTCCGACGTCTTCCAGGACAGGTACCACATCGGAGAGGCGGCGGCCGAGGCTCAAGGAACCTGGGACCGTCGCGGAGGACGGCGTCAAAGACAGGAAGAAGAGGAGCAGGAGATGGAGGACGAGATGGACGGCCTCGTCGACCAGAAGATGCCGCTCAAGCAGCCAGTCGTTCCTGGTTTCCCCGGCTTGCCTGGGTTGCCTGGCCTGCCCGGTCTATCCATGCCGCCGAATGGTGCTGGGGGACCTCCGGTGCCGCCACCACCGATGATCCCCGGTGTCGGCGCAAACGGCGGAGCTCCCCCGCCGCTGCCGTTCCCTTTACCCGGGTTGCCTGGCCTGAACGGGGCTCCGCCACCGCCCATCCCTCTGCCTGGCGGTATGGACCCGAGCAACCCTGCCGACCTTGCAAAGATCGCCGAGATGATCCAGAAGGCTGGAGGCACGCTCCCTCCTCCGCCACCCGGCGGGTTTCCTCCTGGGATGGTCCCGCCGCCAAACTTTGTGCCACCGCCCGGATTCCCGCCCATGCCCATGCCGCCGCCTGGAGCTGATCTCAACGGGCATGACCGCGGGGGCCGGAGAGCTCCTTTGCCTAGTCAGGAGGAGAGTCTTAAGGCGGAGCAGCGACGCGGCAACTATACGAGAATACGTTAGTCACGTGGCACATCTCGGGACAGATCCCGGAAGTAGCCAGCAATTGCAAATTGGACAGTGACCTTGGTGTAAGAAGAGTAAATACGAAAAGGGGGAAGTGCAGTGGTGATACCCTAGTGTTATAATAACAGTTAAATGACAGAATGTCTCGCTCTGCGTGAAAACTTGATGGCGTTGCTGCAGTAGAGAGGCTGCTTCCGTATTTCAACTTGTATTGTTCTCACAGTGACCTGGCAAGAGAACGGAACACTCGTATACCTTAGTATCACGCATGCCGGGTTTCCCAACCAGACTGGACTTACATCCTATTTGAAAAAAAAACGCTTGTGATGTAGTAGCAGTCCAATCATCTGTCTAGCCGGCGGACCTATCTAGTGTACACATGTGTGTCGCCGGCCTGCAAATCACACTCCCCACGGTCTCGCTCAGATGCTATCCTGTGATGTTCCCCAGCCATGGTTCATCGTCATTGTGTGCTCCTCTATCCGAGGGTAAAAGTACAGACACGAATGGAACTTCTTCAAACGGGCGACTCCTCCCCTGGCCCTAGTGAATGCAGGCCTCCGTATCGCAAACCACCGCGCTCGCCTTAGTATGTGTTCTCAACTCCAACACCAGGCCCTTCTCATTTCTTGGTGAAAGCCTTCTGCCTGTCGGCGTAGTCCCTCACGATGATGGCGCACGAGGCCTCGCTGCAGAGCCTCCTGCGACGCTGCGGCGCCAGCTTCGACGCGAACTCCAGACCGGCGGCGCGCTCGACGGCCTCCAGCGGCATCTCGAAGTCGGAGAGCGGCTTCTCGTTGGGGATCACGGCGTTGGGCATGACGAAGGCGCCGATGGCGACGTTGCCGCCGGCCTTGCCATCCTCCGCGAAGATGACCTTGTAAAAGTGCGTCGGCACGGCGACGTTGGGCGGGTTGCCGATCACCTCGTACTTTGTGTACCACTTGCCGTCGACGGGGTCGCGCTTCGGGAGGTACAGCGGGCCGGTGACGATGCGGACGGAGGGGTAGCGCGACGTCAGGCGCCGGCAAAAGTCCTCGAAGTGGGCCCAGTAGTCGCGGTTGAAGCCGTCGCCGACCTGCGGGCACATGTTTGTGAGGTAGAAGGTGTCGTCCATGGCGCGCTGGGACCACTTGCAGTCGGCGGCGGGTACCTGGTGCCCGCGGTCGTAGCTGCTGCGGAAGTAGTCCTTGAGCTTGGCCTGGAACTTTTCGGGGACGGAGGGGTCCTCGAGGAAGGTGCTGCCCTTGCGGTCGCCGCCCTTCTGGGCGAGGGAGGCGGGGGTGATGTGCTCGACGACCCAGTGGGGGTTACGTGTGCGGCGGTCGAAGCTCGAGATGAGGCCCTCGCGGGGCGCGAGGTCGGCGACGGGGCCAGGGAAGCCGTACTGGAAAAGGCCGGCGGGGTCGACGATGGCGCCGGGGATGGCGCCGGGGATTGGCGGGGGCGCCGACGGCAGGGGTGCGTTGGCGTTCGCCTTGTCAAAGACTTGGGAGCCCGGGACGGGGACGGTGGGAGCGGTGGTGAAGGCGTTTGTTGAGGGCACGGCGGTCATGGGCGCGTCGGTGGCGGGCTGCTTGGAGCGGAGGCCGTACATGGCTGCCGTGAAGGCGGCGCCGCCTCCCGCGCCTAGAGCTGCGACGAGGGCGATGGATGTTGCTTTCGACATGACGGGCTGGGTCGCGGCCGGTATTCTGAGGGGATTCGAAAAGTTGTTTGTAGGAGGAGGAGGAGGGAGGGAGGACGGAAACCAGGCGCCAGCGTCAGGCGGTTATGACAACGACAATCACGGAAGGAAGGGCACGTGGATGTGGTTTGGTGTTGGTGGTGTGGTGGATGTCTCAGCTGTGGTTCTTCACGGGACGGGGATTTGGAGCTCGGAGCTGGATAAAATTTTGGGCTTGCGGCGGCGCCTGGTCCGCCGAGTGCACCGATCTCATTCTCCAAGGACGGCGATCGGAAGGAGGAGCTCGTGTGGGGCTTCCGCTGCAGATGTCCCGAGCATTTGCCGACAGCTGGCAGGTGCGGATGGCGGGGAGGAAGGATTTCGGGGTGCAGGCTGAGGGGCTGGAATGGGGCTGGCCTCGGTGAGCGAGTGGTCGCTTCACCGAGACCAGGCGGGCTCCGTGCTCAGAAAAAAAGCGGATGACAAAATGCCAGCCTCCGATTCGCGGTCTGGGCGAGACCCTGCGATGCTCATAAAGTTTCTTTGGATCCATGGTCCCTACCTAAAATAACGACAGCCGCCAAACCAGCAGCAATGTTCCTTCCTTTCACATGTGTTGGCATCTCCCTAGCATGCGCTTCGGGCGGCTTCAATGAGCTGGCGCACATCGTGAAAGAGTCACGGGTCTCGAGGGAGTACGAGGATACCCGGCATGTAGCGCCATCCGGGTTCTCAAGCCAAGGCCATGGGTGTGTGTTGTCGACCAGCAGCTTGACTCGCAGGCGAGGGGATCCCAACAAGGCGGCTGACAACGTGCATCTTTTGTATACATTCTGTTTCTTTCTGAATGACAGCACCTTGTAGAACAAAACAAAGTTTTAAAGAAACCTATGCAGTTGGACCTCGAAGCCGTCTTGCTCTCTTTGAAAGAGCCGCATCGCCTCCTTGAGCGCCAAAGAGCAACAAGGTGGGTTGCGATCGGGGAGGGTCAGACGGCAAGCTGCAGGCAGGGCAGGGCGGCAGCCAACTGATAACGCGCAGGCAAGGGGAGTCCGAAGTGGAAAGTAGGATATGCAAAAGAGAAGGGATGGGAAACAAGCTTTGTTTGGGTGTGAGACCTTCTCTTGCTTGAGAAGCTGAGTGACTTGTGTTGGGGGATGAATTTTGAGAACCTTGATGGCCTCGGTCCAGTCATGAACAACAGAAGGCCCCAGCCCCCAGCCCACTTCACCTTCCCATGTCCATCACACAGAAAGAAACAACGCAGTGGCTCCAGAAAGCGCCAAATCCAGCGCCTCCGAGTCCACTACTGCGTACAATCCGCGCTGCTTGAAAGCTTAAGGTGCAGGCCCTCCCAGTTTACACCAGTGAAT
Organism: Colletotrichum theobromicola; assembly: GCA_014705045.1. Classification (NCBI taxonomy): domain Eukaryota; kingdom Fungi; phylum Ascomycota; class Sordariomycetes; order Glomerellales; family Glomerellaceae; genus Colletotrichum; species Colletotrichum theobromicola. The sequence continues at coordinate 85,617 of JABGLZ010000970.1, read as the reverse complement.
CCCCCACCTCTCTGGCTAGGTACGGTCCCAGCGCAAACCTGGAAAAGCACGCCGCTCTGCGCCCAGTCCCATTCCCATCTTATTGGCAGCCGTTTACATCACTATTCTTCCACCAAAACAATACCCTTTGCTTCCTCCAGCAATCCTTTCGACTTTCCCTATTTCTTCTCCTACCTCTGCGGACAATCTACCTACGATCAAGGTTCTAAACGCCTTTCCCGAAACCTACAGCATCCCCATACTTATCCGCTCCCGTCTCCCGGTATCCTTCCAGCCAATATCCCATTCGTCTGGGTCTGTTGCGCGCCGTAATACGTCACCCACTCTCCTGCAGGTCGAATCGAAGCCGCCACACCAGCAAGTGTCACCCAGGCACACCTAAGACTCCGGCGACTGTCCTAGATTTGGTTCACTGAATTGCGCTTCAACGAGAAAGACGTCGAAACATCATCCCGCTCCATGCGCTAAGCATCCCGACCGCAGCAGGCAACCATTGGAGGCGCTGAGCCCAAGCCGCCCATCATGAAGGCGACAGAGATCGACAACGATACCAGGGGGTGGATCATGAGTATCGTGAGTGGAATTGGTAAGTGACGAAACTCCTTGTATGTCTGCAGTGGAAATTTTGCTGATTGTTATTTCTCGGCAGCTTGTGTCGTAGGCGCGTCCGTCATTTGCATCGACATTTTGGTACAATGGCTGCCAGGGCAGCGCAACTTCAGGATACAAGAAAGCAATGTCTTTCTTGCCAGTTCTTTGAGCTTGAGCTTCGGCGTGATGGTACGTAATTACACCAGCACCATGCGCGACCCCCAAGAACCATTACTAATACCACTCCTGCTCTCTAGCTTTACTCTGCGTTAAACAGCATGCTGCCATCATCAAAACAGTACCTTAAGGAGGATGGGTTCCAAGACCAAAAGGCGGGCTTCATTATGATGGGCTGCTTTGTTGGGGGCTTTTTCGGCATACAGGTTATCTCCCGTCTGCTGCATCAGTACATGCCGTCACATGTGGTTGATTGTGACCACACACACGCTGAACCCGATACTCGGTCGCGCAGCCAGAGCAGAAAGACGTCTTTGTACTCGGGCAGTCGCCGGTCATCGCGACGCCCCTTTGTGGAGAGCATCGCGAAGAATGGCCATGCTACCGAGTCCACGCCTCTACTCAACGGAGAAACGGCACAGGAGAACGGAGGAACTCTGATGCCTAAGCGGCATGCTAGGAGCTCCCTGGCCCTCAACGCAACGCACTCGCACCCGCCGCGGACATCGCGAAGCCGCGGAGCAACAGTGGAGAGGCGGCCGTCTATGCTGCAAGTCAAGCAACGGATTACGTGTTTCATGAATGACACGAAAACGAACTGCGATGAGGAGGGACCTTGCTTTGGGTACACTGATCCATGCGGTCAGGAATGTTTCAAGCATATGGCCAACCGCTCAACGGCCTCCTCGAGACACCCGACTATTGTGAGGACCAGCATCGCACAGCTGTACCACAACAACCATAGCCATACCGATCTGACAGATTTGGAGGAGAGCGAATCTCAGTGCCATTCGCCTATCAGTGGAGATGTGCGGACCAGTCGGGCGGCGTCAAGAGAGCCCATACCCTCGCGGAATCATGCAGACCACGAAGCCCACGATCATGATCATGGCCATGGTCACAGCCACGACCATGCCCACCATCACGACCATGACCACGAGACGCTCGGTGATGACATGGAGGAAGAGGATGTCGAGGCCCAGCATCATCACCATGTGCCCACGAATGCGTTCATGTCACTCGGCCTGCAGACCTCCATCGCCATTGCGCTTCACAAGTTCCCCGAGGGCTTCATCACCTACGCTACGAACCACGCTAACCCGTCGCTTGGCTTCAACGTTTTCATGGCTCTCTTCGTACACAACATTACTGAAGGCTTCGCTATGGCTCTGCCATTGTACATGGCCCTTGGCAGTCGTCTCAAGGCCATGTTCTGGGCCGCCATCCTGGGCGGCCTTAGCCAGCCACTTGGCGCTGGCATTGCTGTGTTGTGGTTTAAGCTCGCCAACCACACCCACATCAGCCCAACCCCAGTAGCGTACGCCTGCATGTTTGCCATCACAGCTGGCATCATGGTAAGTGTCGGCCTGCAGCTCTTTGTGGAGGCGCTCAGCTTGAACCACAACCGCAACCTCTGCATCTTTTTCGGGTTCATGGGCATGGCTCTACTGGGTATCACCGGCGCCATTGCATCGACGCATTAACGAAATATGGCCACTCGTATTGGGTTTTCAGTCATGGTCGGACGGGTAAGGGAGTCATAGGATCTGTCTTTTTGGGTACGGTTGGCACGGGCATACATACATTATACCAAGGCAGGTTTTTGGGTTCGGGCGGCTTCAACTGTGTTAGAATCATCGCTACCGCTTCGCTGTCATTGGCTTGATTCGAATCGACTTGCTGAGCAGTATTCCAGCGGCATATTATAGAGGAGGGCATCAATTACGGGTTCAATGAAAATGAGGACGATTCCAATAGCGAGCGCACTTCGAGATACCACATTCGTGACTGTAAGTAACATCTTAGCTCCTTTGATTTCATTTACATACATATGTGTGACAAAGCAACAACTTTTAGTGATTCCCTATGCATCAACTTTTGGTGTGGCCTGCGGCCGGGTATCAATACGTCGTCAAAATCATGTGTCCTTTTTTCTACGCCATGTTTCCCAGCGCCGGATCGACGAAGCGGGTGAAGTCTTCGTCGATGAGGGCGCGCATGGCAGCTTCCTCCTCTTGCCACGTCTGCGGCGGTGTATTGAAGTCGTCCGCGGCACCGATCCAGAAATCGTCGTTCTGGCCCTGGTCATCGCCGGTGAAGTCCGTGACGCCGGGGATGATGCCGTACAGCGGCAGCTCCGGCATCTCACGGTTCTCGCCAAAGGGAGCGGCGCTCATGTCTTCCGAGCTTGGTGTGTCCGCCAAACTCAAGATTGCCGCTTCGACCTGGTCCATCTGCGGGGCCGCAGGGGGGTGGTTTTCGAGATGGATCTGGAGGTCGTGGTGGCGGATGAAGCGGGCGTTGCAGCCGTCAATCGCGCACCGGATAGTCCGCTTCGTGCCGGCGATGTCGTCAATGAGGTTCGACGGTCCCTCGGCGAGTTTAGCCTGCGGCCGCGGCATGCCCAAGTGGACGTGCCGAATGTGCTCTTCCAACTTCATTTTGCTGATGAAACCTGCGCCGCAACCCTGCTCGTTCGACCAAGCCTCCAAGCCCGCGGTACCGGTCACATCGAGCTCGCCACAAACCACGCGGAATCCTTCGTGGGCAGTACGAATGTGCACCGTGAGGTTGTGCTTCTTTGTGAACTTCTTGTCGCACCCCTCCCAGGTGCAGGCGATCGTCTTGCGGGCCTCGACAGGGATGCCCGAGTGTCGCATCTCGACGTGCCGCTCCAGCTCCCACTGACCGGTGCACTTGAACTCGCAAAAGATGCAATTCAGGTGTTCCTTGCGAATGTGCGCCTGCAGCAGCGCGAGCGAGGTGAAGCCGACCTTGGCGCCGCCCTCCTCGCCGCCGCACTCCTCGCACCAGAACTGCGGCTCGCTGTGCTCCCGCCGGGTGTGGTTCCGAAGGGCGCCTTGGGAATCGAAGCCGGCGCCGCAGCCGGGTTCCTGGCAGGGGTAGGCATGAGCACCTAGATGCTCGGAGCGGATGTGCCGTTGCAGGGTGTTGTGCTTGCGGAAGCTCTGGTTGCACGGAGGAAAGTCGCGGCAGCGGAAGCGCTCCTGGCCGGCGTGGACGTCCTGGTGGCGGCGCAGACGGGTTGCAGTCAGGAAAGACTTGCCGCAGCCCTCGTGGGTGCAGGTGTATGCTCGCTCCTGGGTGTGGGAGCCCTTCACATGCTGGCGGAGGTGCTTCTCCTCGCGGTAGTCCTTGTCGCAGCCCGGGTAGGTGCACTTGAAGGGGCGGTCGTCGGTGTGGGAGCGCAGGTGGGCGGCCAGGCGGGCGGGACGGTTGAAGGTTTTGTGGCAGTCGGGATACGTGCAGGGGATTGTCTTGAGGTCCGAGGGGAATTTGCGGGAACGGGTGGTGAGGGAGGTCTGGCCTGTCAGGACCGTCTCTGCGTCGGCGTTGGCTGTCGAGGCGGAGTTGCTGGCTGTGTCGTCGAAGTCATCGTCGCTGAGGGCTTCCCGGGCGTCATGTTAGTGAGACGAGAAAAAAACTTGGCTTACACCCAATTGCCAGATATGTGCGTACCAATGCCGGTGCCTTCGGGGTCGTCAATCTTGGACCTCTTAGGGTCCAAGACGAGGACAGCCTCTGAAGCCTTCCTTTTCGTCATGGCGAGCGATTGAGGAAGGGCATGCCTACCTTGACGATGGGGTGAAAAGTATCGTCTCGGAAACCTGCTGGTGAACTTATTCCTGGCAGAATTGTGTCAGGCGGTGAGACGAAATTTTGTGCGCTCCAGTTCTCACCAGCCACATTGGAGAAGCCGGGGTCTCCTCGGTCCGGATAAGCATTTCTTTGGTACTGATAAGGCTAGTGCAGACCCACATTCCAGCTGCTGAATCGCAGCCTCGTCAATAATTTTTTACGGCTGGATCCAGCAGAGTCGATTCGTCCCTCCCCGCGACACCTACAACTACGCGACGGAAGCTCGACCACCGCCCAATTCCATTACGACATCCTTCAGTTAACTGCAACCACCATCGACAAGAAACATGTCTGACTTTGGGGACGATGATGTTGGCGGAGGGTACGTCCAGACACACGTCGTCTGCTACATTGAGGGAGAAGCGCGACTCTAACGATTGGCAGCGACGAGCCCATGTACGAGGACGAGGGCGCCGACTACTGGGACCCCGAGGTTCCCGTCGAGGATGAGGAGGTCGGGCGCGCCGAGGGCGACGAGGAGGACGCAGACAACGTCGTCGTCTCGGGCGACCCCTCTGCTGCGGCGAACTCTGGCAAGGGCAACGAGAAGAGCCACCGCGACAAGAAGATCCCCGATGACCAGCGCACGACCACGCCCTACATGACAAAGTACGAACGCGCCCGTATCCTCGGCACGCGCGCTCTGCAAATCAGGTACGACGGCGCCATTCTTTTCCCACTTCACGATGCAGGCCATCGGTCGAGACTCTGTGCTGACGCGGGGCCTTTTGTAGCATGAATGCGCCGGTACTCGTCGACCTGGAAGGTGAGACGGATCCCCTTCAGATCGCCAT
>JABGLZ010000970.1:0-79533 GCA_014705045.1 Colletotrichum theobromicola | reverse complement strand
GGGCCGGGGGGGGGGAGAACAAACGCTGAACAACCCCCAGGGGGCCCAAAGCACCTGCCCAACACGGCCGGTCTTGGCGAGTCAGAGACACCCAACACCGATCGTGGCATCCCATCCCGGGCCGTCAGCCGCCCGCCTTCCGGAGACCAAAGACCGGACCCGCCCCGGACTTTGAGTGAATTGCGATCGACACAGAACAAAACGTCGCCAACAGCCAAGCCACTGCCCGTCGTCCGAATTACACGCGCAAGGTTTTGCCGGGTTCACGTCTTTGGACATTTACGGGTCCTCGTTTAGTCGTTAACGCACCTCAAGTAGATTGGTAGAGAAGTTTAACAAAAGAAGGTTGCCAAGACGGCTTCCTAACAGGCTGTTTGGGAGCCACTTTTAATTGTTGCTTAGATATGGGCCCGTCGACATGGGTGCTCTATCTGCCTAGGTTGAATACGTCTCTTCGATCTGGAAAGCCAAGTCACAAGTGCAGCCCGATCCGCGGTAAACACCTTCTCCTACCAGTACATGCTTCACGCCAGCCTTGCTTACTGTCTTGGCGATGACGATAAGAGCCGTCTTGGTAGAGTTGATATAGTCAGTCAACTCCATGTCCGGCTCGCTTTCTCGCTCGTTTCCGCGAACGAGCCTTGACATCGCGGGGCAACGACCGGTAAACCCAGCAAAAGTCCTCGCTTCTCACATTTTCTCGTCGTCGTCTTCGATTTTTTTCTGCTCGGACCTCAGGGGACAGGCCTGTTGATTGCGTATACTCGTTCTTTTCCCCGCCATGCAATGGAGGAGCAGCAGCAGAGATTGCAACGCGCCCACTGGCTCGCCGGGACTCCTCCGCCTCGTAGGACTCACCCGGCTGCAGGTGATTCGGGTCGGTCGTGAAAAAAACACATAGAGTGCCCTGTCGGTGCAGGGTTGTCTTTTTTTGCTTATCCCCCACACTGTTCCCGAGCGCGAAAGGAAGCGAAGCGGGAGAGGCTCAACATATCCGGGCCAGTCAAAGACGCTTATTTCGTCTCTCGGCTCGAAGCAGTGTGTGCTGCTTCGCCCCAGACTCGGGATCCATACCATGCTACTACTTCGTTGGTCTTGTCAGTACAGACTTCTCTTGGCCCGCCTCGGGCCTAGCTTAGACTACAGCCTCACAACCTTGACCCGTTTCCTCCCCCCCTCCTCTCTCTCTCGTGTACAGAATGCTGTGGATAAGGACGTTACGTGTCGAGCGTCGACGTGCGCAATCGCCATGAGCGAAGCGATCCCCTGGTATGTGGGATTGGGGGCGCCGACTAGCTGGGTAGCTCTGCAGCAGGCACACCATCTTTTTCGGCAACGGCGCAGCGGGAACGTCGAGAACGAGGATGTTGAAAGGCTTGTTTCTTGGTGATCGTCACCGCTCGTTAGGCCCGTCTCGGGCTTGGCTCGCAGATCATTTTCGATATAAAAGAGCCTCAGAATCTCTCGTCGAAGAGAGAGAAAAAAGATAGTTTGGGCCAAGACAGCACGACACGAGCCGAACAACGCCTCTCGTTTTCTTTATAACACCAATAATTCCGGCCAACGCTCGCTTTTTGGCTATAGTCTTAATTTGTTGGCGTCTCCTGATCGTTCACGATGCTTCCCCCGTCTTCCATCCTCGCTGCGGCGGTTCTCCCGCTCCTGCTGGCGCAGTCTGCGTCTGCTCGTGTCATGGCACGAGCGACGAACTACACCCAGGAGGCCGTCGACTCGGGCGAAGCACTCTCTGATCTTCACGCCCAGGCCTATAATAACGCTCTTGCCCGCCTGGCGGCCAATGGTACTTCCCAGTGCACCAAGGACAATGTCCGCGTTCGCCGCGAATGGTGTGTTTCTACCTGACTCTTCTCCTCCCCCCTGACGAACGGTGTAATTTGCTGACCGAGGCCGTGGTCGACAGGAGAAACATGCCTAGCGAGGACCGCATCGCTTACACGGATGCCGTCACCTGCCTCCAGTCCGTGGCTCCCCTTTACACCGACATCGCCGGCTCCAAGTCCATGTTTGACGACTTTGTGGCCCTGCACCAGAACATGACTGGCTACGTCCACATGTCCGTAAGTGGAACGAGATATTCCCAGACATGCCGCTCGCATACTCACTTTACTCCAAGGCCACGTTCCTCCTCTGGCACCGCTACTACATCCATACCTATGAGGAGAAGCTCAAGACTGAGTGCGGCTACACGGGTAAGTCAAACCACAGGTCCCCAAGTCACCCGCCTCGACACCGACTCACACGGCGCAGGAACACTCCCCTACTGGGAATGGAGTCTCAACAATGACGACCTGGCCGCCAGCCCGATCTTCGACGGCTCCGCAACCTCAATGGGCAGCGACGGCGCCTACGTCGCCCACGAGGGCCTCGTGCTCAACAGCACCGAGCAGGTCATCACCCTGCCCGCCGGCACCGGCGGCGGCTGCGTGACCTCGGGCCCCTTCACCAACATGACGGTGCACCTCGGCCCCGAGGCGATGCCCAACCTCGGCTCCGTGGCGGCGAACAACTCGGACACCCCGACGGCGGACAACCCGCGCTGCCTGAAGCGCGACCTCAACGCCGCCGTGCTGCGGACCTGGGCGAGCTTCCGCAACGTCACGGACCTCATCACGGAGAACGACGACATTGAGTGGTTCCAGGGCATCGCGCAGGGTCAGACGAACTACTCCGGCCTCGGCCAGCTTGGCGTCCACGGGGCGGGACACTATGCTTTCGGGATGGATCCTGGTTCTGACGTCTACATCAGCCCTGGTACGTTGACGAGACTTGCTTTCTGGTGAAGGGATATTATTCTTTTGCTGACGACTGCTTGACAGGCGACCCGGTGTTCTACCTCCACCACACTCAGCTCGACCGCGTCTACTGGCTCTGGCAGAACCTGGACTGGGAGAACCGTCAAGTAAGTCGTGTTATTCTTTTGCTTTTTTGCAGGGGGTGATCAGGGGCTGATCGATATCTAGACCATCTTCGGAACCGGCACCATGGAGAACAGCCCTCCCAGCCCGGTGGTCCAGCTCGACGATCTTCTCGACGTGGGACCGCTCAATGACAAGATTTCCCTCAGGAACGCAATGGACACCATGGCCGGGCCGTTCTGCTACATCTACGCAACAGACTAAGCCATCGTCTCTGCTTTTTTTCCTCCTTTCTCTCTTTTTCTTTTCTTTTTCTTTCTCTACTCTCATTCATTCTTCTTCTGGAATCGGCAAAGTGTCAGGTAGTGATTCGTTCATGGGCATCATCATGTTGTTCTCTAGAAGTGTCGGACTCGGTTGCATTCTGCAATTGGCGGCGGGGAGACACGGCATCCCCCATCTTCTCTGCAAAGGATGACCTGGCGGGATTAATGCGAGGCCAGTTCTGGGCGGTTAATAGTGGAATGGCATAGCGTGGTTGGGCCGCAAAGCTGTGTTAGAGCATCAGATGAAGCGACATGCGAATTCAACAAGGCGTTTTTTTGGGCGAATAACAAGGCTTGCCTCGAGTCAAGTGCTTTTAACACATGTGCGCCAAAAGATCAGGCGGTTTGACAGAAGAGCATACTGTGCCGGAATGTGCTCCTGGGGTGCGAAGCGCGGCGACTTTCGCACTACTGAGCGAACGTGAGAATGAGCCTGAGCCTGGACGCGGGTTGACGGTTGGCGGACGTAGTTCTCCGAGGCTTGCTTGTTGCAAGGGATGCCTTGCCTTCTCAGCAACCCGGGCATGCCGGCCGCCCGGGCATGACGTTCGTGCCGTCGCGGACAAACGTACGGAGGTGCCACACTGCGGCCCGTCGACCGAGCGCCGCCCCCCCTTTTGCCCGGGTTCGTCAGGTATATCGGGATCGCGATGAACGCCTAACCAAGATCGCGAGTGGGACCGTCCGACTTCATGCCTTGATGGTCGATCTGTAAACACGGGATCTTCCTGCAGAGATTGGCGTTGGCTCGGCTGCCTGCGCGACACGACTGGCTAAGGTGTGCGACTGCTGTCAGAATCAAACGGCCAACAGCACCTGGTCCGAACCCGAGCCGACCGTCGAATATCGTGCGTCTTCCGTCTCACCTTCTATCTCAGGTCCTTGGCGTCTCGACTCCGAGAGATCCGTCGCGAGCGAGGCAGTGGAGTGAGGCTTTCGCCCCGCCGTTGTATCGTGAGATGCCCCTATCTCACGTTCTCTCGTCCGAACACGGCGTCGACCATGCTGTCTGTGGCTTGGTGTTCCACGAGTTCGTCAGGTGATATCCCTCGTCTCCTCTTGCCATTCCTCGACTTGTTGCATGTCCGCTTGGGCTCCTGGACCTCTGAGCTCCATCCCATCAACAAGGTCTCTAACAAGACAGCATGAACCACTCAGATGCTAGAAATGCACCGGAAGCAACGGGGGCCTGACATGTGCGGCCATGAGTTGCGCGCATTAGACGGGTTCTGTCGAGAATACCAGCTCTTGCTTGGTGCCGCCAGCTTCGGGTTCCACCCGGCGATGGTCTCGGCGTGCCACCCGTCCCCTCGGTAGAAGCCGATCGCTTGAGGATCCATCGGCTGCCCGACAGTGGACAGCTTGCCCGGTACCCTGAAAAGAAGGCACCGATACTGTAATACTCGGAGTGATGCAGCTTTGACATCTTTGCAAACACATGGCCTCGCCCAGCGGCTATCAAGGAAAGTGAAAAGAGTTTTGGTGGGTTGACGCCATGTCCGTCAAGCTACCACTTCGTCGAATCATCTCTCTTAATGCGATAATTCCCCTTCGCAACAGGAAAGGGAGGGACTCGGTCAGTCCTTGGCCAAACAGCTCGCATGTTGCCCAGTGCTGGGAGGAAAGATGCGTATGTGCCTAGAGTCGATATACACCAAACCGCCATGCAGAGTTTCAATGCCTTGGGCCGGGTGTTTGACTTTCCGCGCTCTGAACCTCTTTTCAAGGATCTTCGTGGAAGCCATGCAGAAGAAAAAAGAATGAAGAATTGTAGGTCAGGTGTCTGAGTGGATGGATGGTTGTTGGTATTATTGGGGAAAAGTTGAATTGGGGCAGCAGCATTATTCCAGGGAAGGGAGCTGTAGAATGCACGTTGACGGGCTGGGCTGCTTACCATAGTACATCCCCCGCTGGAAGCTCAGGCGGGATGCCGCTGTGCTGCGGAACATGGTGTGCCAGACCAGGTGTTCCCCCCCTCCATGCCGATGACGCACCCAGCTGAGCTCTCCGGTCCCGCACGCAATGCGGGGTTCAGCCAGCATGAGGGAAAAGACCACCACCAAAATAATGAAGGTAATGCAGAGAGCATCCACACACCACTGGGCGCGGCGACAATAGCTGCTACATACCTATCGTGGAAGAGGTACCTTTTCCCGGATAGCTTTACCACCTTTGGCATGTACACACCCGGGTTTCCGAGGGGTGCCGGATGCACTACCGAAGCCGATGGTCAACCAACAATTCTTCGGAGAACCTGGGTTCCAGTGAGTGAGTGACAGCTACCTTACCTACAACACGGGAGGTACATGATTGTACCGTTTTTTTTTTTACCTTTACCCCTCCTTGGCCTGGACATGCATGGTGGGGTAGAATCAGCATCATCGCGACCAGGTCAACGGTCAATGGCAGAAAACGCAGAGACCGTACCTCGACTCCTCAGCACCCGTTCTCTGGGCCTACACACTACACACGGCCAAGGCCGTCCGTCCTCCACTTTGGCGAGCTTGACCCTCCGATCTGATCTCAATGGACATAACTCGGTGTTTTATTTATTAGACGCCCTCCAATGCCACCTCTTGATACCCAAGGGCCCTTGCTACTCCTCTTTAACTTCCAGGCCGTAGAATAATTCCAGCTTTCCCCTCTCAATCTTCTTCTTCTCATCATCAACCTCTTCTCTTTCTCCCTCTCCTCTCTCCATCTCTTGCTTCTTTGATTCTGCAAGAACAAGTAGCAATATCATACACATATATACCCCAGCTTCCAATTGCAATCGATACCCATCTCGTCACAAAGAGACTAATCCAACCGCCAAAATGTCCGGCTTCACAACCAAGGCAACCATCACCTCCTTCGGGGGCCAGCTTCTCAAGCTCTCCCACAAGTCCACCACCACCGGCACCGACATGGCCGTCAACCTCTACCTGCCCCCGCAGGCCACCACCCGCGCCGTCCCCGTCCTCTTCTACCTCTCCGGCCTCACCTGCACCCCGGACAACTGCACCGAGAAGGGCTTCTTCCAGTCCCAGGCCTCCGCCCGCGGCGTCGCCATCGTCTACCCGGACACCTCCCCGCGCGGCCTCGACCTCCCCGGCGAGCGCGACAGCTGGGACTTTGGCGAGGCCGCCTCCTTCTACGTCGACGCCACCCGCGAGCCCTTCCGCCAGAACTACCGCATGGAGACCTACATCACCAAGGAGCTGCCCGAGATGCTCTTCCGCGAGTTCGCCGGCAAGCTCGACCGCGCCCGCGTCTCCATCACCGGCCACTCCATGGGCGGCCACGGCGCCCTGTCGCTCTACCTCCGCCACCCAGGCATGTACCGCAGCGTCAGCGCCTTCGCCCCCATCGCCAACCCGAGCAAGTGCCCCTGGGGCGAGAAGGCCTTCACCGGCTACCTCGGCGACGACCGCGCCGAGTGGGCCAAGCACGACTCGACCGAGCTGCTCAAGAACTGGAGCTACGGTCCCCTTAACGCCCTCATTGACGTCGTACGTGCCTTCCTTCCTGGAGCATGAATGTGTGTCATCAACTAACGAGATATCTGTGTGACAGGGTCTCGGTGACAACTTCTACATCCAGAAGCAGCTTCTTCCCGAGAACTTCGAGAAGGTGGCCAAGGAGAAGAACATTGGTGGCTTGTCCCTGAGATACCACTACGTGAGTTCAGCCGCAATTCGTGATGGACGACGAGATGTGTGATGGGGTTTGTGAAGCTAACAAGAACACCAGGGCTATGACCACTCCTACTTCTTCATGGCCTCTTTCGCCAAGGACCACGTAGACCACGCCGCCAAGCACTTGGGTCTCGGCTCCGCCTGACTAGAGGGTCGGAACCAAAGACTGTAAAGCAAAGTAAATGAATCAAACCTCCCCCCCGAGGTTTGCGGCTTGGAAGCAGTAGTGGGATATCCGCAGGCGAGTACAAGGGACGGAAGGAGTATACCATAAATCGTATGTGCGGAGGGAAGGAAAGGAACATGTGTGTATTGCGCGCGCGCGTAATTGACCAAGTTAGTTTTTGAGTATGTATGCCGCTGCTGCTGAGATTCTTTGAATTTGAGAAATAATAGCCGACGTATCATCCACCCGTTTCCATCGTAACCTTCGTGAAGAGAACCAAATGCCAACCATTTCCGCGCCCACGCATTCACCCCCTTATGCTCGCAGGGGCAAAGCATATGTCCCTCCCAGGATGAACAACAATGGTTGTTGCAAAGCAAGAACGCCAGCGCCGGGTCGAATGAGCAGCGCCCGCCATAATGGGAGCACAAAGTCTAGAAGCATGCAAGTGCAAGAAACGAGTCCGGGAAAAGCGCCTAACTGATCCGTCTCTCTACCTCGGGACTCAAGCCTTCCTTCTCCAGCTTCGCCCGCATCTCCGCGTCCGCCTCCTTGCGGATCCGGTTGAATGCCAGCTTTTCAAATCGGCTGAGCGCCTTCCACCAATGCTGTCCAGCCTCGTGCTCGCCAATGCGTTCCAGGAGGTCGGCAGTCTTGAGCCGCACCTCGCGGTCCTTGTGGAAGAGACCGAGGGCGATGTAGAACAATCCCGCGTGAGACTCCGGCGCGACGCTTAGAAGCAGACAGATCTCGTCGTAGGAATGGACGTATTTCGAGAACTGAACATAAATCTCCTTGCTCTGCATCGGATTGAGTCGTTGCGTGCGCAGTCGGTCGTGCATGTGGTGCAAGTCGAGACCCTTGAGTGGCCTGACTTGGTACATCTGTGCGAGATCCTGAGACAGTTAGTCCAAGCACCCCTGCCGCCAACGACGTTTGCTCTCTCTTACCTGAATGAAGCTGTAGTAACTCCTTGTGTTTCTCCAGCCTTCAATTCTTGTCACATTGCCCGCAAGTTCCTTGTGTTTTGACTGCTCATCCGGCCACACGTAGCCGTGACCGTTGATACCGATGGAGCCCATTTCCAACTCATCGCCGCCAATGTAGAGAGCGCTCGCGCCGTACACGCTTTCCTCAAACGCAGCCGCAATTCGTGTGAACTTGATCACCCAGTCTCTCCACTTGGCGCGAATCACTCTCTCGCCGTGCCTTGCCGCAATGCTCCTCAAGACGTCTTGCATGAACGCAGAGTCGCCCGTGAGATCGCTCTCGGCGGCAACCTTGGATGTACCTCCGACAAGTCCGGCATAAGAAGGATTCTGCTGCTGAAAGTACACCATTCCCTCTGTCACCGGCGCGGGGTCAATCTTGCTACTGATCTTGACCCGCCCCGTGGGCAGGTCGCACAAGACATCCCACCACTCAGGGTGCAACTCGAACGTTGGGTTGGTGACTCCTGCAATGAAGCCGGGTACGTTGAGAAGGTCGTCAATCTTGGTCAGATCCGTGTAGGGAAATGCATGTCGCGTGAAGCCTCTTAGTGTACCACCGGATGCCAAGGCGCACGCCGCCAAGACTGCCTCTGCAACCTCCCCTGAAGGCATATTGTGGCCCAGGAAAATCACTCGCTTTTGCGTCAACAACGCATTGACCAGCACGATGATGGGGTGTGTATGCGGGCCATTCGTCGTCAACTGGGGGTGTAGTGGGAACGGTTGCGGTGACTTGCCCTGAGGCTCTGAGAATTTCTGGATGAGCTTCACCAAGGAGAAATCGCCGACGGTTTCCGGCATGACGGCAACCGGGACCTTGATTGGCACCGGAATACCCTTGTACATGACCTTGCTTTCGAATTCGTGCGTATCCCGGGGCACTGAGTATGTCGAGCCGAGTTCGATGTGCGCTTTTGTTCCCTTTCTTGAGACGCCTGGCATTTTCGGAGGCTCCCGGCTCGCATCAAACGGCTGGTCGCTGATGTGCTCGCCACGGTCCTCGGCCATGCGCATTTGAATCATTTGTTCAAACTTCTCCACAAACAGATCTTTGTTGTCACTGGCTTGTAGCAGATGTCTCTCGAGCAAGCTCAGTTTCGGCATGAGCGACAGGTCCATGGCGTTCACAGCATCGTACAACATGGCCAATGTTTCGGGTACTGGTGCCTTGAAGTACTCATCCAAGGCTAACAGGAGAAGGGGCTGGAAGCAATTTAGTCTGGTAAAATCGGAAATATGGCAAGGGGAGCATGTTACCTTGTAAATGTGCAAAAATGGATGCCTGGTGCAGATGGCCATGGCCTTGACCACTGCACCTCTCTTGACCGTCTTGTCTTGTTTCGTATTGACCAAATTCAGCACATAGATCAGCGGTGGCCCTTCTCCTCCTTCCGGCTCGTCGTCGTCGGTCTCTTCGTCGTCAACATCGTCCAAGTCGTCCAGGTCTTCCTCATCTCCCAGATCCTCGCCCTCGTCCTCCTCGTCAATGATCCCAGCTGCGCGGTTCCTCAATCTCTTGCGCCTTCGTTTCCTGGCCTCCTTTGCCTTGCGCTCCTCGTCTTCCTCTTCCTGGCTCGTGTCCTTGTGTAGGAAGAAAATGGTCCAGTCCTGGTTGCGTACGTGGGCTTGATCGGGCAACATGAGCTCCGCCAACATGTGTTCGTCGCCAGTTATGGAGACCGGGTACTGGTGCTCCATGACCGGACCTCGGTCAATGTCGAAAGAGGCGACCAGAATGTACTCGACATGATTTTCGGTCGTGCCCCGCGGGTACTGAGAACGCAGCTTGCGTGGGGGGTGCGCATCGGGGTTGTAGCGGCGCGGCGCGGACAGCGACGAGTGCTGCGACGACACACCGGTGGACGGCGTCTTGGACTTTGAGCTGGGGTTTGAGGAGCGGTCCGTCTCGGCGATAGGCGGGGGCTGAGGGGATCGCGAGGGGCGAGAAGTGTTGGACATTTGCGAGGGAGATCTCGAGGCGGAGCCTGTAGGGAAACTGGAGAGCGAAGTCCGACGACTGGGCCAGGGGCCGTTGGGAGATTGATATTGCTGGGTGTTGGAGTAGTTGCGCGTAAGGAACGGCAGCGCGGTCTGTGTTGAAGCCATGTTGAAGAGGGCCGCGCTGCTAAATTGCGGAGCAGTTCAAATCGATAAATGGGGGGGATCGAGGCTTGCGCAGGCTGCCGGTAGGCAGAGCCATCCAATGCACTGCAGTGTCGAGGTCCGTTCGGGGAGGTGCAGCGATGCGAAGTAAGGTACGATAGATTTAGATTTGGCTGTCTCCGACAATGCGACAGTGGGAGGGCGTTGGCGGGCGGTGGTCGCAGAAGCGGTTTAACGACGGCTTGCGGCAGCCAGAGACAGAGACATTCGACGAGAGCCCGAGTGCGACATGAATGATGCGACCGAGAGGGAGGACGTCTGGTATCGAGCACGGCTTCCGCAGTATCGTCGGGAGTCGGGAGGCGAGTTGGATGGCGGTTGTAAGGTAAGGCAGTCCTGTCCTGGGGAGAGCCAAGTACGAGTCGTAGAGAGATAGATAGGGAGGGCGACTCTGTTCGGCAGTCAAGGTAGAGTGCGAGGGAGGGAAGGCGGGAGGTATTATTGGCGCCGTATCCTGTAGGGACTCCTGGTCAAGAACCTAGAACCTAGGTGCTGCGGCACCTTTACAAGAACTAACTGGAAGGCAGCAAGCAGCAGTAGGTGGGAGAAAACAGCTGGTACGTAGTCGCGGGCGTGCCTTTTGCGGTCTTCACTTGTATTTCCAGCCAGGGTAGCGCGCGGAGGCGTTCTCAGACGACAGCCGGATGCGCTCTTCGAAACGTCAGATCCGGGCAGTGACTGGCGCACACAGGCAGAAGCTGGAGAGGGAAACAGGATCGCCCTCGGGGAATGAGAGGCGACAGAGAAGGGATATCCTGCTCGTTCAATGTCAATGCGTTGGAAGAGGACGGCACCGAGACACCATCTGCTACGACGTTTGGCCTGGTCTTTTGCGCCTTTTCTGTGTTCCCCTTCTTCGTTCCCAAAGCAAGGCAAGGCACATGGTCAGTCAGTCAGTCAGTCAGTCCATCCATGGGTTCCATGGTGATGGTAGCAGTGGCCGTCACTGGTGGCCTTCTTGGTGGTGTAAGGACCTTGTAGAACTCCTGACAGGGGCTGGTTTAAGGTGTGGTGCTTCTTTTTCCTATTTTTTAAAATTGTGCAATCCAATTCGATCCCCCACCGGCACGAATAACACGCAGCTAAATGCGCCAGAAGCAAGGTACACCTCTTTGGACCAAACAGCGCGTCTGATTGAAGATGGAGGGAGGTCTGCCCCTGACGGACACTAAAAGGGGGGGATTACCCATCTGTGGTTGGTGCCCACGGCGTGGGTGCGCCGGTGTGGCTCTCCGCGTGTCGCCCAAGCAGGTCGCGGGTCGCAGGTGAGGTACAAACTAATTATTAGTCGTCGTTACGTGGTTACGGATATACTGCGTACTATGCAGCAGACATTCTCAGAGTCAGGTCGGTATCGCTCTCTGCCTCGCCCGGTAAGTTTCGCGCTCCACGGACATGGCAGTGAGCTGAGTGTACGGCGGTACGGATAATACCTTGAATAACCTTAGGTTTGTTCCTTTACCCTTACTTTGACACTGCATACCGTAAGCTGAACAGACACACAGACACAGTCTGTCCGTCCGTCAGTCAGGCCAGCAGAATGCCAGATGGACAGCCCGATGGCGGCGTGGGCGGGCGGGCAGCCCACGGGCAGACGAAACAAAGAGACAGGCCGTAGGCGGAGTACTGGGGGGGGGGTTGGATACCTTACTTCGTACTCTACCTGACAGTCCGCAATAGACGCTGAGGTGTTCTTCGTACATACCGCAGTACGGCTGCGCTGCTGACTGCGTCCAGGTCTACCATTGTCCGTGGGGTGTCGCCGCAAAGGAGTGGGCTTCGGCCGGTGGCAGTGGGCAGTGTCTGCGAAAGCGCCGACGAATGCGTACGTAGCTCTGCTGATCCTGATGAATGATCACTGACGACGCCGCCTATCCGTGAGTTATCGACTTTTGACAACTCCCCCTCAGTGCTCTGGGAAGCAGATTCCAAAGTCCCCTCCTTTTGCCTTCCCCTTTCCACGTTCTCCCCCGCCCACCCTTGTCATCCCTCCTTTCCCCTTTCGATGTTCCTGGTGGCCCATGCTGTCGCATCCAACCTAAAATTCGCTTAGCGCCGAGGGTCCTGACATGAAACCCCTGTGGCTGGTGGTAGCACGCTTTCGGCAATTGAACCATTTGAGCCACACACCACCAGCCACATACTGATGCCCCACGTCAGACATGGCCCATGCGTCGCGGGATGCTGCAAGGCTGTGGTTGTCGTGGAAAAGACGCCTCTGTTTACATTCGACCCCAAAAGGCCATCGTCTTGTGGCTGCATCTGACCGCTTCCCAAGTGACATACGCCGCCAGCTTGACTCTAATACGAAACCAACATCCATCGGCTCAATCCAACACTTGTGCGCAGTCTTTTAATTTTGGCATTGCTTTTCCCCACGTCCTGCAGCATCACCGCCACCCTCTCAGACAGTGAACCAACGCCTCTTGGCCTCTCCATATTTCGCATTGTTTACTTTGGTGCCAAGTGGGCGCGCGGCATCAGACTTCCTGAGCAAGGCATTCCCTATTTCCTACCCACCACATCTATTTTCGCCCCAAAAGCCCTCATCATGGTAGGCCAGGGTCCATCTCACGCGTCGGGTCGCCTCGAAGAGCGCATGAATTTTGACGTCGAGAATCCACAGGCAATGCCCGCTGGCTATAAACCTTCCCCACTAGGGCCGTATGGCTCTCCGCGCAGCTCACCTTTCCGACGACCAGAGTCTCCAGCATCGCCTTCTGCTGTGCGCCAAGCCTCAACACAAGTCACTCCTGCGGGATCACCAACCAAGGCGTCCTACGCTACCAATAACGGGCGATTCGGCAACCCAACCACTCCAACAGAGACAGCCGAGAGCCGCACACCGAGAGTGCGCACGCCAACTGGCGAGAGCAATAACATCATGACCTCGCCCATCGCTGCGCGGCCAGCGTTGAAGAAGTCCGTCAGCCACGGAGGCGCCATGGCACAACTGCAACCTGCTCAGGTCAGGACACTCAGAGAAGGATTTGAGATCCTGGATCGCGACAGCGACGGCATCATTAACAGAGACGATGTGGCGGACATGCTGAACCAGTTGGGTAAGTCGACGGCAACGTAACCCAGCTCTGCATCGCAATGTTTGACACTTTCCAGGCCTGCCATCCAACGCGTCCGACGTAACACTGTTCTTCCCGCCATCCGCACCCCAGACGATGACAATGGCGGCCTTTCTCAACTCTCTGGCCACTATGATGGCCTCGTTATCCCCTCAATCTGAGCTTCTTTCCGCCTTTTCCGCGTTCGACGACGACGACAGTGGTCAGATAAACCTGAATGAGCTGCGAGACGCGCTGCTGCATACCGCGCCGGAGCCCGGCGAACGTCCGCTGACAGAGGCCGAAGTCGAGAAGGTGATTGAAGGCTTCACAGGTCGGAGGGCGTTCAGTCGCAGCATGCAGGGCGGATTAGGCAAGCGTGGCGAGGTGTTCAGATATCAAGATTTTGTCAACTCTATCATGGGCTCTTCCAACACGGCGTCAGAGCCCAACTCGGCCGAGGGATCGGAGGACTGAGGCTACAAAACAAGAAAGTTCTCACGGGGGCAGGGGAGAGATCGGGGTGTGACGACATTGGGCGAGCGATATGTGGAGACGAAGCTTGCCGTAACCGCGGGGAGAGGGAAACGAGCACAATTAAATGGAAACGGAGGGATTGACGAACAGATTTGGACATGACTTGCACTGTATTTTTATCCATGGGAAATAATCAAAGGACACCGGATCACGGGAAGTATCAGGAATAATTTCGGCTCCGTTTCACAGCATTTCGCGCCAAGAGAAGTCTGTTTGGCGCCGGGTAGCAAAGCCGTTGCGGCAGCCGCCCATTGTGACGATGACTTGACGTCGAGTTGACGAGGGACAGATCCCACGGAGATCAGAGCCCGGGGCGGGGTGTCGAGGGCTATTCCGTCGAGGATGATTTCGCATGCGACGACGGCGTGTCTCTGTCGAGGCATGGGGATTCCATTGTAATGGAAAAGGCTGGGAAGCAGGCCGTTGAGGGCAGTGCATGCACGTATTCTGCATTCGCTTCAACTTGCATCCAGAAGGGTTTTGGGCAGACCCGCTGTACTGCGTAATAACCCTGGCTGCTGTGGTCTTGAGCGGCAATCTGGGCTTTGGGATGGGCATTTTGAATGGGCAAGCCGAGGGCGTGGTGATGCCATCAGTTTGGTTTTGGAGGAGGCTGGGAATGCACATCAGCGAGGGAGGCCACTCGGGGCCACTCACAGGGCAGTCTGCAGCGGCCTGCGGACCTGTACATGCGGCATGCAAGCAGCACCTGTCTCTCACTTTTTTTTTTCGCAGTTCAAGGGGCCGGCGGCAGTGACCGGGACATGGGGTGTTCCGAGCTTTCACATATTATTTTTCAGGGACTTCTCAGTTGCGGTCGGTGCAGGTGGTCGGGTGCCATTCAGCAACCAGCACCTTCGGGCGGTTCGGCGGCCCAAGGTGACAGCGGTCAATGGCGGGTGCTGATTGGTCGCGCCGCGCAGGGTCCGGGACGGAGCCCCACCGAACCTTCTCGAACCGGCCCGCTGGGATGCAGCGGACTTGGAGAGCAATAGCCGTTTGTTGCAAACACCTCGATATGCCGATTTTTAGCCTGTACATATCTCCCGGACCTGAGCACGAGGGAGACGGGACGGCAATTTGGGCTGTAAGTAAGGGCAGGTAGGTAGGGAGCCTGAACGCTTAGCGTCTGCCGGCCGGGCTGCATAATCCCATGTTACTCGCGCGCCGTTGTACGACAGCTTGGCTACAATGTTTCCCCCTATTTTTTGTGTTCTTCCTCCAAAGTCCTGGAGTCGGTGAAAGGAACGTGCTCATCGGTATCCCATCCTCGACGTCTGATATCCGCAGTGTCCCGACAGTCAGGAAGGGCAGCTGTGGTACCCTGCAAACGCCATGACGCTGTCGTCCCTAGGCCCTGGATGGAGCTGGAGGGACCCCTCCAATGAAGGTTGAACACACGAAAGCTCCTCTTTCTCGGGATCAGGTCTAGTCACTATCCTGGTCTATTTCGAGCCAGTGAAGCCTGCGTCGCCGGGAGGATATGACATGGCCCCCGACGAACCTAATACTTTGCGCGTGATGCGCCATTGGTCGGCCGAGGGCGACAGAGAAATCACGGTGGCTAGGAAACGAGACAGGAGGAAGACAAACAGCGAGCAACACTCCTGTCCTCGTCGTCCACGGACCAGTCGTCCGACGATCTCTTCATCCACCGCCGTGCAGGTACGGATAGGTAAACAAGTCGACGACGTCTTAGACTCGCCATTGGCTCTCTGGCGGCTGCTAGTAGTCATCGGGAGACGGGACTGGACCGTTTGGACAAGCTTCCTGTGGGGATGTGTGGCGGCGGGCGGTCTTGGTTACATCAACTGCACGCACAGCACACGCGGCTTTGCAGGTATCTGATACACGGTTTGCCGGCCGCGGGTGCCCAATGGCAAAGGCCAACTGCCATGCCCAGGCGAGACAGGCAGTTGGTCGACATGGAGATGTCAGTTGTCTCTGCCAGGCTGGTTTGGTCCTGTTCTCGGGAGAGATCCTCTCTGGACAGGGCTGGGCAAGCAGGAGCAGAAGCACCGCCTGGAACTGGAACAGCTGCAAGTGCGCGCAGCAGCAGCAGTCCCCGCCAGCTGGTGTCAAGGGGATAATGAGTGTAAAGTGTTGTAATTGGCAGCGCTGGGTTGTGTGCTATGTAAAATATACATGGTCGTCCATCCACATCACGCACGCCCAGGCGAGCACATGGGCGTCCAGGGCCTTGTCCAGTCTCCGCCTCCCCCGTATCCATAGGTACAGGGCAGACGGGAGGGTAGAGAGAGAGAGAGAGTAAAAAAGGTACCAGACAGAGGAGAGGAGGCAGGAAGGGGAAGAAGAAAAAATTGTGCACAGCTGATAAATCGATCAAGTCCCCCGGGCGAGCAAGGCTCGTCTCGCTTGTTGTTTGGGATTTTCCGTTATTTCGTCTCTCAGGATGACATCTGAAAAGCAACTTTGTGACATTGTGCAATCTCCATCTTCTAGCTGTTGCTGCTACTGTTGCTGCTGCTGCCTTACCTTGGCTTCTTTTACCTTGCCTTACCGACGTTTACCTGCCTCCACCGGGTTTGCCGTCCCCTACCCCTCTATCATCTGCCTGTCCGCCTCTCAGGCTTTCTCAAGCGACGAGCACCTCCAGCCGGTCTCCTCCAGTGTCCACTCCCCAAGTGCCAATGGGCTGTGTGTCTTCTGGCTGAGCCTCCTCTCTTCCTGAACCTTACCTTGCCTTACCTGCCTGGGCCTCCTTCCTCTCTACCTCTACTCTTTCCCGCCTCTCCTTCCGCGCGCACTCGCCCTCGCCCTCACCTTACCTTTTACCTCGCTTTCCGAGAGCCCGCCGTCCTTCTCTCTCTCGCTCCTTCTTCCTCCTTCTCTCGTCCTCCTCTTCGACTTTTGGTTGTTTTCTTGAGCTTCTTTTGCCTTTGCAGCACCCCCCAAAGCAGCAAACAAAACGCTTGCCTGCACCATCCGAACCCTTCCCGCATTCCACTCCCCGAGACAAGGTACAGCTGCCTTCACCCGGGCGCACCACCACCCAAGGTCCCAAGGAAAAGGAACCTTGAGGACAGACCAAAAAAAAAAGTTGCTGCTGCAGCCGGCTCCTTCACTAGGCCCGTTAATGCGCTTTGGGGAATCTGGCACAAGCATAACCTTGCATCGAGGTCTGCCGACCCTCCTTACCTAATTAACCAGAAAAAATAAGCCCGCGCATTCTTTTGGTTCCCCTCAGAGGGTGCTTGCTTTATCAATGAAGCTCTTCGCAAAGAAGTCGTCCAAGAAGCAGCAAGCCGGCCAGGACGAAAACGACTACGACGCCCCCCCAGCCTACTCACACTTCCCTCCTCCTACCAACTCCGAGGCTTCTTCTCCCACAAAGTCGCCCACCAAGCCCCGGTCACCCACCAAGGCTCATTCGCCGTCGAAATCCCCCACCAAAAAATCCTCCCAGCCCGCATCTCCAGGCCCTCGGGAGACAAAGTCGTCGCGCACATCCCGCACTTTCGGCCGCCACCCTACAGATCCCGGATCACGCAGGACCAGCAAGATCGACTACGACACTCACCCCCTCAACCTGACCCCCGAAGAGCGTGCAAAACGCCTTTCAGCCATGAGCGGTCGCAACTCCCCCGGAGCCATGGACATTGACTCCTCCCAACAGTCCAATGCTGCTCCTTCCTCCTCTCCTGCCCCGGCCCCCCAACCCTCCGCCCAGGCTTCCTTCTCCGTCCCCATACCGAATGGCATCAACACAAACGTCAACGGCAATGACAACGGCGATGCCCCTCCTCCCCCACCTC
The DNA here is from genome assembly GCA_014705045.1 of Colletotrichum theobromicola. Taxonomy (NCBI): domain Eukaryota; kingdom Fungi; phylum Ascomycota; class Sordariomycetes; order Glomerellales; family Glomerellaceae; genus Colletotrichum; species Colletotrichum theobromicola. Next base: position 61,961 of record JABGLZ010000970.1, on the reverse strand, counting down.
ACAAGTCCAACCCCTCCAGCCCCGTTCCCACTACCGAGGATGACGCTGAGGCCTACAAGGCTGCGGGCAACAAGTTCTTTAAGGAGAGGGACTACAAGAATGCCATCCTCCAGTACTCCAAGGGTATGTCGCCGCCGGTTGCAAAGTCCGCAATACCACAGTTACTAAGTCCAGTCTAGCTATCGAGTTGATCCCCGATTCCGCCACATATCTGAGCAACCGCGCTGCTGCGTACATGTCCAACACCCAGTATGAGTATGCTCTCGAGGACTGCACCCGCGCCGCCGATCTCGACCCCGAGAACCCCAAGATCCTCCTCCGCCTGGCTCGCATCTACACCAGTCTCGGACAGCCGTCGGAGGCCCTTGTGATCTTCGGTCGCATTCACCCGCCTCCCTCTGCCAAGGACCAGGCTCCGGCCAAGGAGATGCTTAAGCACATCACCGCCGCCCAGAGTGCCCTGAGAGATGGTACCGCCGGTTCCATGGTTCTGCACGCCCTGGACCAGGCCGAGCGACAATTGGGTTTCGGCGCTTCCAAGCCCCGCAAGTGGCAACTCATGCGTGGCGAGGCCTACCTGAAGATGGGCACCGTGAATGCCCTCGGCGAGGCGCAGAACATTGCCATGAGCCTGCTCAGGAACAACAGCCAGGATCCAGAGGCTTTGGTGCTCCGTGGTCGTGCTCTTTACTCCCAGGGTGAGAACGACAAGGCGGTCAGCCACTTCCGCAAGGCCATTAGCTGCGACCCTGATATGCGCGATGCCGTCAAGTATCTCAGAATCGTCCAGAAGCTTGATCGCATGAAGGAGGAGGGCAACCAGGACTACAAGCTTGGCCGATGGCAGTCCGCCATTGAGAAGTACACCTCCGCTCTGGAAGTTGACCCCACCAACCGCGGCACCAACTCCAAGATTCTGCAGAACAGAGCGCTCTGCAAGATCAAGCTCAAGCAGTACGATGATGCTATTGCCGACTGCGAGCGTGCCATCAGCCTGGACTCAACATATCTCAAGGCCCGCAAGACCAAGGCCAATGCTTTTGGCCAGGCCAACAAGTGGGAAGATGCTGTGAGGGAGTGGAAGGCCATCCAAGAGCTCGACCCCGAGGACCGCACCATCGCCAAGGAGGTTCGCAAGGCCGAGCTGGAGCTCAAGAAGAGCCAGCGCAAGGACTACTACAAGATCCTCGGCGTCGAGAAGGATGCGGATGACAACCAGATCAAGAAGGCCTACCGCAAGCTGGCCATCATCCACCACCCCGACAAGAACCCCAACGACGAGCAGGCCGCCGAGCGCTTCAAGGATATTGGTGAAGCCTACGAGACCTTGAGCGATTCTCAGTAAGTTATCTGTTTGAACACAGAAGACCTGACCAGTGCTAACCGTTCTATAGAAAGCGTGCTCGCTATGACAGCGGTGAGGACCTCATCGACCCCTCCGACATGTTCGGTGGCGGTGGTATGGGAGGCGGCATGGGCGGCATGCACGGCGGCATCGACCCCGAGATCCTGTTCAACATGATGGGAGGTGGTGGAGGCTTCGCCGGCGGTGGCGGCTTCAACGGAGGCGGTTTCCCCGGCGGCGGTGCACACTTCTCATTCGCCGACGGTTCCGGTCGCCCGCGCGGCGGCCAAGGGTTCGGCGGACGCGGCTTCAACTTCTCAACCTGACAATCCGAATCGGAGGAAGATGAAGTAGAAAGCTACGACGAGTCGACCAAGCCAGGACGCAAGCCGGGCGGCTCATTCACCCAAGAGACGATGAAGAACCACATGAAGCGGCGCCAAGATGAAGGTGGCCGAATTGTGGAGAAGGTACGCCAGTACGGAGTGTGGATTGTGGCCGCCTTGGTCCTAGTTCCCATGCAGCTCCTAATACTGGCCACGATAACTGTGGGATTCGTGTATATTTGCATCATAGGGGCCCGGAAGCTGGGCATACGGCTCCGCGGCGGGGAATGAGTCGACTGCAGACTGGCATCCATGAATTTTGTTTTTCGGGATAGACATGACGCAAAAAAGTCACACACACACACACACACCGGCGGCGTTACCAAGGCATCGATCGATTGTCAAACCCCATTTTTCATCCCAACTTTTTCTCAAAACCTGCGTTTTCTTGTTAGAGTTATGACACCCAAATTTCACAAATTCATGAGGAAGAGAGAAAGAAACCCAGGGGTATACGCGTCTTTGTTTTTCAGGTTTTTTTTTTCTCTCCCGAACAACTATGGGGGTGGGCTGGGAGGCGTCTTGCATATCTCTACGGGGGATTGCTATTCAATGTCATCAAGGTTAGGCATAGTCCACACACCTGGTAATCGAACTCTAGACTTTGTCTCGGGCAGCTGCAGCTCCTTTAAATTGTGTTTTGCACTTGTGATTATCTCTATGCATGCGATATGTCGTGTCGTCACGACTTTTTGGGTATCATTATCCAGCTTCACCACCATCCGTCCATCCAGTCCATCCAAGCAACACGGTTCTTCTCCCCCGTTGCCAACCATCCCCATCGTCTTCAGTTCCCCCCACCAGGCCGCCCGCTCCCGGTAACCTTTGTCGCCTCGAGCACCCTCGCGACGTCGTCCTTGAGCTCGGGCATGCCCTTCTCGACGTGGTCGGCGAGGACGTCGCGGAACTGCGCGAAAGCGCTCATCTTGCCCTTCATGAGCTGGTTCCCGCGGCGGACGAGCTCGACGAACTCGCGCGTGTAGATGTCCGGGTTGCGGCCGTTCTCGACGTACTGCACGAGCTCGGGCGGGATCTTGGGCAGCGCGCCGGGCAGGTCGGGGGAGGGCGGGGCGCCGGCGGTGGCGGTCATGTGCACGCGCTGGAGGGACGAGGAGAGCGCGCTGACGGAGTCGGCGAGGGCGGGGCCCGTGGGCGTCTGGTTCGCGTTGTAGGTTGTCACCTGGACCATGATCTGGTACAGGTCCTGAATCGTGTCTTTGAGCTGTTCTGTTGCGGGTGGAAGGTGAGGGTTAGCGGGTTTGGGGTCTTTGGTGGGAGGAGGAGGGTGGGTTGCTTACGCTCGAGTTCGGCGGGAGTTGGTTTGTCCATTGGCGCCATCTTTGTGGGTGTTCGGGTGAAGAATCAGGTAGACGGGTCGTGTGGGACGGGGTGGTGGTTGAACTCGCAGGTTGGGGGATGCGATGCCGTGCGATGCGGCGATGCGACAATGCGAGGCTGAGGTTTGGCGCGGATGGATGGATGGATGGATGTTGGTGGTTTGTTTTAGTTCGGCTGGCATCTGTTGGCGGGATGAGCCGGCGGCACCTTCTGGCATCAGGTAGGTGTGGGGGGCCACCATCTTAGCAGGGGTTAGGCGGGTGTCAGTCCGGGACCCTGGTCATATTAGCTGACCCCTCTGCATAACTTCAACGGTGGAATCTTTCCTTGGCTTTATTTCTTGGACGGCCGGGAATAACCCCACGAGGCTAATGGCACTTTGAGATGGACCGTTATATTAATGCAGTTTATTTTCGGGTGCATTCCACACTTTAGAGTGCTTCTGGTAAGTATACCTCCTAGACAATGAATCTCAGGGTCCAAGATCGGACCCCGCGTTACGTCTTACTTTGCGCCGCCGAATACCCTCCTCCAAGCTATCTTCTTCCTCGTCCCTTCGCGGGGTGAGTCCGCGCCGTCAGCTGTCATCCTCTCGTGGTCTCTGTTGTCTCTGCCACGCTCGATTCCAGTCTCTGGTGTCTCACGCAAATGACCCAGGCTATTGGCGGTCCTGCTGACTCGCCTCAACGCTACCATAGCCGACTCTCTGGCACGCGGCCGCGGCGAAGGGGACCGAATGGGGTTATACAGCTCCAGATACTCGGATGATTGGGGCGGCGGTGTACGGCGCACAAGACGCACAGCTCTGCGTCCGCGGTCCGGTGGCACCAGTGGGCTTCGGGGCCGGATACGTCTTAGCTGCGGGGGCGGCGTCTTGTGTCGTGCTTCTCGTTCACCGGGGGTCTCGGGCGGCGTCACGTAGCCTGACGATGTAGTCGTGTCGGACTTTTCCAGACGGTCCCCGAGACGAGCTGCCAGGCGGGACGATGGGCGCTTGAGAGGTTCGTTGCTTACCCAGGTGGAGGCTTGGGCACGTCGCTGGTCCGAAGGTGGCCACATGCGGAGAGACATTGGCGAAGGGCACGGCGAGAAAGATTGTGGTGTCGCCGGCTGGTAGGTTGTCGTTGGCGATCCCATCGTGCCCACCGTCGAGCTGCCGGAGGCTGACGTCTCCGGAGTTTGTGCCAGGCCAACCAAACTTTGCAGTGGACTGTCGACCTCTGGACGCTCCGTATTTCCCTCATCAATGGGTCGGTATGGTTGCATCCAGGTTGGGATCGGTTTCGTCGGGCTTGGCTTGAAGGCGTCCTCCTCCAAAGGGTCGTTGACCGAGACGTAGATCGTAGAGTTCGGTGGCACTAGGCGTTGATCGTCTCCACCTGGGGACTTCTCTCGAGCTTGACGCAGCGATAAGGAGCCTCGACTGACGGAACGGATTGACTGCAACGGTTAGTAGATTCAAGGACCCTCGATTGCGTACTTACAGTTGGGGCTGTCACCAAGTTCCCAGTCTTCCCCTGACCCATCTCCCATCGCACGCGGCCAAGACCGCCGTCGACCTTCTCGGTCCTCTTCAGCCCACTCTGCACCAAGTCCTCTCCCTCAAGGCCGACGGAGCAAGTGACACAAACCGGAGGTACATCAACCTCCCTTCCCTTCCTCCTACCCAGCATGCCATCCCTGTCATGGTCCTCTCCGTGGTCGTCAAAGAGGCTCGACAACGGCACCCCGCGGTAGATGATCTTGCTCCCGTAGAACAGACAGCCGTAACATGCTCGATGCCAGAAGCACCAGCCTAGGCTGACACAGTCATCTCCACGCAGGACGATCTCGCCGCAAACCCAGTAGATTGCCAGGTCGATGATGGCCGTGTAGCAGGATGAGCAGGCGAGGCGGGTTGAGCGGCCTAGGACCTGCGGAGGGCCGTCGGAGAGCTGCTAGCAAAAGGCGCAAGTGAATGGGACCCGTGCCTGATCCATGTTCCCCGTGGTTCAAGGACCGTGATTCTGTCTAATAATTCGAATAAGTGCGGTGTAGAGAACGAATGGACCATGAAGTAAGTCAGGGAGGAGTGCCCCATGGTTTTAATCATCGTACCCACAGTACTTCTTGTCTGGCAGGTGCTTGAAGCATTATTCCTTTGGCAGGAGCACTCTTACTAGCGACTGCACATCACCCGAATCACTCTCTGATGGCACACAATTTTGCTCAAACTCGTATGGCCATTGCATTGGCGCGCAACTTTTAAAACCTAAAACTCAGTTGAGGCGATACCTTGACCGAGACCAAACAGAAAATGCAATCCTCTTGTCAACGCCCATCGTATTGTACACATGTAGACCAAACAACGCCATGGCCAATCCGTCCTCAGCCAATCCCCCTGGTTCTGCCAACCTAATCAATCTGCAAATCAAAGCATCCATCTTACGCCTTTCGTGTGATCCTGAGACACCGGGTTGTAGAAGAGCAATCAGTCTTCTGACTGCAACCAAGAGCCGTGTCTCTCCATTCGTCGTCATATAGTACAATTCAACAACACCTTTGTGGTGTCGCGAAGCAATGTGCTGGCTCATAGTATCTGCATGTGGAAGTTCATGCTGTGTTCAGTTGCGCATCTTCGGCTTGGCCAGCATGTTCAGTCGGCTGAGACTCATGCCGGTGCGCTTCTTGGTAGGGCTCGGCGAAGCAAGGACTCGGGGAGTCTGGGGCTTCTTGCCGACGGTGTTGGGGGTGGCTCCCATAAGTCTGGGAGCAAGCAGAGCGTCTCCCTCGGGGACTGGCTCAGCCTTACGTCTCTTGCCAGCCCGCTCGCCGGAAGCCTCCTCGAGGTCGCCTTCCTCCTCGCGCGCTCGAGCGCGCTTCTTGTTGGTCATTCCATGGGGCTTGCCGGCAAGGAGCTGCATTGGGGATCGGTTTTCCTTGTTGGAAAAGGTGTTGGAATCATTGGGGAAGCTACCCGGCATGTCGAGCGATCTACGCACATGACGGACGCTAGCTTGTCCGGCAGTCGAACCAAATCCAGTGGGTGAGGCGCTACCGAATCGAATGGTATGGTCGCTGCGGAAAGTAAATGTACCAGGAACAGTCGCTGGCAGGGCATTGCTGGGCTCGGCGACCTTTGTGGACGGGCTCTCCACCGTCAAGTCAGGGTACAGGTCATCATCTTTAGTTCTCTGCGTGATGTTGTTTCCGAGAACAGCGTCGAGGTTGGGGTACTGAACCTCGCCTTGCTTGCGAATCGGGTTAGCAGAGGCGAATGCCTTGTGGGCGATCGTGTTCGGAACGTCAATGGCACGGTTCGTGTCTGGAGTGAAGTCGACTCTCTTGAACAACTTGCGTCGAGGAGTGGTAAAAGAAACAGCGGGCGGTGCCTTCTCGATCGCGGCCTGGGGAGCTGGAGTCTGCGAGACACCAGCCTGCGGCTGGGGAATGGCACTCTTGGCCTTATCGAAAACGCCCTTTCCACCACGCAAGATAGACTTGACCCTCTCGAATCGACCAGGGCTCACAATCCGGCGTTTCAGCTCGGCCGTCTTCTCCAGCGCACTTAAATCGTTAGTGGTGGCAGACTTTGTGAGGCTCCCCAAGTCGGGCTTTGATGGAGACTTCCGAAGTCTTCCAAGGTCGGGCTTCGATGGAGACTTTCGAAGGCTTCCAAGGTCGGGCTTGGAAGGAGATCTGGCAAGGCTTCCGAGATCAGGCTTGCTAGGAGACTTGACCAGCGAGCTAGGCAGAGGCATCTTGCTGCCAGCAGCGCGAGCAAGGGAAGACTTGGTGGGGCCGGTCAACGAAGCCAGGCTAGGCTGGGACCGAAGGCCAGGCGTAGGCGCAGACGCAGCAGGAGCGTCGTTACCGCTAGACTTTGGGCGCGGAAGGGAGCTGCCATCGCGAGAAGCAGGACGGGCTGTCGAAGCATCGTCCTCGACGCGCTGACGAACACGCTTGACAGACGAAGGAGGGTCAAGGTTGGCGAAAATTCGGGCCCTAGGGTGGGGACCAGCTGAGGTCTTCTTGGCTTCGTTGGAGCTCGTGTCGTCGAGGTTCGCCTTAGAAGGGGATCGCTTAAGGCTTGACTTCTGACTGGGTGTACCGGCGGCCAGCAAGTTAGGCTTGGAAGGCTGCTTGAGAATCGACTTCGGGTGGGTAGGGGTATCATCGAGGTTGGCCTTGGAGGGAGAGCGCTTTAGGCTGGACTTGGGGTGGGTAGGAGTGTCATCCAAGTTAGCCTTGGACTGAGAGCGCTTGAGAGAGCTCTTCAGAGGAGTCACCCGGCCGGGTTGGGCTCGGAAGGCGGAAGGGTGGCCTTCGATAGAGTCCATCTTCTTGAACTCGGCCATGTGAGCAGCGCTGAAGCGGCTCGACTTGCCCTTCGCCTTTGCGATTCTTCGTCCATTGAGCTCTTCATCCTCCCTCTCGAGTTCGCGCTTAGCCAGCAAGTCGGCCTTAATTCTAGCGGCCTCCTCGCGCAGTTCGTTCATCATGCGTTGAGCATCGCTGCTCAAGCCGGTGTCTCCAGTGGGCTGATCAACTCGGAAAGTGAAGGGCGACTCAGGCACGCCAGACGTCTTGGAGGGCGTCGCCTGAGTATCGGTGGTCTTGTCGGAGGGCTTCATGTCTCTGAAGCCAAGCCAGGTAGCGGAGGGGGGAGCGACAGTAGGGTGAACCTTGCTCGGGTGCATCTCCGAGAGAGGGGCCTTAAATTGAGAGGAAGAGGAAGGAGTGGCCGGGTCGTGATCGGGGACAACGAGGGCATTCAAGCTTTCAGCGACAGACGTGGAAGGAGGAGTGTCATCTCGCTCGGCGACGGAAGCGAGAGTCTGTTTGGCCTTGGGCTAAAAAAGAAAAAGGACGTTAGTTCGGGGCCCGCGAGTCGTCGTTTGTTTACAGCCGGCGGTCAGATTGTCTTACCTTGGGCGTGTTCGCGCTGGCCAACCGGGCCGAACGACGGCGAGGCGGCGTCATGATGGATTGGTGCTCCGTGAGGGTATCGTCGACTTCGTTTCGGTGTTGCTGCTGTAAGGTTAGTATGGGTGAGGATTGAGACGAAGAAGTCGTCGATCAAGCCAGGTCCTTGGGGAGAGAGATTTGATGATGTCAGGCGAGAGTGAGAGTGGGTGTGGCTCTCAGGTTCGGCGTCGGTACGTAGAACGCGACGGGGATTTCTCTTGGAGGGGCTGCCGTTTGTTTACATTCCACGCTCGTTTGCTTTATTTCGATTGGTCCGTTTGAGGTAGAAAAACAGTGACGGCCCAAGCTCCACGCCCCAGGCCTTGGGTGATCAAGTGGGGCCACCGCAATCCGGACAGTGTTTGCACCGTACGCTTGGCGCATTTGTTTACCGTCTGCGGCGCCTTCACCCAGTGTTTGCTTGGGTTCACCCTGAACATCTCGTGGGTCAAACAAACAGAGCAGGCGCACCTCGTGTCTAGGGGTCCACGTCTACTCTTTCTCGAACTCTCTGTTGTTTCACGTGGCTTGTTGTTGTTCACGTTGTTTTGGAAGCCACGGTACTTACGACGGTGACTTACACCTCTTACGTTGTGGCTGCAACTGCCCGACCGGATGGGAGTGGCTCTCCAACGTCGTTTCTACGGGCATACCTCTCTATTCCGGCCACTTGATCAGGCGCGTATGGTCTAGATGTGAGATTCCAGCGAATAAAAAGTCTAGTGGACGATACACACGACAAAAACAACAAAGCCAACCTCGGCTATATGCTCAAAGCCGCGACGCCACTATCTGGTGGCTGCAACTCAACGCAAGCCAGTGTCAGACCACACACTTCTAGTTCCCGATTCTCTCCATTTTAAATCGTGTGAAACTTGCCCGTCAACGTCTCGGTACAGATTGTCGGAACGTCGTCTGCCGAGGATAAAAGGGACTGAAAGAAGAGTGACTACCTCGGACTCCCGCATCAGTACGTCCTTCGTGATGACGCAACATAAGACTCATGGGTTCGTGTCGTATTTACATGGATGCGGAGAGCTTAGCAACTCTGAAGATTAGCGAAACTCTACCCAGCTCCGAGGAACTGGATCTCCCAGCCTTCGCATGTAGACCAAGATTTGCTGTGACGAGGGGGGAACACCATTCCTCTTGTGAATCCAATTGGGCAAAAAACACCTCTCGCAGAGTGATCCCAAATGACTTGGTACAGATGAAAACGTAAGAAACATCTACATGAGATTGAAATCAAGGCTTTACGTCAACCAGATTGAGTTTCATCCCGTCATCCCTTCTCTGACGTTTCAACGGCAGTCGGTCCGCCCAGATTGAGGCTCACCATGCGGAATGTTCGCGGTGCTAGTTCCAGATGCAGCGACATGCTAGCAGATGACGACACATGATCTTCCTTGCCGCATTCCGCACGAGAAGCTACGATGAAGAAATGTATTGCCAGTATGGAATAGGGAAGGTTCGCCGGACGCTCTAGCAAGACATCCATCTACTTCTGTCTGGTAATCTTTTTGACTGGTAACCTTGCCCAATGTGGTTCATTTCATATATCTTTATGTTCACAAGTCACAACCTTTGAGGCGGGAGCTGTTGACTATGTACGTCATACTTATACTCGAATTCAACGAGCAAATGGGTATATGCGACAAAGCATTCTGTTGGTCACGTTTAGCTGCCGTGAAGAGACGGAGTTCCTTGGAGGAAGCCAATTTGCGGGCAGGCTCGATATCACCATCTCTCTGGCCCTTTTTTTCAATCATTTGAATTCGTGAGACGTGCATAGAGTGATCGTTGATCGATTTGAGGATTGGCGTCCTATTGGGTATGCTGGCCTTCCGCTGATCCAGGACTTCCATCTTAACTACTTTCTGTCCTCAATCCGAGCCGTTGTTGCGCATATTAATTCCCATTGCAGCCATCTTTTCCGTTCCCAGTGGTCACTTGGTCAGCTTATTGTAATCAATGAAAAGTCCTGCAACATTGTGGCAGAGCAAACCTACGTCAGTCCTCATCTATGTCAGGCAAGCTCGTCGTAGAATGCCTCCACTGGCCTATGATATAGAGAGGAAGCAAGCAGTGCCCTGCCAACTCTTTCTTCCTCAGAAGCTCTGGCGGCTGTCTTTCCGCCTTTGAGAAATCCGTATTGTTACCATAGGATGGCAGTGGCGGGATATCGAGCTTGAGGCTGGTTGGCCTTACGTCTGGTGAGGGGCTTCAAGCCCAAGAGTGAATACCAGCCTGATCCAACGATGGCTCTCATCCATCGGTCGTTCTGCGCAGCGAATTGCTGAAGAAGGACCTCATTGTCGAGAGGGGAGGAGCAGGCCTTGGGTGGCTCCTGCGGGCCGTTGCGGCGAACTGCGGTCTTCATGTTCAGGTGATGTTGTGGCTGGGTCGGGATTCTTGGAAAGCGGATGTAGATGTGTTGCTGGGAAGTTGTTCGGGAGGATGCGAATGGTTCCGTAGGAGTGAGTGTGGAGACGAGTCGGTTGTGTTGAAAAGGAAACGAACTTAGAGGCCCGGAACCTGCCTCAGGATTGGTTTACTCCCAACAGGCAGGCGTTGGTTCCTTCACGGCTTAGACTATACATGCGTACTAGATGGAAAGAACGTGCAAATCACCGATGGCGTCGAAAAGCAGTCACGATTCACGATTTGTAGATCTCGCGGGTTGAAGTTGTATCCATATTGCTCAACCTGACGTCTACCTCCCACTTCCATCTCGCGCTTGTTCTAAAGCTTCCACTTGCAGACTAGCACCCTCTCCGTCATTCTAGTTCTCTCTCTTCTCAATCTTAGCTCATCTCAGGTTAGGTCTAGAACTGTCAGGTCAATGTCAGTGTTCCGTCATCTGTCATCAAAATCTGGATCAACTGGCTACCTACAGATGACCGGCAATGTGTGCAGACAAGGCAGTAGAGCCATGTACGCAATCAGAGGCGATTCTTACGAGATGCCAGAAGCTTCCTCTTCTAGTACCAGTCGGCTGGCCAGTGTGTTGCGGGCGGATGGAAGGCGGAATATATGGTTGGAGGGGTCAGTTGGTTGAGGGCGCTCGGAGGGTGTGCTTGCTCGGCGAGAAGCATTTCTAGATGATGCGCCCAGACTTCGTCGAAGAACTCGGGCGAGCCTGCCTGCCCCTGCATGTTTGAGACATTGGACTGCGTAGTCTCCTTGACCTCCTGAGGGCCGTCGCGTCTGTTCTGGGTCTTCATCTTGTGATGTGAATACCGGAGTTGATCGAAGTCAGTGGTGAATGTGACGACCTGTGTGGGTTGTTATTGTTGTTGAATGTGAATCAACTCCTGTGCCTTTTGATGAAGGAATCGGGGGCTTAAATAGTCGATCCTGACAGGCACTGAAGGGGTCCCAAGTGGTAAGGAGGAAGGCACAAGCCTGATATGATTGTCTTAAAGCAGTTGGCAAGATCACTTTGGCGTCAGATGTGAGATGTCTGGGGGATAAAGTGGAAGGATCGATCAAGTCTGCTGACATGGAGGAAAATAGGTATGACCATACAAGATAGTGCGTGCCTCACTTGAACGAAGCTCATATACGCCAGACGAAAAACCCAGTGAGGTCTTGAGACCGCCTCGAGACAACCCCTCTCCCGCATGCCAATCGCTGATGTGACATCGACCAGCTCGACTTAGGAATATGGATAGTAGATAGCCTATTCAGGATCAAGTCAAGTCTACTCACATGGAAGCTGCATGGTACCACATTCAAACTGCTCTTTATCGGGGTGTTCTGTATATATACAACTGGAAGGAGTCCGCGGATGCCTTTAAAGGTGATATATCTTGATACAAGTGGCAAGAGAACGATCGAGCTTCGTTGAATCTCCCACTGATGCAAGCCAAAGATGGAGAAGACGTCTTCGTCGGCCGGCAAGCTCCCCTGACCTGTGCCTAGATGACTTTCTGATCAAATCTAGGATTCGAAGGACGGAAGCCAGGAACAGAGTTCTGGATCGGACGTTGACGGGCTCGGAAAACACAAAGAGGGCTCTCCTTGTTGGGCTCGCAATCATCTTCCCGTGAGAGTTGAGGAGTGGAAGCACGTGAATCAGACAGAACTGGGACCACAGAAGACTTTGTAAGTAAGTTTGATGGCCATGAATGTCTTTCAATTCAGAACCACAGCTAATTCCCTCTCCTCGCAGATTTGCCAACGAAGTTTAGAACTGAGGTGTTTAAGAAAGAGGTTGATGACGAAGAGGAACTGATGATAGGTCACATTCGCAGAGTTTAGAGTTCGCTTCTCTTCATCATCTTCACAGACTTATTATAGACATAGATGTAATGCTCTTCGGCGATCGAGTAAATGGTCTCGTCAGACGTCATATTCTTCATCTCAGCGAGAACCTCGTTCAACAAGAAAGTTGAAGTCTCAAACTTCGAAAAGTCTACTTCAGTATGCCTGTAAACCCGTTCTCTTGACGACTCGGCTTCAACTCATCGCCCTGCGATACTAACGAATGCCGTTCCAGACACACAATTCACCATAGGGGAAAAAATTTACGTCTTTGAAATCTTCCAAATCTAGACGGTCAGAGCGTCGAGTAGCCCCCCATTCGGCCAGGCCTGATAAACGTTCGGGAAGGTCAAAACAACACAAAAAGACATTTTTCCGACACCGAGAATCGAACTCGGAGCTCTCCGGAACCTCAGACCATTTGACCGGCTTGAAAGCGGAGTATGTTAACCACTACACCATGCCGGATGCTGATTTGTTGAAGGGCGATGCGATCAAGCAGCACATGGAGGCCACGTCAGAGCGTGTGGTACAATGCGCGATTGGGTTGGGCGTGGGTTGGTGTGGCCAAGAACGGAATGGCTCGAGTCAGATGTGGAGGCACACGGTCTCACGGAGCATGACCGAGCCTTTAACAGAGCTCGGGCAACTCGACAAAGGGCAGCAAAAGCTGCCTGGACCATTGTATTCAAAGACTGTTGGCTTGTTTGGTTGAGACCGCTTTGGAACAGATTTGATAACATGTGTTTAGAACACTGAAGAGCCAAGTAGAGTTTTCGAGGTCGGGGTTGGCGTGTTTCTGCTGGACGCAACTCTCAAGGCCGACACCTGCTTGCAGCTGGCTCAGCAGAAGCATAATCCGAGGAGGCACAATTTCCATGACAGCGGTTTTCTGCACATTATGGATACTCCATGTCAACTGAATCAAGAGGCTCCGTCCGTGGATTGGGAAACGGACGACATTGAAAAAGCTCAGCATGCCCGCCTCCGGTCCATGCTGTCAATTGACTTTTCCCTCCCTCCAAGCATCTTCGACACACTTGTCCGACTCATCCAAGCTCTCAGAGACTCAGCCTACGACACACGCCCCGAAGACGTCAGGCTCAGCGGTCTTCGGACCGCCGCTTCGTCACGTCTTCTATCCCGCCGCGGACATCGTTTCATATTTGGAGGACTTTTTCGGACCCGGCGGCATCATGAGCTTGGCAGGACGCCGGACTCATCCCGAGCACGTTTGTGAGGCATCAAGCCAAGCATCGTGACGGACCAAAGGTGCCAATGGAATGTCTGATGTCTAATTACTGCAGATGTCGACGCCCAGGAGCGCCCACCCCACACTCGTTCAGAGGATCACGATCTAGCCAGTCTGCGATTCCCGCGGAACCCTTGGTGAGTCACGGGGGGTAGACAGCATCACCTGACCGCTACGTAACCTTCACGCAGCTGGCACGTCGTTGTTGTAGGGCTTTTTGAACGGCGTCGCCAGGTGCTGACATGGCGGGTGGCCGGCGGCCAACTCTCTCCTCAGTAAGCCCGGCCGGTCCAGCAAGCAGCGCACCCCTCTACGGATACGGGTTTGGCCCAAAGGGGCAATGAAACGACACGGCTTGCATCTGAGGAATCTATCCACAGCTGCGGTCCACTAGCGGAATGCCCCGCCCTAGGGCTCGCGTACGGAAGGGCCTGGATGCGTGCATTGCGAGAGAGCAAGTGAACAAGAAAACAGAAGGGCAGAAGAGATGTTTGATGGTGTGTTGCTGTGATGCGACGCCAGGCAGGCAATGGCCTTCTTTTGCATTCGTGTCAGATGATTGGCTTTCCGATGTTCGGATGCCACGGCCAACGAGTGAGAACCTTGAAGGCGCGGAAAACGTCCGGACTCGGGGGCCATTCGGAGAGACTAGAAGTTTTCTGGAAGGAAAACACCTGCCCACTTTTTGCGTGTTCTTCCGGGCCCTCCTAAGATTCCTTTTTCACTGCCCGTTCTGAAGATGGAAGCTCGGGCCACTTGGACCCCGATCCGACGCTAGGACCACTTCGTCCAGACGGTCAGCTGAACGGATTAGAACGGAGCGACGGTGCGTGCGAACGGACCGCGCAAAGACGGCACCAAACTGTCACTGGCAAACTGGCAACTGCTGGCCTGGCCGCACGTTCGAGATGGCCTGCCAGCTCAACAAGTGCCTGTCTGCACCAAACCTTGGGCAGGCTTGGCGTCTGCGATTTGCTGCCCCCAAGAAATCAAAAAAGGACGAACATCAGTTGCCTCGAACAGAAACTCGGATGAGAGCGAGAGATCGGTCCAATCCCGAGACCGGAGGATGGATGACCTCAGTTCCCATCGCGGCCTCCGGCGGCATGAAGGAAGGATGGGTGAAAATTATTTCAACCTCACGGCACAGACGAGGATGTGACGAAACACCGTCAATCACCTCACCTCTCCCGACTGCTCGGTTCCTGCCGTAGCCATCGGCGCTGCGCTCCGGGAGGGTCGAGTCCGACAATTATTGGCCGCCGCAACGTCAAAGAAAAGCCTTTCCTGCACCGGGATAGGCCATCACACCAACTTTTCAATCGTCGCCTTGCGTCACGTTACGAAGCCGCCGGGCAGTTGGAGAAGACCTCCGAAAAAGAAGAGTTGGAGACGACTCCGCGGAAATGCAAATTTCTCTCTTCAACGGGCAGGGCAGTCCAAGGATCTGAGGCAAGCATCCGTTAGTGCGTCGCTAACGTCGCCTTACCGTACAGTTCGCAGGGATGCGCGGGAATCTGCTGCGAGCCTGCAGTCTGCAATTGAGTCCAGACTCTTGCCGCCGTCTTTAACACGCTGTCCGCTTTCAGTGCCGCCGTTGCTGTTACGGCACTTGCACCGCTCCCGTCGCGGATCATGGAGTCGCTACCGCGGCACCGCTCAAGGGCCTGGTAAAAGGCCTGCGTCCGTCTGGGTTCACATTTGAATGCTTCAGCGTCATCAACCGCTCGTCGAAACGCTCCAGCCTGGCGATCATCAGAGGAGTTAATGGGGCTGATGGGTTGAGAGAGAGCTTTGGACCCCGACTAAACTCGGCGTTTTAACTACATCCCGCTCATCAGCCTTGCTCTGGACACCTATTGTTGTCTTTTGACATGTTTCGTTCTCCTCGAGGACCATCAGTTTCTTGTGAACGTCAATAAACGCAGAAAAAAGGCGTTTCTCTGGCCAGGCTAACGTTTCTCTCCCAGAGGTACATGCGCTACAGGTACCCCAAGTCTCCAACTGCACCTGGACTGGTGGAGGGGCGTTGGTTTTGGGTGTGCCTCGCAACTGGACGACAGGTGGGAGCTCTCCGCCTCCCGGATGCTGGCTGGAGCTCAGGTGATCTGAAAATTTGTTCGATGCGAACGTGGCTCCGCTCCAGTTCAGAGCCCGGCCCCAGCTTCGTCTGATGACCGCCAAATTCGACCAGTCGCCAGCAACACCGGCTGCCGCGAATACGCCTGGGACGTCCTACGTCTGAAAGGTCTGGTGAAATGACCTCTTGCGTGCCAAGGATGGCCGTTTTTGATGCTCGACGAGAGAGCCCGTTCGTGATCTGGGTGTCTTCCCGTCTACGCAAGGAAAGGCTTGTGAGGAGCCTCCGGTTCGGAGTCTGCGAGATTGTCCTGATGGAATTTTTCAACGCTTGCATCATTTCTAGGTTCACCACTGAGCCGCACTGCCCAGGCTTGAATAGTGGAACGCGCAGACAGAGACACTTAATCGTCGCCCATCGCGCATCACGATGCATATAAATACCGCCCCCTTATCATTCAACGCGCGGATCCTTGAGGGATTCCTCTGCCCGTCGGTCCTTGCACGACCTGGGCTTGGCCAGGCTGTCACAATATCGATCTGCTAAACCGTTCTGTGTCTGTCTCTGGCTAATTGCGAGCTTCGCGAGGAGCCACGGATGCAGAAGCCCTCGCTGGATCCTTGAGTCAGCAATTGGAATTGGTTTTGGAGCAATCGTTGCGGTTCATATCCAAGTTTGGCGCGCAGGCCTGCCTCTTTGGAACCCTCACCGCAGCGATCTGACGACGGCAGCTTTGGTTGTCCTGAATGTCAACAAGGTTCCCCCAAATGATGCCTTCCCTGAGCTTCCTTCAAAGGTGAACCTAAGTCCTAAGGGCCAAGTCGAATCGCGGGCAGGTCCCAGTCGGATGCCGCAAGATGCACAATTTGAGTCTAGGAACGTGACGGCAGGCAGCCCGGTGGTCGGAGGAAAAGCTGCTATGCTGCACAACACCGACGGGATACCACTATGCGACAGGGCGCACTGGACAGCCACATCCCATCCTAATGGAAGGTACCCCAAATCTTACTTGGTATTGGATCAGTCCCTCCAGGTCCCACGAGGAGCCGTCGCTGGCAGCCATGGCCTTGGCTGAGGAGATGCATCTGGACCAATAATTGCCCACTTTGGTGAACGGGGCAAATGCCTTGGTTTCTGGCCAGCTTCCCTCCCACCTTCTCCATGGCCAGGAACCTCACATTAATGCTTCGCGTGCCCCAAAAGCATAGGCAGGCAGGCAGGCAGTTACCGGTCTGCGCCAGGGGGTGCATGTGGTCCTTCTGGCTTCTGGGGGCCGCGTTAACACCAGGACTGGGAAAGCTACCTGGAGCCAAGTACCCGCCCCCAAAGCCATATAACCAGTCCCACCCCAATAATCCTGTCGTGGCCGGAAAGGGTTTTGAAAAGCTTTTCGAATTCTTCAACTCCTGGCCGTCCTCTGTTTTCGACGCTGTGTTTGACGTCAATCCCTTGAGAAGTCGACGACGAAAGAACGAGAGACGCCGTTGAGACCGTGCAGGCCGTCGAGAAAGCTACGACTGAACGACAAGGAGGTCGAGACACACGCTACGAAAGACATCGCGCGGCGAACCATCATCGCGCCGCATAAAAACGAACGAACCCCAACGACCAAAACCAAACCCTCCACCGTCAGAAGCGGGGTTCCTGGGCTGGCGCAGCAGCCGCGCGACCTGATCAGTGAAGCTGCATCTTTGTCGAGCGAGGCGAGCTGAGTTGTTCGCCTGCTGGCTCGTCTGTCTGCCGCTGCAGCAATTACAACCGACGACATCCACCAGCAGAAACGCCAGCACCAGGCTCACATTCGACTCTTCCCCTTCTTGGAGTTACCTTTTTGGAGCAACCGTCGCGCAGCCGTCTATCCATCATCCACCCATCCATCCAATCGTCACCGTAGTCGTGAGCGGCCTGGTGGTCGTTGTCCGGGTTCCACGACTTGTTGCTGGTTGGCTCCGCCGAAGGATAGACACCACGCGGTCCATCGTCATCTGCTGCTGACCCCAAATCCTCTTTCCTCCTTCAGCCAACCTCTCAGGTTATTGGGGGCGGCTACCATATCCTCGCAGTGGTTCTTGACGCTCCTGGGCCTGCCCGCACGTCCTCCAGAAAACGTTGCCGCGTTGCAGCTGCATCAAAACGTGGGGAGACACGCGGGACGGACATCCAACTGATCAGTCCAGCCAGCCAAGCCTACTAGCCTGCCTGCCCGCCAGCTGGATTTCCTTGCTCCCCCGTCCGAAGACGAGCCAAAGGGAAGAGAGAAAGAGAAGGAAAGAGGAGAGACAAGCAGGTTCCATCTTGCCAACGTGTGTGGACGCTCCGAAGCAGAGCATACCGTCCTTTTTAACAGGAACATCGACCTGGGCCAGCTTGGCATACAGACAGACAGCTACAGGGTCTGATCATCATCCCCACCCACACACGCACCCCCTCCTCCCGTTGTGTCTTCTTCTCGCACTTGTTGCAAGAGTGCGAAGAGAGAGTGAGTGAGTGAGAGAGAGAAAGCGTTTCTGTGTGTGTGTCCGCTGCCCCATCCCGTCCCATCGCACACCCCCCTCCTCCTCTTGGTTGAATCCCCTCTTCAAATCCTCCACCTGCCCTCCACCCACACTGGCTCGACAGTCCATCCAAGCCCATCGCTCAACTTGCTCACCCCCCTCCTCTGCGCACCCCCTCTCTCCCACGCCGGCGGCCCTGTTCGGTGGTGCTGGGTCTGGGCGAATGGCTGGAGAGCGCCCCCCCTCGAGCTCGCAGTTTATTATCATTACATAAAAGACCGCCGCTCTCTTCCATTTCCTTACACACTGCAACCTCTCATCGCTGCATCCCTTATCTCTGGGCTGGCAAAAAATAACTGTCAAAGATTCAACTGAAGCTCAATTGCGCCCGCTTGGATGCCTCTCCCCCCAGTCACAGTCTCAGCAGCGCAGCGCTCTGTACCTTATCTTGCGCCTGCGTAGATTTTTCCCACCCTCTCAGGTTCCCTCTACCACGCTGGCGGTTTCGCCCCAATTCCCGTGCGGGCGCTCGCTGGCGCCACTGCCATCTCTTCCCCCGGATATCCCTTTTTCGGGCAATTGTTTACTGCCCCGTCCCTGCTTGTCATCTCTCTTGCGCCCGCAACCACGCGCAAACACCCATACACGAACACCTTCCAGAACATCATAGGGCTGGAGTGTGGAACGCCCGACGTCACAACGGCCGCCTTTCGACGCCAGGAGAGATACCTCTCTACCTACCTGCCTCTCTAGAGGTCCCTCCTTTCGGTCTACCGTGCTTGCTGCAGCTGTCCTCGCTGCCGCTGCCGCTGCCGACCGGCAAGCTGCCTCAACTACCCCCGGACGGGACGAGATAAGGAATGGCCGATAAGATGTCCATCGACAACAAAGATCCCGTCAAGGAGGACACTCCCGAGACCACGGGCTCTAGTCCCGAGGCCGAACAGCAACCTGCTGCTAACGGCACTGGCAATAACGCCAATGCTGCCCCCGAGAACCAGCAGCCCAAGCGGAAGGGTGGCCGCAAACCCGTGAGTCAATCTTTTCTCGTCATCGCTTTTCCCTTCAACTCCCTATCTGTCTATCTACCTACGCTGTCTCAACACCACATTTCCCCAGACTTTTGTCTGTGTCACACAATCTTAAGGTTTCACTTGGGACGAAACCTTGTTTGGTCTTATCTCCTACCCCGACCGAATGCTAATCTGTACCCCAAGATCTACGCCACGTCCGAGGAGCGTAAGCAGCGTAACCGCCAGGCTCAGGCTGCTTTCCGCGAACGTCGAACCGAGTACATCAAGCAACTCGAAGAGGCTATCCGCGTCCATGAGTCCAACCTGCACAACCTGCAGGCTGCCCATCGGACCGCTGCCGATGAGTGTCTGATGCTGCGTTACAAGAACTCTCTGCTTGAACGTATCCTTCTCGAGAAGGGTAAGATGACAATGTCTTATCTCAAGTGACCCTTACTTATCAGTCATAGGCATCGATGTTCAAGCTGAGCTTCGAGCCAAAACGGGCAGCCCCAGCTTGGGACCGACCCATGCTCCGCAGAACATGGTTCAGCCTCCGCCTATTCAGCGGGCCATCTTAAACCGCCACCACCAGTCTCGACGTTCCAACTCGAGCATCGCTCCGAAGCTTGAGCCCGGCATCAGCCCGCTCCCTCCGCCGATACAGGGAGGCCATTCGGCGGCATCCCCCAAGACACGCCCGACACCTTCGTCGCACTCCAACTCGCCGACGAACACGGCTCCGTATGGCAGCCAACCGGCGCTCTCACCGGCGGCTTCTGAGAATGGCCCGATGCGTACCATGGCCCCGTCCATGAAGTCGCAGTTTAGCCCGATGGCCCCGATGAACCCGGCCGCCCGGGCTCACATGATGTCCGGCGGTCCCCCGAGAGTCGGCAACAACGGTCCATATTACCCGACCCCGGCCTTCCAGAACCACATCGAGCAGCTTGGTAAGCAAAACTGTCTGTCTCTACGTGGCCTTGACTTTTCTAACGTTAAGATAGAGCAAGAATATGATGCTCCAGCAGACATGATTGAGGATTCTGAAATTGACACCCCGAGCGGCCCCGGCCCGTACCCCAGCAACTTCTCCGGCGACGCGCCACAAAACATGATGGCATCTCCTAACTCTGTTGGACCCGGCCAGCACATGACGAGCCAGGCCGAGGGCGCTCAGCCGGCTCAGACCACCGGCGGTGCCTACCCCTCCATGACCCAGCTCCTGGACACTGGCATCGACTGGGACCCCTTCGGACTGAGCGCCAGCATGGCCTTCCCGTCACAGTTCTCTTTCGACACCAGCAACATGAGGTAACCCTACGCCCCCGACGGATCGAACCTGCAGCACCAGCGACAAGCAAGTCCAAGCTTGGTGTAGCCATCCGATGATTTGGAGGGGAAGGAAATGGAACGCGAAAAAAAGTCTCATCACGGCCAACGGCCATTTGTTTTACTGTTTTGTTTTGCAAAAGAAAAGAAAAAGTCATTATTCGATTTGGGGGGCTGTGGCGAGCGAAACACTCGATACCCGGGCGACACGACGAAAATATTAACCAGCATTCGGACGGCGAGATTGTTTTTAAAGGGGCGAAGCATTGTAGCAGCGTCCTTAATCACAACAAAGCGACGGGGACATCGAAACGTTTCTAAAGATGGCACCAATACCCGCGCCGCGGTCATCTACGGGAAATGCGACCACGATATAAAAGTACAATTCGATTCCTTCACATCTTTTTTTCGAACATAGGACACAGTCTAGGCGGCGGAAATACCCCACTATGGTGATTTGGGTGGGCGGCCTGTAGTACTCAGTCTCTGAAACCTTTTCTTGTACATTGGATAGGAGGGCTACGAGGAGAGAAAGCTTCTTCATCATGATTTTAATGGCGTTTATATTGTCTTGTAAAACCCATCACGTACGATGATGCACATGGAAAAACAGGAGGGATCAAAAAAAGTTTTTGTTTATTTTTTTGTTGAAAAAAGCTTCCATCTTTTCTTGCTTTTGAAATGTTATCTTCAGCTGTGCTGTCGACGGTCGTCGTCTTCTACATGAGCGACCTCTATTTGGCGTTTTCTTCTGCCTTGAGATGGCTCGTCGTTGACGAGAGACCCGCCGTGAGGCCCAGATCGGCCGGCGGCGGACAAGTGGGACTCTCGGATGTTCCAGGACCGCCCGGATGTGGTGGCCCTTTGGCGAAACCAGCCAGCCAGCCTCCTCCATCACGTCTCGGCAGGAAGCGTTGACGGCATGTTCTCGGCGTCGGAGCTGATTCCATGTGAATCCTTGGCCAGAATGGTGAACCGTCTTTTCTGAGCAATGGCATCCGCATATATGAGGCATCACGAGCGGGCGTTTTGAGATTGCGTGGCATCGTTTCTGCGAGGCGATTGGCTCTCTTTCTTACCCCCCAAATAAGGGTAGCATGCAAGTCTGTTGCAATCTTGGGTCATTTTCTTGTGGTTAGGTAATAGTTACGAGGAGACGCAACGGAAGCTTGACTCGAGGGGGGATGTGAGAAAGTTACAGATCTTGTTTGTACCTTTTTCTTGAACCGGATTCTTCCTTTCGTACCTGAAAGACACGTGGAAGAGACAGCTGCGTGTGTGAGTGGGCTTTTCCAGTAGTCTGAAGCTTGTGATGGGAGATCCTTCACACAAGAGGCGGCGGAATAGTCCATATTCAGCTTGGCGTGGCTTTTTGCTTCGCAGTTGCTCTCTGTCGACAAGATCCTTGCTTCTTTTTGGTCATGAACTGTATGAGATGCATAGCTTTTGTTAGAAGCGTCACCGATGGCAGCACACATACATACCCGTTGTCTTTTTAAGTTTTCCTAGGCCAATAGAAGGGACGCAATTCGGAAACGTGTTAGTAACGAGACTGATGTGTGATTCGGCAACCAGGGACACGCACGTCCTTGACGTTGAGATTTGAGTGTCAAGGCGTGACGTGACGTGATGGCAGTTGGAGGGAAGGTCCCGGCACTAGGCGTACCTTTTCCTCGTATGCGAGTGTGCGTGTATGTGTGCATGTGTGCCTGAATCCGTCCTTTTGTTGAAAATCTGGGGATGGTTTGTGATTTACCCCATCTTCATGTTTGATTAGCCCCCGTCTCCTCCTCTTCCCCCATCCGTCAAACGCACGCGCCGGAATACGCTACCGGCTGGGGGAGACGGCGGGGAGGAGGCACGTATCGTGAGTTTGTGTTACGGGGAAGTGGAGTCGAATCACCTAATGGTAATGTCGGGGGGTGTGTCTCGAGCTCGACAACGGGGGTGTGTGTGAGTGAGCTCCGGAAAGGATTCTCCACTGAGGGCATACGGGAATTACGTAAGTAGGACTTTTTGGGGGACGGGTGACGAGGGTTTCTTTTCTTGGTGTCAGAGTCCTATTGTTTTCCCAGTTGGAGTCTTTGGCCGGCAGGGGGGAGGTGGGAGAGACACCGGGGCAGACGAGACTCCGTTGGGGCCGAAAGGCGCCCCGCCGGGGCGAACGGTTGATGGATCGGGATGGCCGGGAGGTGGTGATTGGAGGCGCCCCGGAGGACCGTTTGGAGTTGGAGGGCTGTGATGATGGGGTGTTTGCCCGAAGGCGCCCGCGCCAAGGGGTTGCTTGGGTTTGAAGGTGGTTCCCGGGTGAGCGGCGAGGCGGTACGTGATGTTGCTTGGCCGTGTGACGCAGCATGGTTTTTGGGTTGTTCTGTTGGCTGGATTCTGGGCTTTGGCCCATGTGTGATGAGGAATCTGGACGCTGCCTCTGGGCATCAGTCAGAGGACATTTGTCATCTGAAAGGTCTAGACCCCCGGATGACTGTGCTGGATGATCCGAGCCAAGAAGCCTTTGTGACATTTAGTTTCATAGCCAAGATGAGAGTGATGTTGGTTTTTGAGGATATTGGGAATCTGCATTATGACGTGGTATGTTTCCTAGATGGGGATCCAGGGCGTGGTGTGCGTTTAGCTGAAATGTTCGAGTTGTGAATCGTTATTTGCGGTTGTCATTGGCATCTTTTGGATGGTAAGGAGTTTTCACACAGATACCTGTGTTCGGCAAAGGCTAAACACCTAGACGACAGGTTGATGAGCTGGCAAGTCTTTGACGTTTTTGTTGCCGAAAGTAGTTATGTTGTCTGATCCCTAAACATTATGTTCGTTCTCTGAATCAAAATGCTGACGCCGCGAACGAACCTCTTGCAACGAAAGATCTGCCGCGTTTCTATCTTGGTTGCAGGTAGCTATCCACAACGACTTGTTTCGAACTATGTGTGGCCTGCCAGACAGCATATTTGCGAGCGACAGATGCAATTTACAGCAGAAGACTTCGTATTGAGAAGTTACGTGAAAATGATGTTCAGATCCGGCCAGTTTCTTGCCTGGACCAGAGAGCATGCTGTGATATGGACGTTTTCACCCTTACGAACTTACGAAGATGTCATACAACCTGGATTCTCAGCCGTATTTCAGCAAAGTTCTTTGGCTCAGATTTCTGCGAGCTGTAGCGTTTCTCATATGGCGTGGTATCATTATGTAGTACGATCCTCTCACCTGCCTTTAGTAGAATGATTTCCTGCTTCATCCATCAGTAGCGGCCTACCTTAGGGGAAGGAGCGATTCAACACACCTGCCCAAAACCAAACCGGGCAAGTGCCCCCTTTCCTCTATAGACAAAATCGGCGTGGCTCTTGCCAACCAAGCCTGATGAAGGGCCAAGTGGCCCAGAGGTATAACGCTCTGGATCGTTAGTTTGAACTTGGTATGAAATACAATCAATGGTTTCGTAGGGTCTGCGGTTCGAATCCGCACCTGAGCTTTTGCCATTTGGGCTGATGCACTGTCTCTTGCTCGTTCTATATCATGGATCACTTAATCTCAAGTATTCAGCGTCTGTAACCCAAGCTCGCAACTTCGTCCCTCCATCGGGTAATCTGCGGACGGGTAGCAAGAACAGTCGCTCGGATCCATGCAAATGTTGTCGTCGATGATTTCTCAGCGCAATCGTAGAATTCCACACACCTAGCAAGGACATTGAGATTGAGGTTCAATGGTTTTGGCCTTGCAAGTGAAATTCGCACCCTCAAATCAAGTAGATCATCACGAGATCACGCTGATGACGAACTTGCACCTATGTCGCAATATGGTTGCTACAGAGCAATCATTACCTTCCCTCTATCTTTCCATAGGAGAACTTCATTCTCCTAGACAAGCTGATCACGCCCAATCCGTATCTGCTATTCTCTCATCATCCGCGGAGGAACACCCCCAGTCGGTTCCGTGTCAAGAAATTGAGTAGAAGTAAACCCGTCACGAGGTTGCAGAAAATTGACTCTTGAGCTAGCTACCAAACGTTCAAACTGGCTCGTACAACCATCTTGGGAGTCGTCTGTCCCACGGGAAGCACGCTCGTTGTTGCTGTCATCTTCGTTGCAGTCCAACCAGTTGAGCTATGACAAAATATCGAGAATCCGATTATGTCGGCGGTAGACATCCCATCTGCACTTGGATGCCTTGATTATAGTATCTTCAACTTCATGCCCATCAACTGGGACTTCTCCAAAGACATGGCTCAATCGCAATGAAAGATATAACAAAATCCATCTAAGTCTATGAAAATGTTCTAGCGTAACGTAATACCTCAGCTAACACAACCTTCTTCTTGCGGCGACTTATCTTGTCGTTGCTAAGATCAGACCGAGCACATGTCACTGACTAATCGCCGCTACTCTCCCGATGGAAGACGTCAGTCTAAAACGCCGGCCGCTTCCCCCGGTGGCGGTGCGGGGTGGCGACCCCTGCGGGGACTCTATGAACCCCTCTGCGCCCGCGAAACCGTCAAATGATGCGGCCGCGCGGTCAACCTCGTGCCACCAGATACCTCCTGACAACACTATTCCTTTTCCTTCCCTTTCCGTCCTGGAGACTACACGACCACGAAAATATGAAGATCGAGAGAACACTGGCGACGGAGAAGGGGAGACAGCCCATGGACAACTCGGCCTGCTGCACCTGCGCCAAGCTGCTGACCTCCGTGCCCCGGTATCATCCCGCCTCCGAGAAGCCGCTCCCCGACGACCGTGTCTTGGAATGCTGCGCGCGAATTATATGCGGTAGCTGCATCCACGTAACGCCCCCCCTCCTTTACAGATTCGAAAGACGCTGACAAAATGCCCAGGACAACCCCCGCTTCGCGTCCTACTGCCCCTACTGCCAGACCTCGTCCGACCCCGCCACCTCCGTCCTCCCGCCGAATCTCAAAGACCCGCCCTCTTACACCACCGTCGCCCGCAGCAACCTCCACGTCTCGGGCCCATCGGCCCCGCCCCCGCCATACACAGCGACAACACACACCGTCCCCGTCGACGACGAGAAAGCCGGCTCCTCCGCGACGGCGACGCCGCCCGAAGACACCCTGCACTTCCTCAACCACGAGCACGACACCGTCGCCTCCCTGTCGCTGCGCTACGGCGTCCCCGCCGCCGTCCTCCGCCGCGCCAACAACATTACGAGCGACCACCTCCTCCAGGGCCGCAGGACGGTGCTGATCCCGGGGGAGTACTACGCCGCCGGCATCAGCCTGTCGCCGCGGCCGATCGAGGGCGAGGAGGAGGAGCTGCGCAAGAGCAAGATCCGGCGGTTCATGACCGGGTGCAAGGTTTCCGACTACGACGTTGCCGTGCTGTATCTCGAACAGACTGGGTATGAGCTCGAGACTGCCATGGAGGCGTTCGCAGCGGATGAGGCGTGGGAGAGGGATCACCCCGTGCAAGAGGGGGGCCGGCGCGGGAAGGGGAAGAGCGCGCCGAAGAATCGGGGGCCCTTCTGGAGGGGATCCGCGTGAGGTTGCGGAGGGGCGATGATTTGGGTTTCACGAGATTGACCGGGCGTTTTTTGGGGGGGATTGGTATTATTAGAACTCTTGTTCATTGCATCGTCATCATGTCCTGTACCGCCCAACGGCTCTTTGGCCTGTATGAAACGCCGCTACCATATACCTTACGCTTTGTACAATACACGTAACACTTCAAGTCTCCTTCCCAGAAATGGATGGTGATAGCCACCGCTTATGTGCCTCCTCAGAAGGCGGAACGTGTTCTAATGTCCGAAATCTTCCTCTCAATCTCCCGCACCGAACGGTCTAGCTCGCCAGCAATCATTAGCTTCTTGTCATTAGGCAGAAGTGTATATCTCTCGCAGAGGTCGCCGTCGATGACGCCCTTGACCGGGACGTAGTAGCCGCGGTACATGAGGTGGTCTCTGCCTGCGAGCGGCGCGTCCTCGGTGCGCATGTGCTGCTCAAGGTTCTGGAAGAAGTCAACGTCCTCGCGGGTGACGAAGGGAATGAAGACGCCAATGGTTCCGTTGATACCGCTCCAAAGCAGCACGTCTTGACCACCGACAACGAGGCTAGTCTTCGTGATGCTTGTCGGCACATCTTGGGTGTAGGAGTGACTGAGAAGGTTGAGACGATGAGGTGTGCCGTGGAGGTAGTCCCTGGTATTCAGCAAGTGCAAACCAGCCTGCTCCTCGTCGGCTTCTTGGCTCGCCTTCTCTGGGCAACGAACGAGGAACATGTTGCCGAACTTGTCTCCTCCAGCGACCGACTCGTAGTCTACCATGGTTGTGCAGGTGACCCATCTCGCGATTGTGTCGTCGACGAACGGGATGAGCTTGTTGGTGGTGGGCTTGTAGACGACGTAGGTGACACCATGCTGTACGTCGCCCACGACAATACGGCTGCCTTGTGTGCTCAAAGACACAATCAACTGCGGCGCAACATCGGCTTGTGATTTTCTGAGCATCTGTCGTAGACCTAGGTCGTATATCCTGAGGGTCTTGCCGACACCAGCAAGCAGTCTGCCCTGGAAGGCCAAAAGAGCGGTGGGAGGCTCTTCAACCTTGGTTTTGTGGATGAATTGCAGCTCATGGCCGTCTTCGCCGAAGCGGTATACGTGTATGTATCCTTCCGTGAACTGTCGCGGGTTGACGACCATGTCTTTACCTGTACCAACGATCAGGAAACTTTCATTGTCCTGACTGGCAAAGGAGACAATCGCGGCGCTGACAGCTGCTTCATTGTTGTCGAGATCAACGGTCTGCAACACTCGCTGCTCTTCCGATAATGGATCGATGACACTGATGCAGGATGCCCAGCGGCCCTTGCCCTTAGGATATCCGAACTCATCAGGAGGGAGAACGGTGGCGTCGCCGTTCACCACACCAGGCTCTGCAATGAGCTTGGCCCTGAGATCGGGAGGCAATGTGTTATTGTCTGCCTCGACAGTATAAAACATGGGGTATTCGGGATGCTTTAGAAGACGCCTTGGA
Source organism: Colletotrichum theobromicola (assembly GCA_014705045.1). Taxonomy (NCBI): domain Eukaryota; kingdom Fungi; phylum Ascomycota; class Sordariomycetes; order Glomerellales; family Glomerellaceae; genus Colletotrichum; species Colletotrichum theobromicola. The sequence continues at coordinate 34,514 of JABGLZ010000970.1, read as the reverse complement.
GTATAGGTCAGGGGTATCGACTTTTGCGTGATAGTGTCTCCAAGGTTCTCGATGGCGAAAATCCTGATTCTGGTTAGCGGCGGGCCACGAAATGAATATTCGAAAGATGCCAATGAAACAAGAACCTTCAGTAGGAACAATTGGTAAAAAATGCGTAAGACCTCACTGCACTTTGGCGTAGGAATCCAATTCTCATCATGGTAAGGGGGAAAGTATAACGACAGAAGAGAAAAGCTTACCTCAAGGACTGGCCCTGAATGCCAACAACACCCTCCTCACACTGTTCACTGCTGAAGTTCCATACCCATTCCAGATCCACATAGTTGAGTGGAGTGACCACAAAGCCTCTGGTGATAGGGTCGGAGTATCCAAGCCATGGACGTGAGCTTAATCCTATGACACACGTCCGTCCTTGAACGGTGACTTGGAAGAGTCGCACGGGTTTGGGACCCAGGAACTTTTGTCGGGTATCTGTCAACTCTCCAGTAACCTCATCTAGCACCGTCCGCAGGTAGACACCAGAGTGAAGTCCGATATGGAGGTAAAGCGTTGAGCCCCCAGAAGACGAGTCATCCATGGCGATAATAGCTAGGGATGAAGGGGGAGCAGTCAAAGCTTGCACCGATTTACTCTCAAGGGTCGACTCAGGATCCAGAGACAAAACACGAACCGTGCTGTCATCGCAACCCACTGCAAGGAACGAGCTTCTCAAACGTCCTTCCGGAACCTCTCCCAAGCTAAGGCAGGTGACGGTGCCGAACATTTCTTTCTTCTCGTCGTACTCTGCCAAAGATCCATCACCATCCATCTCAAAGTACACAATCTCACCAGAGCTCAGGGCCGCAGCAACTTGGTGTTCGTTGGTCGTGGCAGCAACGATGGATCGATGCTGGGGAGCAGCCCATTCATTGATTTGGCCGTGGCGGATGTGGCGGATACCCTTGGGGTGTACTTGAATAAGACCATCCTCGCCAAGCAGTTGCGCTGCCAGCGTTGGCACTGAAGTCAGGAATCCAGAGTCACTGACCTCCTCGACAGTCTCGCCAATGCTCAACACAAGGGTTCCATTCGTAAAGGACAACACAATGTAAGCATCATACTGATCGCCACGATTCAGCTTGAGTGTCCACACGGCTGAAGGAATACCGGGCAGCTCAGAGGCAACAATCTCGTTCACCTCCAGCCCGTGCTTCAACATCCTAAATGTGCTGCGAGCGCCGTTCCCGCATGCTGTGTAGATTTGAGGCGCGTCCTCGCCGGTCAGGTTTGCCACCTTGCAGTCGAGGAGGGGGTTCATTGAGTCGATGCTCTCTACCAGAGCCAAGTTCTCAAGTGGCCTGGGATAGAAGTACACCGCGTCGTAACCAGCCTTGGGGTCGGCAGGGAAGTCGTCACTGGAGAATTCCTTCTCTTCGTCATCGTCTCCGAGCTTCTCGAACTGGTAGAACTGGTGGTTGCCAAACTGACTAGCCGCATACAAGAAACCGCTCTTGAGAATGCACAGACTGGACGACACCGGCACAGTATCAAAGTACTTGATCTTGAGCCTCTTAACCTCGCCGGTAGGGTTGCCGTCTGCGTCCTCAACCATGTCGATTACGGCCTTGAACAAATCCCCATCTTCAGTCTGGAGCAGGAAGAAGAAGGCGCCAGCACTGCCCTTGAGCTTATGCATGACACCAGAAACGATGTGGCGTTTCCTTGAAGGATCTTCCGTAGCGCCACGTCTCCGTGGTATCGGTACGCGGAAGGCTTCTTGGTTTGAATGACGGTATGTGATGTTCTCCTCTCCGCACACCAAGACACCGCTGGGGCCATCTTGACCACCGGGAACTTGGAAGAGGAGGGATGCTGTTGGGTCGACAGGTTCTGACCACTTTCGTACAACGTGGTTGAGTCCTAAATCCAACTCGTAGTAAACCAGCTGAGTCTCGGCTTCGCGAGCGGCCTCTCCCGTGGGGTCTTGGTCTGCCTCCGTGTACTCAATCTCCAGTGCGGCAAAAACGGGGTTCGCGTAACCGACATCGAGCGCAACCATGGACAACACCAAGACGCCAGGCTTATGCGCCTCTAGGGGCGAGGAGATGGTGAGTTCGGCTTGGGCGTTTCGGTTGAGAACATAGACAAGCTTGTTCTTTTCGACCGAGGCGATGAGACAAGCTCTGCCCTTGGGATCGCAAGCTAGATATTCTCCGGGAATCACGCGTCGTACTCCAGACTTTCCAAAGGTCTCTAGGTGCAGCCGTTGGAATCGGTTCTGCGCGGGGATGTACTCGACGATTGTGATCCTTCCAGAGTCAGTCGCAAGAATGAGATAGTCTTTGACACGAGGTCAGCAAAGTTTCGATATGATCAAACATCGCCAGCACCGAGCGACAATGGCTTCAGTGACGCGCGTCGCGACTGGCAAGCTTCTCGAATCACTAAGTGAAGCTTCAAATGGAACTCGGAACAAAACTTACCTTTGTTACTTCCCGCCAGCCGGAAGGCGGCCATAGACCGAATAATGCCAAAAATATCGTGTGAAAGCAGGGTGATGACCTTGCCCTGGGACGGGTCGGGTCGGAGAAGCGTCAAGCGCGACCCAGACGCTGTGACGATGTTCTGCTCCTTCGTTCCAGAGAACTGACCCAACACCGCCAAAGTGACATTGGTAGGCGGCTGAAGGGTCAGGGAGTAAAGAAACATGTTCGAGGTCGTCGCCATGTTTGCAGGTGGGCGCAGAAAGCCTGCGCGGCCTCAATGTTCGAGCTCGACTGGATGATGAGACACGACGCGGTGGTGTTTTGAAGTGAGGGTGGGTTAGGAGGCTGGAGAGCTCCAGTACAAAATTTCAGAAGCTCTAGGTTCCCACTCGGCAAGTGCTCGAAACGAAGTTCGGTGGAGACCCACCTCCGGCGTCTAGTTGATCCGGGCCACCCAAAATTTCGGGTCATCCCACCGCGGGCAGAGCTCTGGGACGCATACACTGGTCATAGCTATTGTCGACGCACGCTGCACCTCACAATTTGGTATTGGCAAAATGGAGCCGGCATTGCGACGAGCAGCTTCCAGCGTTTGCGGACAATGTTCCGCAACACTGAGGAGGCAATTGGTTTCCAACAGCGGTGCCAGAGCCGTTTCCAGAATCGCATCAGCCCAGTCGACGAGGGGTCTACATTCCACCGTTCCGAAGAAATCCAAGGCGAATAATGCGACGAGACAATTCTCGTCAACGACCAAGGTCGCCAGCGAGGCAGCGGCTGTAAAGGCCTCGAGCACCGAGACGGCTACCCGAAAGCTTCGTTCGGACGATCTTTTCCACTCCTTCACGAACTCGCCCATCCCCGAGATCCGGCGTCGAGCAGCTTTCATGAGACAACATGCGTACTGCCCACACCCAGACCACAGAGCGACTCGGGTACCCACGATCGCACCGCAGGGCGACGAACACACACATCAAACCGGAAATCTTGCGCCGGCGCATGTTGACTTCGAATGTCCCGACTGTGGAGTTCCTGTTTATTGTAGCAAGGAGCATTGGATGGATAACTACGAGGCACACCTTGAGATCTGTGATACTTTGAAGGAGATCAACGAGGACGACCATGACCTGCGTTCTGGCCGTGCTTTCCCAGAGTTCGTCATGGCCGACGACCAAATGCCCGAGGCCGTTGTCAACATGACGAACTGGGATACGTTCATGTATAGCCGAGAGTTCGAGGCTATCAACGACGAGCGCAGCATGAGACAGGTCACGAAGATGCTTACATATCCCATTACTATTGGCAGCATTTTGCACGAGCTTAGCCCGTACAGCGTAAAGCAGGGCGAAAGGCTCACGAGCGAGGGTTTGAAGAGTTTGAGTGGTAGGTCCTTCGTCGATTAGCCTGTGATATCAAGAAGCTCACGACTGAACAGCTTTGCGTTACACACTTCACCCCCCTCTTTCTGGAAAGGGAACAGATATGAAAGACCTTCGCCCTGAGGCGCCGCCCGTGAGAGTGTTCTGCCTAGGTGCTCGCGCCGAGTCATCGCTTCCCAGAAACGTTTGGCTTCAACTGGCTCATCTGTTCCCAGAGAGCAAGATTCACCTTATTTTCATCGGCCCTGAAAGTATGGCGAACAGAGATGACGAATTCCCTCTCCCTCCTAGAACACCCGAGAACCCATTTGGCATGGTGATTGAAGACCGGATATCGCACAAGCTGAAGATCAGCACCATTGTCGACTACTATCACACCATCCACAGGACGGGATACTTTGCGCCATATGACCCGTACTTTGACTGCTTCTGCCTTTTCCACCCCGGCCTGGGTCACCCGGCGAGCAGCCACGAGTGGGCCGAGACTTTGCCCATGCTTCTTGAGACGAAGCTTCCCATCATCGCCACAGGATACACCCAGTTCGACATGGAGAGAGACATTGAGTGGGTTCGTAAGACCGCTGCTGGCGAGTTCGATATTCTGTTGGAGCCTGGGGAGAACCGTTTCCGCAGTCTGAGGTGGGATCTCAACGACCTTGACCCTCAGGACGTCAGCTGCGGAAACTGGGGAGTTTGGGCATTCCGTGGAAAGAGGTACGTCGTACAACGACATCGTATTGAACGTTCCCACTAACTCAAACAGATACGAAACGGCAACCAAGGATCTCTGAGTGGGCTGGACGATACTGGTAATGATACAAGGCCGTGTATAGAGGCGTTGTAAATAAGTGTACTATACTGTCCGCGACACGTGCATTGTACAACAGGAGATGGGGCCAGAAAAGAAGAGAAAAAACCAAGCCTACCTACTCTACTGTGCATTCCTTTACACATGCTTTCCTGATTGTGTGAGAATTTGAGCCTAGATGTTGCTTTTTGAGCAGCGACCAATTTCACTTGAATTCATCGATGAGAAGCATCACAAATGCTCATATTTTCCAGTCTTTTGTATAGACATCAATGCTAAGGTCAAGATCGCTTCTAGAAAAGTTCTGTCTCGGCCCCATTAGACAAACCGTTGCATACTAATTAGGACCCCTTTGTAGACGCGCAGACGCATTTCTGCTTCGTTGTTGGCTAGGTTGTTATGTTGCCTTATGTAAGGCCCGGGCGCCTTCCTGCAGCGCACGGGGTCACAGCTGCGGGAGGTTGAGCCGCCTTGCACCTGCAACCTAACAGACCAGCATTCCCTGTAATTAACCTGGGAGCCGGGGGGGCAGGTCCCCAGTCCCGTCGTCACTTCACCTTAATCCGTCACGGCACAGATCAGCGTCGTCCGAAATCTAGCTGGCTGCAAGTCAAAGTCGACGACAACTCTTCCTCCTCAACACCTCTGTACCGGTCGCATGCGCCCGGTCACCCTTGCTACCTGGTCATACCATGAGACTGCGGCTTTACAAATGATAGACGGCCATGACAGCTGTCGCTGCTCCTCGCGCACCCACGCCGCGCCCGAAAGCCCCCGCGACAGTCAGTTTCGCGAACGACATCACCTCCTCTGCCCCGACACCCTTACAGCCACCCGCTGCCGAGCGTCTCCGTCCGCAGTTACAGAGCAATCCTTCTGCTCGCCGATCTACCCGCGCAGCCCCTACCGACTTCCTCTCCGACCGGGCCACCGCCGCCTTCATCCGTCGTGTCCTATGTTCCCAACAGCTGTCCGATAAGGAGAGAACGACCCCGCCCCCGATTGAGGAGCTGTTGCCGCCCCTGACAAGTCGAAACGACGTCGACCTTCAGCTCTACGCTCTGATTGCTGTCATTTTGAGGGAATACGTACAAGCCTGGTACAGCAAGATCACACCAGATGAGACCTTTGTCGACGAAATTGTTCAGATCATAGCCCACTGCACCAGAGCTCTAGAGCAACGGCTACGGAAGGTCGATCTAGAAAGTCTGCTCTTCGACGAGCTTCCCGACTTGTTGGACAGGCATATTATCGGCAAGCCTTCTCTTCGTTTGCTTGTTTGCGCATGCACTAACACCCCCTTTCAGCCTACCGTGCAGCGCATGACCCCGTGTCTAGGCCTCCAACGGAGGTAGACCCACGAGAAGTTTACCACGCACTTTGCCCGGTGGCGTCCTTGTCACCGATCCCACGGCCAGACCAACCAGAGACCGTTGCGAAGCAGCAAGAGAATGAGGCAATCTACCGCCAATTGTTGGTCCAAGGCGTTTTGGCTGTATTATTGCCAACCGAAGACCTTGAAAACGACTGCCTAACCTCCTTGGTCGGTCAAATATTCTCTGAGCTGATCATTGGAAATGTCTTGGCCAATCGGCTGTCTCAACCATGGCTTATTTACGAATGCCTGATTATTCTTACGAGAGTCCTTGAACGGAAATCTGAACCCATCGAGGAAGATGTTGCAGAGGCGGTGCAGGCCGGGTCGGCGGCTCCTCTGCCTAGACCGGCTCGCCGCAGCTGGTCATTCCAAGGGGCCTTCTGGTCATTTGTGCACTGGTGTTTCCTATCATTTGCAATGATACGCCTCCTCGTCAGCACTCTCGCCATGTCTTCATCCTTGCCCCCAAGGGCAGATGTTGCCTACAGTGAGAAACACGAGGTGACGGATCATTTATCGGATTCAAAGACGCCTGATGCGCTTACGGGCTTGGACGAAGCACAGCCAGTGAAGACGCCCATCTTCGCCTTCAAGCTGTGGACCTGCGTATCCGACCTGATCGAGCTGGACGCCCGCATGCCTTGGTTGAGCGGAGCGTTGTCGATGCTCCAGCTTGGAGCTATGAAAGGTCCAGGCCGGATCGCCGCCCTTAACGGACCCATGGACAGGTAGGCAGCCATCATCTTCCTTCTCCCTCCCTTTCCAGACGAATTCACGTCACACCGCATGAGGTTTAAGTCACTTGACCTGGCCTTGCTCCAGTGAGCACACGGAAATGATCAGTCGAACAAGTGCAAGATGAGAGCTGCTTCTGTAATTGCCTAGTGGGCTGCTGAGGAGGCACATTTGGTGATGGACTTACAAGCTGTAACGGCACGGTTCGGGGTGCGCGTAGTGAAGGGGTCGAGTCCGTTGGAATGCTGCGCGAAAAAGGCCGAAATATGTTGTGCGACACTCCCACCCGGCCCATTCTGCGACCCAACCCAGACTTGACCTCCTACCCCGATTTCTCGAAACTACGGTTGCACTTGCAGGACCTCATGGGCACCAACCAATCGTAGAGAGCCTCGACGTTGCTCGCCTCCGATTTGCTTGATAGGTTGTCGCGGGGCTGCGCTTCCATCCACCAGGAAGCCTCATTTACGCGCCCAGCTCCAACAATGAGCACCGATTTACAAGGGTCGTTACCACCGTCATCTCCTTCATCCACGCACACCTACGGAGACCCGGCACTCAGTCACTCAACCGTCACGCCCCTCGCTTCCCGTCGCCCCACCGCATCCGCCTGCCAAAACCGCCGTCAGAAGTCGGTACACAGGTTGGCATCATTCTTGCTGCTCGTGATGGGGCCGTCTTCACTAGCACGGTCATCATGGGGCTTCCAACGGGCTTCCGTCATGGCCCGCCGTCAGTGCATCTTGCTTGCTGAAGCGGCACGCAGCCACTGACTCGATCCGTCCCGTGAGGCAGGCTAGCAGCTTGCTCTCATTCAGCGGCTAGCTGTCTATCAATCATCATCCGATTCGACAGTTGTCGACATGACGGCTGGCCCAACATGGAAAGACGAGATGCGCCTTGGCGACAGCCCGAACCTTCGTCTTTGCGTGGCTTGCTAAAGAGCCCTGGTCTTGGGCCCCAAAAGAACTGGACATCACACCCTCCGATGCATGGAAATCACACACACAATCACGGGGAGAGACGGTAGCCTTGCCCGGGAAGCATTAGCAACCATTTACGGATCTTGGACGGACAGGGGAAACATTCTGCCTGCTTTCCAATACAGACGCGACCTTCGCCTCCGGCGTACCAAGCTTTTCACTTGTATCCCCTCTTTTGACGCATGCTTCTCTACATGCGCGCGGCCGTTCCAACAACCGCTTGTCGTCAGCCGTCTCTAAACCCTGTTGATTTCGTGTTTCCTTTCCCTTTAGCTCTTTCCATTCATTTCCAATGTCTTGCGCCTCACATTCTGGTTCGATTCCCCTCCCGCAGATCCTCTCACTTCACACACAAAGACCCTGTTGCCCCCACGCATGAATTGCGACCGTCCGAGTCGGAAGCAAAGCCGGGACTGACAAGAGAGCGCTTGCCGCGTCGCGCGCGAATTATAGGCTCATCTCGCATACCCTGCACCAACGGGTTCTCGACGCCGCGTACCTGCCCACCCTCCTTCGGTCCATCCGCGCCGCCCTCTTTCCCAACAACGCTCCCGGCGTCTCGACCTTGGTGGCCCCCTCCTCCGATCAGGAGCTGCGTGCCCTTCGCCGCAGGTGCGCTAGCGCGGTTCTAGCCAGATTCCCGCTGTGGCTGGCTAGGCTCTACCTGGGCGGGCGAGGCCTTGGCCTCCGGTGGCGGTCCGGTCCGGACTCTAGAGCAACAGGAGCAGCAGAAGAAGCTGGGGCTAGTGGGGATGTCACCACCGCGGCCGGTGCTTCTGGCTCTGGTACTGGCAGCAGCAGGGATGCCAACGTCGAGGTGGTTGCCACCGGCACTAGCGACTGCGATAGTTCAGGTGACGAAAACGGCACAAAGTCGCCGCCTCCTGAAGACGATGAGGATCAGCATCAGATGCTGTCCGAGATTGAGGAGGGCATCCTCGACATCTTCTCGGACGAATACTGCAACAGGCACTTCGTGTATAGCATGCTGGAGTTGATTCTGGTGAGACTGATGCCGGAGCTTGCGGAGAAGGGGGTGGTTGAATTGTGGGAAGAACGATTGAGTCTATGAAGTCTACGAGTCTCGTGTTTCGTGTTTCGATCGCTTTTTTTTTCTGCTTCGCCTCGATCCCGGTTTAGTCTAGATACCCTTCTGCCAAGATAAGTGTTTTTGATTTCACGATGTTCATAATGCTCAACAATCTTCGCGATCATGACCGCCATTAGTTACACAAAACGCCATTTCCAAGTCTCACATCACACCGTTTGTATACTATATTGCTTTTCCAATGTGTACTGGTTTCCAGAAGCGAATCTGAGTTACACACGCAGGACAATATCACGGAAGAGAATTATGCCCGTTGCAACCCCAACGCTCGGTCGCATCCATCACGGCATTCTTCTCCTTGAGCTGAATGGGCTGTCAGGCTTCCTGAACATCACGGTAGTCCTGATGCAAACGCATCAATCGAGGGAGAAACGATGTTTTTTGTAATTTCTGCAGACCAGTCGTAGAGGGAACGGTGAAAAAAAAGGGGCTAATCCCTAGAAATAAATGCAAAAGGGGCCGCCCGTTTTTTTTTCTTGTTTGTCTTTCGGATTTTGCGCATACTCTGGCCGGGGTAACGCGAGTCGTCTTTTGGGTGTTGGCTGCTTTGGTAGCTGCTTTTGTAGCCCGATTTCCTAACTTCAGACTCGGGAGGTGGAAAGCCTTTCCACCTCTCTTTCTCCGTCGTCACCCCATCATCCTCTGGCCTCCCTTGCTCTGTACAGGTCTTTTGCCATTTGTTTTCTTCTCGGTTTCCCTCTCCTGTCAGAAAATCGTCCACATATCGCCCGAGTATGTGATGACCGTAGATGATGAAGTGATGATCCCTTGAGGGCTCCCGTGTTCCTTTCTCCCAATGCCTGGCCGACCCCAGCCAATCTCCCTGACCTAATCCCAACCCCCCTTATCTCGCAATGCAGCGCGTCTGAGGAAAACCGGGAAATAATACAGCGGCGAGTTCGTGTGCGAATCGTCGATATAGCGAAGGAAAGAAATACGGAAACGGGAAGATAACAAAGCGCTTGGAAATGGTGTGCTGAATGACGGGGAAAAAGACGAAGATACTGAAATAACCAAGAACAAGTATTTGCAAAGGGTTGCGCAAGGTGGGAATTTTCGGTGTTCGCGTGAGCGGCAAGGTCTTTTCCTTGATGAGCGGCGGATAAGGATGCGAAATTGGGGTATATAGAATATGTTGAAGTTTGGAGTGAATGGTTCTCCCGTGACCTTGTCTTTTGCTAATCTTGTCCCCTGGCTCTGTAATGATAAGGTATATTGTGTCCATGTTTCGATGTCGCGAGACTGGGGGCCGGGGATGGAAGAAGCTGAAGAGTATTGGTCGTGGGAGTGAAGTGGTTGTCGTGAGACATTGACCGTGTAGGTATTGCCGATGATGTTTTCGAAACCGTAACCCGATCCCGGCGAGTGTGAACCGTTCTTTGCAAAACCCTCGCCGGGTCTAGGGGTTTGTGGGACCATGATGATGGTCACTGTTCTGTTGTTACTCACGCGCTCATCGCGTGGCTTCGTCCCTGTACCCTATCCCGTCCATGTTCAGGCCCAAAACAAAAGCAAGACATAACGCCTGAGCGAAAGATGGAGTGCTCGCCGGGAAGAAAAGATCGCGGGCCCTTACTGGGTCAAGACTGCCTCGGGCTTGACCTCAAAAGACATGTGGTTTGGGTGATGAGTAAGAGTTTCTGTGTCGCCCTCAGGAATCCGATCCAAACCGCCCACCGAAGATTTGGTAGCGTGTTGTGTATTCACTTTGAGCTTCTCTGTCAGCTTGAGCAGGCCCTGGTAGTCCTTCTGGTCGACCAAGCCGTTCGCCGCGGTGCTTTGGAAGAAGCTAAGCAACGTGTCGGCCGCCCTTCGGGCCTCCTCTTGCGTCGGGGATGTTGGAGAAGAGCCTGCAGGCGTAGTCGCTGATCGGCCGGCCATGCTGCTGTTGCTGCTGCTGTGGTGCAGATGCGGAGACGATGTGATCGCGGTATCCAGAGCAAAGTGCGGTGCAGCCATCTCGTAGATCGGCGACTCGAGTGCAGAAGACGGGGCAGTCGATGCTGGATGGTACTTCGGGGTCATGGGCTCAGTTGTGGCGGTCTGGTACATGGCCTCGACGTCGATGTTTGGAAACGTCTGGCTCCTGGGTCTCTGAAAGTTCGAAGCGACTCCGTGCATCTGACGAGACGAATCGGGGGGTAAGAAAGCCCCAGCGTTGGGGTCAGGGGAGAAGGTAAATGTTCCCGTTGGACTCAGGGCACTTCCAGAGAAGGAAGAGTTGGCCGCATCGGTCAAGGCACTGTTGAGAGAAGTAGTGCTCTGAGAGTTGGAGTGTTTGTATGCTGGACCATCCCCATAGCTGACAAAACCGAGACCGTGAACGACGTCTTCGTCACTTCTGTCGGCGGAAAGAGGGGACTGATGACTTGTTGGAGATGCTGGGGAAATGCCGGATGCTCCTAGGGATGGAGAGCCAGAGATTTTGGCGTGGTTCGTGATGTTCGTTTCCGACGCCCTTCGCGAAAGTCTTCCTCCAGGGAGGATGTTTCTCTGCTTGAATCTTTCCAGCCACGTAGCGTTGATCGATTTCGTCTGGTTTGCTTCACCGCCGCCGTTGGTAGAAAAGTGTCTAGCCTGCTCCAGGATTTCTTCATCACTCGGAGTCAAACCTGCTTGGACCTGTTTCCTATACCACGAGACGACGCCACGATCAATGTCCGGATACTTGCCTTTGGCATGGCGTCTGCCGGCAGGAGATTGACTTCTGTCGGCCTCTGGATTAAGGTACTTTTCCTTGTTCCTGAGGACCTTGGACACAGTGCTACGGCGGCAGGTGTTAGTGCATTTTCCACATCTTCAAGTCTTGGTACTCAGGCCTACCTGCGCTCAACTCCAAACATGGCACCAATATCAGTCTGTTTGACGTTGGGGTGTTCGGCCGCGTACTGGCACATTTTCTTCCTGTCTTCGTCCGTCAAAACCCTTCGCTGCTGGGGCTGGGCACCGTTGCCGTGTCTCCCCGTTCTGGAGGGCGCAGGAGGGACAACGGGAGCCATGCCCAAAGGTGGTGCTGAGTAGCTGTTTGGATTCGTCAACATGCTGGGCCATGTTGGCTGAGATGGTATCATCAGCATTGGAAGCTGTGAATGGGATTGTTGGTGATGAGGCTGTATCGGTTGGGCGGGTGCCGGAGGAGGAGGCATCCTGCCAATAGACTCAGACGGCAAACCGTGAGGCATAGTAGGCATGAAGGCGCCGAATGGGCCGTAATCCGGCATTGTGGTTTGATGAGTGTACGAGTTCATGTCGTTCCAGCTCTCATTGCCGAAGGATGTGTGGCTCTGTGACATGTGGCTGTCTTCGTCTTGAGCCATGTGGTTGTCTTGATCCATAGTGGTGGTGCCCACGATGGAGTGGTCCATTGTTTATATGACTCGGTCGAGTTGCAGGAAGAGCCAACAAGCCAACTCGACAAGGCTCCGAGCGGCAAGTGTCTGGCTACCTAGGAGGCCTGTAGTTGTTCAATCCAGGTTCTGGGTTGGTGATTGCGAAGAGGGGATCGCGCCGATGGCTTTGGCTTGACTGATGGGATGGCACTCGGGCCAAGCAAGTGTGGGGATGCCTGGTCCCAGCAAGCAGATATTGGTGGGTTCGACTTCATGAACGGGAGACGGCATGCATGATAGAGGAGGCCAATTGGTTCCTGGAGGCGCGGCGTGCAGGAGCGCAGGCGTGCAGGCGGTCTGCTGTGTAGGTCAAGAAGCCCTGGGCCCCGGGGGTGACTTAGATGCAAGTGCGTTGCAGGCTGCAGAAGCGTGTTGGGTTGGGAGGGGGGAAGGGGCAGGAAAGGTTGTCTTGTCCTGTCTTCTTGTCCGGTTGACTGTTTTGAATGGCTGTTTGGCCGTCTGGCTTTGGGTTCGGGCTGTCTGTCTGCAGCGCCTTCTAAACGAGAAGGGCCGGTCCTTGATGCAGGTGTTGGGGGTTCGAGTTCGAGGGCGGGTGCAACGAGCAACTGCCTTTTAACACGGTGACCACCAACCTAGTCAGTTGATCTTTTACCCTATCAGGACCCCCCGGACTCGTTCACGCCTTCTCTGTTCCGAGGGAGTTTCTTCTCTCGTGCCGCCGTCTGTCTGGATGGGGAGAAGCAGGCCGGCAATCGATTTATTGCAGATATGGTGGTGGTCGATTGATGCTGCAATCTGCGTGCGTCCGCAACGAGATGGCGGTGATGAGAAAGAGACAACAGCGAGGGTTAGATGAGGAGAAGAGTGTCGATGGGAGAGAGGAGATAGATTCAATGTATCTACCCGGCCGGCCAGTGAAGGATAGAGAAAGACAAGCCTGACAGGTCTGGAGAGTCGAATCGGACCAGTAGGAAGAGAAGGGTAGGAAGCGGTGTCCTGCAAGAATCAGACGCCGCGACGCACAAGGCAAGGCTTGGAGGCCAGAGCCAGCAGGTCAGGGTTGGGGTAGGCGGGCTTGTCAAGATAGTAATACCTACTGTCCTGCGCACGAAAGGATGGAAGGTGTGCGGTGCGGTGCGGTGCGGTGCGTTGCGGTGGTGGGCCGTCCTCTGCTACATATGTACCGCCGTACACTACTAGGATTGTTTCCATGTATCTACCGGCAAGGGTACGGGGGTGTCTCGTCTCCTGCTGGGGGTGTGGTGGGTAGGATTGAATCTAAGTCTGACTAGGGTCTTGACTTGGTGTGGCAGCGGGCCTGGTGAAGGATAAGATGGAGCTCTCTGGCCTGTGTGCGTGCGCATACATCCACAGATACATGGAGTAGGTAGCCCTCGACAAGGTGTGAGATGAAGACGCAGAGGGAGAAAAAGAATCGGTGACTGTCAATGAGCCAAGCTGAGCGAGTCCGATCTTTGGAGAAAAAAGCTTTGGGTCGTCGGTTGAGTTGAATCGACAGAGCCGAGACGGTTGTAAGAGCCAGAGAGTCTGGGTGGAAAAGTGGTTGCAGTTATGATAGGTCCAAAAGAGGGGGGTGAGGGCGACAACAAGACTGAGGTGCAGCGGACTCTTATGCATAGAACATGATGATATTGGCAAGGAACGAAAAGAACCGAGGGGTCAACGATGGCGGAGAAGAGCATCTTGCAAGCAGCGATCGAGGCAAGAGAAGTAGACAGGCAGGTAGGGCGGCGGTGGTGAGTGAGGCAAATGCCGTTGAAGAGAGTTCCAGAGTGTCTGCAAGTGCGCATGGCAGCTGATGAGGTTGCGTATCTCAAGGGCGAAGCAGGGTGGGCATTGAGTGTTTTCATCAATAAAGACATCATAGTCGGCTTACAATTGGTGTCTAGACCACTAACAACCGCCACGGCTAGGGAACTGAGCATGAGCTAGAATAAGCCACTGGCTCGGTTGGTCTCCGTTGCCGCATGGGAAGAAACGACGGCGGATCTAGGAACAGTTTTGACGGGAATGGGGCAAGCCACACACAGACACTAGTTGGGATGCTGGTTTGCTTCCGTCTCGTCTCGTCTCGTCTTGTTCTGTCGCGCCTACTCTGGGGCCTGGGCTCGCCCTCGGTTGCTCTGTCATGTCTCGGCTTATCCCACGCTGAAAGGAGAACGGCCACTAAGCCAGCCCAGGCGACCAAACGGGACAATCTAGATTCCCATGTTTCTCGCCTCGTGCTGTAAGCTCACGACCGGCGTAGCTGAGGCTGTCAAGTCGATGCAAGGTGACCACAGATCGGGCCACGCTGGGGAGATTCTGTAGGCAAACAAGATTTTGTATGACCCAAGAGAAACGGAAACGAAGGCAGACAGCTGAGGCTGGTCTGACGGAGGAAAAAGCAAGCCATAAAGCGAAATGTTACAGAAAACGGTTGTTTGTCTAGTAATTAGCAAGGCTCAATAATCAAGAAAAGAGGGCGGCGACGGGGTTGAGGAAACGGACAAAGTGCGCGCCAATTAGCTGGCATTAGTACCTGCTTCGAGGTGAGATTACCACCCACACGCACACACGGGCATATACACTGGTAGGACGTAGACGTAGACGGAGAAGTCGACGCAGGAGCAAACGCACTGGGAGACATGTCCGTCGCGATGAGGTCGTCTTCGGAGGGGGGAAGAATCGAAGGAGACGGAGGAAGAAGTCAAGGCAGCCTTAGTGACGGAGTATTTAGATCCCTGGCGTCTCGATATTGTTAGAAGATGGTGCGGCAGTGAAGATAGGGAAGCAGAGGAGGAGGGTAAGGTACCTTTAGCAGCAGAAGCAGCGAGCACATGGTGTGTGTAGGCAGTAGGCGTGTGTGTGTGACGGGCCCTTTCTCATACGCTGAGTGGTCGTGGAGCGAGCTAACGGAGCTCGAGCAGAGGAGGGACGTGTGCGAATCGCGCGGCTGGGCTCCCGTGGGGATACCGATGGCGCAGAGTGCGGGTGATGCTTGCTGATGGGACGAGAGATGGAGGGGTACTTTGTAGAATGGGTGGATGGATGGATGGATGGATGGATTGGCGTGGCATGGGATTGTGCCAATGTGAGAGATGAGAAGGACGAGACGAGAGACATGGAGACATGTCGAGGAATGACGAAACCCAAGCCACGCTCAATTACATTACCGTCCATGCCATACCATGCCATGCCATGAGGCATTGCGTCCACCGTCCTGCTCACTTCTCACCCACCCCGGCTGCGATGGAGATGCCTCTTGCCGCGTGGTTCTCAGTGGCTTCCTTGCATTCCTTGCACTCCCGGGTTGTGGAGGTTCAGTTGTGGTTGTGGTATTCGCAGGTGAGGTAGGTAGTATGTAGGTGTAGGTAGTATGTAGCTGTCAAGCGTTTGTACTTGCCATTATGCCCCGCTACGTTACCTACACCAGGTAGGAAGGTATGCGAGGTCGTCGGAGACGTTGCTGCGCAGAAGAATGGACGATGAAGTGCGGATGAACGGTCGCCAAAGCAGAACAATTGCTGAGTGAGGTAAGGATCCGGTACCTGAGGTAGGTAGGTAAGGTTGGAGGTACGAAGTTCGGACAAGACAGGGCAAGGGAGGGCAAGGTGTGGTGTACTATGAGTAGAGAGAGGGAAGGAAAGGACAAACTGCGTCGTCCCATCTTGGGCAGTGGGCCGGCCGCCGGGCGTTCAGTGGCTCTCACCCGTCCTTGCCTGCCTTCACCAGCGTCCGCTATTCCCACTTGGTGCAGCTACGGACCAAGGTGCACTAGCAGAAGGGCTACCTTACCTTAGAAGGCGCACGGGGCAGGGGTGTAGGGCAGGGGCTGCTGCGTGGACCGTGAGCCACTTCCACCTCTTCCCCACCGAGTAGGTACCTTAGGTACCTAGGTGCTATGGTAGGTACCTGCCTTACTTTACTAAACCAAGTGTCGGCTCCACTTTGTACCGCAGTGCTCCGTCCGCAACTCCGTACCTTCCCCGAATGACAATCAAAGACGGGCCTGAAGACGCGCAGAGTTCAGACAGGGCAAGACAGGGCCAGCTTCAACAACCCCAATCGCCCCCAGTGATTGAGGGGTTGCTGTCCCTTCCTCGACTCCCATAGGGCCGTCGGTGCCCAATCCGCACCCCGTTGCGACTCATGAAGACCACCTACGACTCGACCTTTGCGACTTTGGAACTGCCTCCACGAGCGAGCTGAGGTACTTTGCGAGAGAACACATCCACTCAACCTCGTCATCTGATGCTTTCTGATGCTCTGACCGACTATTCGTCATTGACTCGACTCGAATCGCTGTCCGTCTTCAACCGATACGAGATGACGAGAAGCGCGAATTAAACACCGTAAAGTACCTCATCCATGTCAGTACTTTGACGACGCCAGACAACGACGTCCACAACTCGGTCTTCTGCTCGCGACCTTCTCCAATTCAATTCGAAAATCCGAGCCGCGCCCGTTGCGCCCTAGCCTCGCCTGCTCTGCTTCCAACCTAACAGCCAAGCCCCCAAGTACTTTCATGCTGCTTTTCTCCGGTCCATCAAAGCTGTCAAGCGATCGACTGATACTTTGAGAAAGGGCTTTTCGGCGACCTGACCCATCCTGGCAAGTCCAGGGTGGCCCCCCCAGACGTCCCACCCTCCTCAGCCGTCCGAGAGAACCATTCAAAAACATTGGAGGGGGGCGTGGAGGGGCGTGTTTTGATAGACCTGGAACCTCTTGCGGATGCCGGCCACTGCTTCACGGACTGCTATTGCTATCGCCCTTCAAACTTCTGTCACTTCTTGTCAGCAGGAATCAAAATAGCGTGCTATTTTGTCAGCCTCGGCCAAATCGACTCGTGCCTGCGAATCCAGCATAAACGGTCGCGGCAGTCCATGACGATCAATGCATACCGCGGCGGGGACGCCCCAACCTGGTCTGATTCCTTCATTCATCCCCATTCAACACACCTAGCGACCGTCCAAATCCCGCCAAAGCTCCAACGTAAAACGAGCCAAGCTGCGACAGGCGCTTTGATCCTCAATCTTGGTTTGATATGCCGACGTCAACGGCGTTCTATCAAGCATTGCTGCCGCCCGATATTGGGCTGAAGCCTTCAGTATACTACTCTCGATTCCAACAACATACCCTGACGCATCCACCATGGCATCACGAAGACCGTCTCCGACAATGACAGGGCCTTGTCGCAACGTCTTCTGCTCCCGTGGGCTAAACATCCACCACCGTCACATTCATCGTGGACCGCAATGGAATTGCTTTGGCTTCTCGTTGGGCCAAGCGACGAGCTGGCCACCGAGATGGGGTCCGGCTCCTACTCCTCCAACAACACTGGACGTCATGCTCTTGATCAAGACTCGCGGTCGCTTAGACGTCGGCCCATGCCGTCCAACAAGTGGTCCGCCCCAACCAGCCCGAATTTTCAAATCATCATGGGGCTGGCCAAGAGCTGCGATACAGTTTGATAGATCTGGCTAGCTCATCATGGGACGGGCCTATAAAACTTTTCTCGGACCAAAAAGGGACATCCAGGGTTTGTTGGCCGACACCCGGTCGATTCGTCCACACCGTCAAACCCCCAATCTCTCAGGCTTCCTTTTTTACCCAATATTCAGTGTCCACCACCATGGTTACTTTGAGAGCTGCCTCCATGAGGTCACCCGATTCCAGATGTCGGTCAGAAGACCGACAGCGTCGCCATGAGAGCCTGGAGCCGACGAATCTGAATGGTGGCCGTCGACCAACAACAGCTCTCGCAACGTTTTCGGAGTTTTCATTGGACATAATTTCCGGATTCATCACGACGTCTTCCCTCTCATCATTGGACAGAAAAGATTCTTTTGCGCGTGAAGCGGCCCTAGTGAAGCCATGCTGTAGGCCGGCCTGGCTTCCAGTTGGTCAGCTCGCTGCATACGAGAAAATCCTGGGCAGATTTAGACCATCGCTGCTTGCCAAAGGCGGTCCTGGAGGATGAAGGGCCTGGCCAAGCCTCATCATCACGGCACGAGGGAGGCTTCATCCTTGGGGAGCGACATGCGGCGTACTATTGCGATTGGGGCATAGGCCATGCTCGATCCAGGGTCGACCAGCATCCGCCCGCGTTGGCCCGCAACGTGCGCCGTTCTCAATTTGAAGCGGGCCCTTCCGGAGGTATCCTAGCGTACGGATACATGTCACTTCCCTTCAACACTCAGCCGGGCCAGTGTCTGATCGCTCGGCAGGCACAGACCTCGCGTCCGTCACGGTAAAAGAGACGTCTCATTTCAGGATGTTGAACGGGTAACATGCATAAAGTCAATGGGCCAGGCGGGGGATGAACCGAAGAGGTAGCGAGAGCCTTCTGGGGTCTCAACGTGCTCCAGTTTGCAATGTTCAATTTCGCACCCGCCCGCTCATCAAGCCGATGACCGTCCACTTTGGAGGCGACGGAGGCCATCTCAGAATGTGGCGTTGTGCTTTGATCTGGACCAATCGCGATGCGGAGGACGCCAGATACGGGCAGGAATCTGGGGGGCCATCCCGGCGTTGTGTTAGTGCCTTTCTGGCGACGGCTGGCCGCTGCTTACAACGCGGCCGTGACGAGGACACACAGGATCAATAAGCTGTCGCCCCAGCCTCGCGACAATCAAACGTCGAGAGCTGCAATATTGACACCAGGGTTTCGGCAGCGCAGAGTGACAGCATATCACATTCTCCCTCCTAATCCCGATGGCCACCAAAGCCCTGGCCGATTGCTCGAGGGAAGCTATAAGCTACTGGACCTCGGGCAGGCAACTCGGTACACCATCCTGTTCCCAAGAGACTGCATCTAGCCCCTCGGAATATGCTTAGTATGCATGCACACACGGCACGTTTAGTCCCAACTCTGCCCTCGAGCAACCATACCCCCGAGAGCCGCTACAAGCAGTAAAAGAGCTGCTGGCCAGGGCATCCAGTGGAGTGCAGCTGGGTCGCTCCCGAGCTCCCCCCAATCCCGCTGGAACTGGACGGAGCAGATTACGCCTTGGAGGAAGCAGGGGACCTGGAGAGCACGAGCAACATTGCAGCGCAGCATCCGCCGCGGCCGTCTGTGTTGCCCCTGCGCCTGTCTTCCCTTCCCTGCAGCCGTTCTCCCGTGGTCTGTGTCCTCTCGCCCTTCGTTCGCCTCATTTATGTTCGATTCGATGCAAGGTACGAGAGCGCTCATCTATTCAGACAATCTCTAGATGAGAAGCCAAGATCGTACGCGGTCCTGTTGCTACCATGCTCCGCAACGGCCCTCCTTCGCTTTTGTCGCATATCGCGGACCAAGGTCCTCTTAAGGGGTGTCCTCGTCGCTTTTCTTTCACTCGCAAGATGAGATGAGATGAGATCACGGCTTAAGAGGACCGCGGCCGACCCACCGCTAGCACCACTGCTCAGCGCAAACAAAAATCGGGACTCTGCGAGGACTGAACATGGGCGGCAAAGCGAGCCTTGTGAAAGGTGGGCGTGAGAGGGGTGGAAAGGATTTGCGCCTGACTAGCTGCGAGAGCGGCACCCCTCTTTTTGTTTCGACAAGCACAAGTCCTGAGCCGCCGCCGTTTCGTCGGGCACGTTTTTTTGCTCATCGGGGAATTGCAGTGAAATGCATCGCGCCAGTGGTGCAGAGCGTCCGTACTCCAAGACACAGTCAGCCAGCAATGGCGGGAGTGTCGAGCGTGCGGACAGAAAAGAAAAGGGTGTCGTCTTAGCTCTAGCTCTGGTTTAAGCGCCGGCGTTCCCTCGATCCAGGGAAGCCCCCAGTCGGCTCACCCACACACCCGCCCATGCTTATCCATACCCGGCCTGTCACCCCATGCATCAGAGGATGGAAGCTGCATACTGCTGCGGGCTGCGCTCTGCGTGCAACTTTTCTTCCCACCCTCTCCCGCGGAGCCTTTGCAGAGAAGCATGGCGGCGGCGGCCATGTGCTGCCTTCTTGCAGACACCAAAGCATGCATCCCACGCTTCTACTGGGAAACTTTCGGTCGCAGAACGAGAGGCCCTCGGTTATGCATGTCGTCCACGATTTGCTTCAGGCTCTTGGACCACAACTTCAGATGGTGGCGCATGTGGGGTAGAAACCGTTGTCCATGATCTCGAATCACCACCGCCTGCGTCATGATTGCGATAGGTGAGACGGCGTTGCACGCGAGAGCGACGACGACGACGACGACGACGAACAATGACGGCGGTGGATGCAGGGCTGCCCGCGGCTATCAAACGAAAAGCCTGCTTGGGAGACGGCACGTTGCCCGACGACCGACGCCATGTGTGACTGCGACACACGCATGGCAGTTCAAGATTCCTCTCAGGAGACTCAGAAAATATGGGGACGTTATCCGCCAGACGCCGTTTCAACTGAGACACTCATTCCGCAAGCCAGGTCTCCGGCCCCCTTTTTCATTCAATTCTCTTGGTATTCTATGATGCTAGAACGACATATTTTTTGCCTGACCCAAACGTGCCTTCTCATCTCGGCCGCAAGGTGAGATGCCCTTGGCGCCGCTGTCAATGACTGACTGTTTGCGGTCGCGCCCATACGCCCCAGGCCATTCAGCCCTGCCCTGATTTGACTGAAGCTTCAAAGTTGCAACTGGTAGCCCGTGTCCAGGCTTTTCCGGTACGCCCGCGTGTTGTTAGTACATGCCACTAATTCGTTAGAAATTTTGAGTTTCGTCTACGATCCCATGGTATCGGGAGTCGAGTGAGATCGCGCGAGCAAAAAGGGACCTCAGGGTCCAGATGGTGTTTTCTTCTCTGGAGAGGAAAGAGGCAAGTGGCTTTCCCACCAACGCCGTCGGCATCTCCGGCCGGTAACGGGCTTTGACGACAATGGTTGCCGTGCGCGATTGTTCTCGTTGCCGCTTTGATCAGCGCTTGACGATTGTAACTGCAGGTCATCAGATGTTAGCATTGTTTGCTTCCTCCAGCGTCTCGCCGGACAAGGATGCGGCTTGTTCTCCAACGCAGAGAAAAGGGGCACAGTCGTACCGATATCTTCGTCAGCTAGCTCGTGGGCCAGACCGACGCGTTGAGGCTGATGCTTGACAGACTTGCCATACACAATGGCTGTCTTGAACTGCTCAAGAATACTTCTGTGAATTTGGTTACACTGGACATCTCGTCAGTACCAGAGAACGGAATCGTCCTTCTCCCGGACGGGAATGCTGCTCGCGGAGCATTCCCCCCCGGCGGGTCACTACTCACAAAGTCTTCCACTGTGCACCGGTTCGACCGAAGGACGACGGGCTGGGAATAGTCGGGTAAGCGGCCCTTGGGCTTTGTGTATACGCGAACAAGGTTCAGCTTATCCCACCTACACGCGAAACGTGGTTTGTTAGCCATTTGCGCCGCGCCAGCCTTTGGGGTTTGGGGGGAGATCCCTGTCGCCGTTGATTGTGCCGCCGGGGCACTATCCGGGCGTGGATCATACAGGGAGTCCTTACATAGCCTCCATCAACTCGTCGATATTCCAACCGTGCTCGGAACTGATTGGTACGGCATTTGGGATACGGTACAGCAGGTCGAGCTCCTCGATACTGATGGCGTCGATTTTGTTGAGGACGTAGATGACGGGGATGTAACTACGGCTCTTGGCCTCAAGAACGTCGATGAGGTCGTCAATGGTGGCGTCGCATCGGATAGCGATATCGGCCGAGTTGATACGGTACTCATTCATGACGGCCTTGATTTCGTCGTGGTCGATGTGCGTCAAAGGGACCGTACTGGTGATGTTGAGACCGCCCTTTTCCTTCTTCTTGAAGGTGATGTTCGGGGGCGACTTGTTGATACGGATACCGAAGCCCTCGAGTTCCGTCTCGATGACGCGCTTGTCCGTCAGGGGCTTGTTAACGTCCAGCACGATGAAGATGAGATGGCACGTCTTGGCCACGGCAATGACCTGACGACCACGTCCACGACCGTCCTTTGCTCCCTCGATAATACCGGGCAGATCGATAATTTGAAGGGGAGCACCTGTGATGTGTCAGTATCTCGGTTTGAGGGGGGGGAGAGCCGTTGCGTCATGCCTTCAGCGCAACGAAGCACAACCGAGAAGACATACCGTTGTAGGTAACTTGACCCGGCACGGAGGTAAGGGTCGTGAACTCGTACGCGGCAGCCTCGGAGTGCTGGCCCGTCAGCCTGCTCATGAGCGTACTCTTTCCGACAGAGGGGAAGCCGATGAAGCCGATACTGGCGACACCAGTACGCGCGACATCGAAGCCGGCACCGCCGCCACCACCACCGCTCGAGGGGGTCAGCAACTCGCGCTTGAGCTTGGCGAGCTTCGCCTTGAGCTGACCCAAGTGGAAGGATGTGGCTTTGTTCTTTTGAGTCTTGGCCATCTGTCGTGTTGCGCTGTCAGTCCCTGCTGTTGTTCATCCTTCCATGATGAAGCCGTCATGATTTCGACTTGGGTAGATGGGGCCCAGCTGCGCTTGGATTGCAGATGTGGTTATTATGGATAGCCGTGCGCCTGGAGGATGACTTTGTTTCCTCAATGTCGGCGAAGGTGTAGGCTGTGAGGGGCAACGTATCGATCGCGGGGCGGAGGGGGAGGATGGGGGAAGTTGGAACGTACTTCGGCCTCGATCTCTTTGATCTGCACACAAAAGTCGCATTAGCTTTTACTCGCTACCTCTAAAGATGTCTTCAAAGACGGGTGGTGGCTCTGATGTTCGCGCATACCTTGTCCACCGTCGTCGACATGATGACGGTATTCCCAGACTCGCCCTACGTGTGTGTGTGTGTGTTTCCAAAATGTAGGCAATTCAGCCTTTAGCTGGCTTTGTCTATCCGGGTCCTGACGTTTCGACTCGTTGTCGTCGAGGTATTTTCGTCGTCGTCGCCGTTCGTTCGAGATGGCGAGGCGTTGTCGTTGGGTTTGCTGGCTGCAGCCCTGGTTCAGGTCTTTGGTGATGATGCAGTGCGATCGTTGTGGGCAAATGGCGGGGGTTTTCGAGGGCGGTGTCAAAGTTTTAGCGGGGCGCGGGTTTTGCCGGCCGGTTTTTTTCTTGGTTGGCATTTCCATTTTCACAGTTTGGACCACCAATCTCACGTCAGTGATGTCAGTGCCTACGGTCCTACGATTCAGTGAGATGAAGAAAAACCTTTATGCCCTGAGCAGTCATCCTTCTTCTCACTATTTTCCCACGATTTCAAAACATTTAGCTTCAGTATGCTTCAAGCTTGTAAAGTCACATGGGCGATTTCTTTTCGGGGGGTTTTTTTTTTTTGAACAGTTTGTTTCATTATCTACGTCTCGCCTGGAAACCCGACCCCTCATTCCATACCCTCCGACCCATGAATCGCACAGACCGCCCACTGCAAGTCTGGTTTCCTTTTTTTCCTTGTTATATGATACTGGTAAAGGGGTTTGGTCGCGTTGAATTGTAGCCATCATCCAAAAGCAACTGAAGCTAGTGGCATCACAGTCTGTACTGTTGCAGACTGATCCGCAAAGAATCCTGTGCCCGTCCATTCGGCTGGGTAAACCTGTAACCGAGCACTGTTTATCTCTGTTCATAACATGTAGAAAACCCAAGTGAAGGCAGCCGGCTTCGACATCGCCCTGGACTGTGACTGGAAGCTCCGTCTAGGGTTCCTCTCGGCAGTTATGCTGGTCCATATCGTCACCGGGGTGTTTTTGCTGCAGGACAGGGTGCATTCGTATATTAAGTAGTGTGGCCCGTTACTCTATTTCGCGAAGGTGATCCTAGCTTAGCCGGATCCTGACGTCGAAACGCCGTTGACACCGTTGGGGAGAGGTCTCGCCTCGGTAAGCAGAGGCGCGGGCGCAGAAGAAGAGGTTTGGGTGCCATTGACGGGTTCAGCCGATGTCTCGGTAGCATTCGACTGACTCCTCGGCGAAAGATGTCCGCCATTGGGCAGCGCTGGGGTTTTGGTGCCGTTCAAGAGGTGCTCCAGCCCTTGCTCTTTGCAAAGGCGAGTGTAATCTGGGTCGCCAGGAAAGATCTGCTGCAATCCCTTGCGAGGGACCCTCCTCTCGGGGAAAGGTGTGCTGCTTGTCGCAGACAGTCCGGGTTTCTGCTCCTCGACCATAACACCGTCGATGTAATACTTGTTCCTCGGCGCGAAACCGTAGAACCGGTCCGCGTCAGGGTCTTGCTTCCATTTTTGCGGTACTTTCCATCCGTATAACTGGGCTTCGTCCTCGGGAAGCTCGCGATACTCGACGCTGAGTTTCAGGCTCCGGAGGTGAGGAATATTTGGTACAATGAACATCAAGTCAGATAACTGGAACACCGTTAGCATCGTCCAAAGTAGACAGCTGAGCAAGTCCCTTACCTTGACAAAGAACATGTCCAACTTTAAGAACTTCTCCCGGGCCTCTCCGCGAAGCTTTTCCTTGAGACGATAATTCATCTTGAAAGGATCCTGGCCCTCGCCGTAGTAGTCTGGTAGACCGGCGCCAAGCTCGTAGAGACTCTCAGTAATCAACGCGTACCGATCAGCTTCGAGTCTCCAGATAACCTTCTTAGCAACGTCGGAGACAGGAACACGTTCCCAAGCGGTATCTAAAGGTTGTTAGTGAGGCGGTAAATCATGACGTGAGTGGAATACGTACATCTCGACAAAGTAAGGTCCTTCTCGCCGAGAAGCAAAGCGGCATGAGTGTTGAGAATCCATTGGTCTCTACCATCGGGCGAGCCTGTGGCCTGCGGGCGGATGGTGTCGAACCGCACACCCTGCATGTGCTTGAATTTTGCCGCCAGTTCGGGGGTCTTGGGATTCGGACAACCGTCGAGCCAGCGGAGAAGAGGAGGAAGCTTTGCAAGTCGCAAACGTTCTTGTTCTTGCTGGATTCGGCGCTGCTCAGCCTCTTTAGCCGCACGCTTACGCTCCATCTCCTCGCGCTGTTGACGCTCCTTACGCTCGCGTTCCTTGCGCTCTTCCTCTTCACGGAGACGGCGGGCTTCCTCTGCAGCTTCACGCTCAAGTTGCTCCTTACGAAGCCTCTCCTCCTCCTCACGCTGCTTCCGGGCCTCTTCTTCCTTTCGTTTGCGTTCTTCCTCCTCGCGGCGTTTCTTCTCCTCTTCTTCTCGTAGACGTTTTTCTTCCTCTTCACGCTCGCGCCGCTTCTTCTCCTCTGCCTCCCGCTCCCGGCGCTGTCTCTCTTCCTCCTCCTGGCGCTTCCTCTCGAGTTCGGCCTTGCGTTTGCGCTCTTCCTCGCGCTGCTTAGCCTGCTCCTCCTCTTTCAGACGCTTTTCCTCGGCCTCTCGCTCCTTTTGTTCCGCCTCGCGTCTCTTCTGCTCGGCCTCCCGCTTCTTCTCCTCGGCCTCGCGCTGTCGCCGCTCCTCATCCTTCTTGCGTGCTTCCTCGGCTTCAGCCTCACGGCGCTTCCGCTCCTCTTGCCGTTTTTCCTCTCTGCGTCTTTCCTTCTCCTCTTGACGTCTCCTGTCCTCATCGCCACGCTCCTTCTTCACCCGAATTTCCGGCTCCTCGGCATCCTTCACATCTGATGCGTCAGGCATTTCGACGTCTACATCTTCAGACTTGACGTGTATGCTCGACTTATCACTGTTGCTGGACTTCCCGGATTCCCTCCTGTGCCCGTCAGAATCTGACTTGCTCTTAAGGGGCCTGCGGTCGCTGTCATCGTGGTCCCTGAGGTTCGATTTCGACCGAGGGGGCGCTTCACGCGATAGCCTGTGCGGGTCGTCTGGTGATGCTGTAGACTTTGGTCGGCGTTCCTTGCCATCCACATCCAGTCGCCGCCTCTTCGTCGGCACCTCACCGTCCTCCTTCTCCCCGGTGCTCGAGTGCGGCGGCGTGACGCTTGATCGGTGCCGCTTAGCCGAATGATCACCGGAAACAGAGAGCCGATCTCGAGACTCGTCCCTCTTCAGGGCCTTAGTACGATCGTGGTACTTCTCTGATAAGGGTTCACCCTTCGGCTTCTCGGGGTGGTCGTCGTGTTTCGGATCACGTGGGCTTGAGGGATCCTTCAGAGAAGAGTTGGTCGAAACCATGCTAGCGCGGCGGTTCTTTTCTCTTTCGCCTCGAAGTTCCCCCTTGGAAACGAGTTTCCTTCGCGGCTTCACAGCCTCCCCTTCAGACGACATAGCAGCAACGTCGGACTCGGCGCGTTTCGCAGATTTGGCAGATTGCTTTTGTGACAGCGCAGGTGACGCTTCTCTGTCAGACACTGCAATGGTCGGAACACGGTCTTCTTTTCTAGGCCGGCCAGGACCGCGCTTTGGTGAAGTCTGGTCGTCGTGGAAAGAATCAGACCGGCGCTTTTCCTTAGGACTGGTGACGTTGCGATTTGCTGAAGTTTTCTTCCGACTCTCCGGGTCGCGTGAAGGACTGGAAAGGTTGCGCTTGTGCGCTCGGGCTTCGTCTTTGAGTTCATTGCGGCCCTGGCGCTTGGTTTCCCGGTCTTGGTCTCGGTCACGCTCACGCTCCCGCTCCCGTTCTCTCTCACGCTCCCGTCTGTTCGGAGACTTGGTCTTGGAGATATCGCGATGCGACTTCCTATACGCATCGTAAGCCTCCTTGAGCATGTGCTCCTCGTCTTTCCAGTTTGTGCCTTGTCGGCGTCGCGCGATTTCGTAGTAGGTTTCTCCTTTAAATCGACGTGTCGGATCAAAGTTTGCCTGGTCCAAGAGCAACCTAACTACCTTGATGTTCTCCTGGCCTATCGCGGCTAGCATAGGTGTCGCGAACTCTGATGGCATGTTGGTACTTTGCACGGGTGCAGGGTCTGGGTTTGCGCCACCCAATGCCAACAGCAGCTGAATAACTACTTCGTGCCCACCCCTGGCAGCTGCTACCATGGCTTCAGAATCGTCGCATCCATCTTTGACCTGGAGGATTCTTGTAACAGTCTCCTCGTCGCCCTTAGCGGCTGCCTGCCTCAGAGTCTTATCATCGAGAGACATGTACAACAAGTAGTTGCTGGTTTTGGTGGCCCTCACCGTACCGGCCCGCCGACCGCTGGCGTGAGATGAAGAAGGTGCAGGTGACCTTCGCGGGCTATCGGGGCCGAGTGATGACCGAGTATCCTGATGGTCGACAGAATGATGGTCCTCGGATGTTCGTCGTCGTTCGCCTTGTCTGGACTTTGCTTCGATGAGTGCAGCACGAAACTCTGCAGCATTGTCCAGGTCGTCGCTAACTCTGTCAAGAGGTTCCTCGCCGCTCACGTTGGCTTTCCGTGGATTGACACCCGCGTTCAGTAGAAGCTTTACGACTCCAAGGTGGCCGTTGTCAACGGCGTCCAGCAATGGTGTGTCCTTATCATAATTCACACAATCCAGGTTGCATCCGGCGTCGATGAGAAGCTTCACAATATCCTCGTACCCATTAATTGCGGCGATCTGAAGTGGCGTGTTTCCTGCATAGTCGGCTACATTAAGGTCCTCGGGTCGCTCGCCAAGTCGTTGCTTTGCGATGTCGTACTCGCCTCTCGCACAAGCTCTAGCGAGGAACGTTTGGCCGTGAGCGTCGAGATGTTTCTTGTGTGGCGCAATTTTGGCAGGTGACATGTTTGACTCGGCAGTGGCGGGCGTCGAGAGATTCCGTAGCTTAGAGCTCCGGGGATGAGGGCTGCCGCTCGCGGAAGACTCATCCGAGTGATAGTCGGTCGACTGGAGCGGGGGAGGCAAACGCTTCTTCTTGTAGCTCAGACCATTTGACGAGTTTGCAGGAAGCTGCGTCGAAATGCTCCGTCGGTGGGCACGTGGATTGTGGGGAGATACGGATCTGGTACGAGATCCTGAGTGGCCATCGCTATCTCTCTTGGAAGAGGACATCTTGTGTTCTCTAGGTGCTCGGATTGGTCGAGAATCAGCTCCAGCGTCAGAAATGCGTTGTCGTCGAGCCTTTCGATTCTCGGCTTCGTCCTCAGAATCTGCCTTGGGAGCTTTGCGTTTGTGGGAAAGTGCCCGATCGGTGGATTTGGCCCGGTCTTTCATGGACAGCTTGGGAGATTTCCTACGGTCAGCGCCCGTGTCGGAATCGGAATGGTTACCAGATCGACGCCTCGGGGGAGAAGCAGGAGCCGAGCTGAGGCCGCTGGAGCCATCTTTACTTCGGGCGGATTGATCATGAAGACGTTTCTTTTTCAAGCCCAAAGATGATGCTCCTTCAGACAACAAACGGGGAGGATTGACGGGCTTGTCCTTGTCGGCGTCTCTGGCAGCACTGGCATCACGAATCTTGCGGGGGACCGGGGGCTCGCCATCGCTGCGATCCTCGTGCTTTACCTTTCTCGCCTTGGAGGGCGAGTAGCCATCTTTACCGGGTAAGACGATGGTTTCGGCGTCCGAGTCTTTCTCGGCGGGAGCGTCGTCGGCAGCAGGAGGCGCGCGAGATACGATTACGCTGGGCTTGACGTCCTTTGGAAGGACGGGCGGAGATTTGATGGACTCGTCGGCGCTCTTCGGTTTGTTGTTGGTGGACTCCTTGGACTCGTCAGGCTGGTGATTGCCCAGTCGCTTCTCCGCAGCAGCGACGGGCTTCGGCTTGTCGGACCCGGCAGCATTCTGCGCATCCATATCATTTATCTGAAGGTCGAAAAACTGGCCAGCACCATCCTGGCCAAAGGTCGGCCACGAGTGATAGAAAATGAGGTCGTGGGCGAATTGGTGTTGCGTTGACTGATTGAAATCGCGGTCGGGTGGACGGAGCAGTTTCTCGGTCGCCAAAGAGAAACGCCCCTAAGAGAAAGTGGCCAGGTCAGTCACGGGGGCGCGGTGTGTTGGCGACTGACGGGACAGCAACAGCGGTGTCGGGGTCGGGAGTGTCGTAAAACCGGATCACGAAGACGATAAAGGAAATAAAACACAAAGGAAGCGCCTGGCCGGAGTAATGATGCGTGTGGTTCGATGGACGCGGGCGTGGGTGGAAATGCTGGAAAAGGCTGTCTTGGTGACGCTTGACGCTTCGATCGGTTTGGCTGAAGGTGGAAATGGGGCCGCGAGAGTCTTCAGAGTCAAAAAGTCTGATCGCCACTTCTTTGATTGGACCCGACGGGGGACGCTTAGGATACGGGCGGCCAAGCAGGAGGAGGAGGAGCAGCAGCAACAGCAGCAGCAGCAGCAGTGCTAACAACAGACGAGAGGAGCACCAGCCAGCAGGGCGGCCAGCAAGCAGCCCGTACCAAGGCAGGCAGGCAGAAAAGCGGTAGCGTAGCGCAATGGCAGTCAGTCGTGTCGGTCCTGTGGCAGTGGCACTGTGAGTGTGTGTGTGTGTGCCGTGCCTGCACAATTTGTGGCAGCCTGACGGACGACTTGGGTTGGACACACGAGGACGAAACTACGTACTCGATTCGAGATACTTGCAGATCCCGCACAAGTTTGCTGGATATCCAAGTACCTCGAAACCCACACTAGCCAAACTAAACAGGATACAACCTGGCAGCAGTCCCGGCAGCCACCTTGCTTCAGAAAGCTACGGCAAGATAGCGGACGGGACTGCCGTGTGTGCTCAATCTCAAATCTCACTCTCACCCGACAGGCAGCTGCGCTTGCCAGCCTGCTGCCCTGGTTTTCCTCCCGTCTCTCTCTCTCCCATCCGTCTGCAATTTGCAGCAGCTGCACACCGCGCGTGCTGTTATGCAAGTTGAAAAGTGCCTTGCCTTCAACGCGCTGCCACGCTGCATTAGACCATGGCCAGCAGAGGCACCAGCAGCAGCCCTCCTGACCGACCCTGGCTGCCAGCCTGCGAAATCTCCCTTCAATTCAAAACATGGCCCGACCGACCATTCAAACGAGACTTTGCCCGGCTCGCCTGCGAATTCGCTTTCTTGATTGAAAAACCACCAGCACCGTCGGTACGTACCCTTAGGTGCTGCTACGCGGTGCTGCGACATCAACGATACGTACCTTGGGCTGCAGTTTATCTGGATCCACCCTGGCCAATCCCGCGTTCCCAACCTCCTCCAGCGTTGCAGCAGGCTCCTCTTCCTCCTCTCTTCCCCCCTCCGCCATCGTCTCCACCCTGTCGTTCTCGTCCTCGCCGTCGTCGCATCTTGAATTGAATCAGCGAATCACGAACCACATCGAAAACGGAGCTCTGGGAACTGGGAACGGCCACCGCACCATCGCAATCCCACCTGCGTGTGACTAATCCTCCTGCCGTCTCCCGCTTCGGCCTAGCGCCATTCTTGCAGCAGCACCGGCGTCCGTTCTCCCCCCCTTTGTTCCAGCGCCACACTGCCATCTGTCGACTTGTTCAAGAGACTGGCGCAGCTCCTGCGCTCGAACCTCTTCGACCTCAGGCCTCACAATCACGTCTACCTCCCGCTCCGCTTCCAGCCCTCAGCTGCCGTCCTTGCTTCTCCACCAAACCTTTCCCATCCCATCATCTGATTGCTTGGATCCTCCCAGCTTGATGCAGAGCCGTTTGACGCTTGGCTTCCGTCGCCGGCCTACCCACCTCTAGAGCTTCAAGCTTACATCGTCGACCTTGCCCCTCGTATTGACAAGCTTCGTTGTACCTGACCTTCCCGACCTCACCACTCACCTTACTCGAATGCGCACTACTTAAGGTTGAACGACGCGCCAGATCACACCGACCGCGTGCCAGCGATCAAACATCCTACAACACACAGCCCACACGTGAAGCCTGAAAATGGAGCTTGGAGCTGTAAACCTACCCACTTCCCTCGAAGACGTCAGGATCACGAAGCTTCCGCCTTCTGCGTTTTACATTGCGGACTTCATATCCGAGGAGGAAGAGCAGACAATCTTGCAAAAGGTGCGGAAGCCTTGACTTAGACCTTTGCGTCAACCTCACAGCTGACCATTGCTGCCTTGCCCCAACAGATAGCTGATGCCCCGAAACCCCGCTGGAAACAACTGACTCATCGACGCCTCCAAACATGGCCGTCTGATCTCGTCCAGAACAAGCTGATCGATGCTCCTTTGCCACCATGGCTGCAAGAGCCCGTCGTCTCGCGAATTCTATCCTTGCCTCGAGCCACTGCTCCTGATTCGTCCAACCTATTCACCGACAGCCCTCATCAACGGCCGAACCACGTGCTAATAAACGAGTACCCCCCGGGAGTCGGAATCATGCCCCATAAGTTAAGTACATGGTAGGTTTACGCGTGAAGGCTCAATCTCATAGTGTCTACAGGATGGACCTGCCTATCATCCAGTAGTATGCACTGTCAGCTTGGGAGCAAGCTTGTGTCTGAATCTCTACCAAAGCAAAGAGGACGGTGCAATGGATCCGGAGCCTGTGTGGCGCATTCTCCAAGAGCCCAGGAGCCTCCTCATCACCACCGACAACCTCTACACCGATTATCTTCATGGCATTGCCGACACTGATGAGGATGTCGAGTTATCCGCCGATTCCATTGTGAACTGGGACCTGTTGCGATCCAAGGATCTTTATGTCACCGGCCGAAACGTGCGTACGACGAGAACAAGCCTCACATACCGAGATGTCATGCAAGTGTCGAAGCTCGGGGCCAAGTTTGGCCTATTTGGAAAGAGGTGATATTGGCTCAAGTGAGTCTAGGAGAAGTCTAGAAGACGAATGGGATCATTTTCCACTTGCTAGCCACCTTTTCGGCACCGAACTTTTGCGCGTACCACTGCTTGGTTCCGTCGGCGGTTGTGCCGAGGTTTGCTACGATGAACCAAAAAGCACTGAGAAGCGTACGATTGATCCATTGGCCCTGCGGGGCGGCTGCGATGGCAAGTCCAAGATACAGGAGGCACTCGCAGGTGTAATGAGGGCAGACGAGATATCGAAAGAGACCTTGTTCAGGAAGCGAATACTTCTTCAAGCTGGCCAGGTGTTTGTGGCACCAATTTTGCATCATCCAACCATACAGGTACATGGTGGCTCCGATGACGGGTTTTGGCGATACCAGAACGCCCAGCTTCCATTCTGGCGAAGCAAGGAGGGTGACTTGAGGAAGTTAGCAGAAGCTGGGGATGATGAGAGCGAAGAGACTCGCCTGATCCATCAACCCAGACCGACACACTCATGCAGAGATAGAATCCTAGGCCTAGCAACCAGTGGACAAACCACATTTTGGAAGACCCGGGCTTCATCACAAAGAAGCACTCAAAGAGTCTGCGTGAGCCTTGCAGCGCCATCAGTGCCCAGATGAGGATGGTCTGCTCGAGGCTCATGGCGGGACTTGCCGACTGCGCCTGCCTGACCGCAATGAATCTGAAGAAGGCGCCGTCTCGGAGATACTCGAACGCCCAGAAGGCTGAGCCCGCGATTGAGGCGACGTAAAAGTGCATGAACCATGCGTGTGGAATCTGACCGATGGAGGTGAAAGCTTTGACGAGGTTGTTGAACATGTTAGTGGCCTGCGGTCCGTCTCCCTTCGTCTGGTCATCGGTGCCGGCCGGCGAGCGAGCGCCATAGTCGAGTATCGCATGCTGAGCCGCCTTGGGTATGACTTGAATGGCTAGAACGGCGGCGGAGGAGAGGCCAAAGAAGATTTGGCACCATTGGGCCGGGGACAGGGCCTCGACGGCCTCGACGGCGGTTGCGAGGGAGGCCATGGTGATGTTGGAGGCTGGGCCCTGGTCGTGATGCATGCAAGCTAGGATGTGCTGGACACAGTGTTGGTGCACGATTGGCACTGAGGTCCCGATTTGAGGGTGTCCCCGGATCATCGATCCCGCGGGTCCGGCTTCCTCTGCATCCATGGATGTGGTCCGACCGCCCCGGTATCCGTATGTACACTCAAAGTGGAATATCCAAAGTCACGCTCTCACCACGAAAAAGCCCTGCCGATTGAGGCTGAAAAGCGCCCCCTTTCAACTACCGGCGCAAGGGACTTTTCATCCCGCGCATAAGCCTGCCGCTTCCCGCCGAGCTCCGCCCGCCGCCCGGCAAAAGTGAGGCTGCTGGAGGCAGGCTCTGTCGAGTGAAAGCAGGCTGCCGTGGAGGCGCAGCGCCACGGATGCAGATGCAGGCGACCAGGACGCCTCACTTCGAGTGGGAAAAGGGAGGAGGCCTGCAGAGACATGCACTTTACAGAGGTTTGGATTGCAGTGAAATGAGTCTTGTATTTAGGTGTGCCTGGTGTCCGGCCTGAGGTTCCAACGGCTCAGTTGCTCCTCCCTCCTCCTGGTTATTGACCTGTGACAGTAAAGTTGCTTCCCTTGTGGCTGTGACCGTGAATGAATTGTGAACTTGAGCTAGCCTGACTTCCGCCCGTGTAGATGCCCAAGTCATTCTGCCTCTGCCCACCTCCTTGTGAAGTTCCCCGTTCCATTGCAGAGCCTGATGCATTTCGTGGTGGCGACGTGGTCAAAGGCGGGCTGCCTCGCGCCAACCTCAGCCTGGTGCGCGAATGTGGTTCGCAATCCTCCCCAAATGAGAGTATAAAGCCAACCGATTCTCCCTATTGTACACCCACCCTCTTCTTCATCCAAACCATCACAGTCTAAACATCATTACCACTCCTTGTAGTCTTTCTTCCTCTCAAGATTAGCTTATGTAGTCTTTCATCATCCTACACAAGTGACTCTTCCCCTGCATTGGGGAAGGGGAGGGTAGGATGAATGTGACTTGAGTTGAGCGAGACGATGAGGGGAGGACGGACCATCCTGGCGATATGGAGTTGAATGACGAAGCGACGAGATGATGGGCTTGGGGAGCTGAAAGTGATTGCGACATGGCGTGGGACAAGCGTTGATCAAATATGAAAACAGGTGGCGAGATAGATGTGCGGCATTCATTTTAAGTACATGCTTGTCAAACGGATCAAAGTTTGTAAGTAAGTTCCAAGATGGCATGGAAGGACGTGAAATCATGGTATTCTTTGGGAGATCTGCTTCTACATACAAACAAATCGGAGGTC
This sequence comes from Colletotrichum theobromicola, assembly GCA_014705045.1. NCBI lineage: Eukaryota > Fungi > Ascomycota > Sordariomycetes > Glomerellales > Glomerellaceae > Colletotrichum > Colletotrichum theobromicola. Next base: position 488 of record JABGLZ010000970.1, on the reverse strand, counting down.
ATAAACATTTCTTGTGCTCACATGTGCAAGCAGATCAAAGATGATAAAATAACCCAAGGTAGCATTGTGGAAGACCGTAGAATGAATGATCGTACAGTATGGTGGATATACATGCAATAATAAGGTTGGGGTGTGTAGATGAGGCACGGGTTGAAGATAAGCATTGAAATGAAAGAAAGCTATGCAATGATATGAAACGATAAAAAAGGAAAGATTATTTGCGTCTCCAGTCCACTTGGACCTAGCATCCTCTCCAAGGGAGAGGAAGTACCCAGGCAACACCGCGGGGAGGTTTGGAGTCCGGCTTCGTTGCCCAAGGAGTAGTGATAAGGCTCACCGGGGCCATCGCGGAGCTGAGGGAGGAAGTCCACAGCAGAGAGGGGGGAGAGAAACTTGGGGGAGAAGCCAGTTCTCTTGAAGAGGAAGAGAGGTAAGGGCCACGAGGACCGAAGAGATCTGGGGGGAGAAGCCAGTCTCGTGTGGTCTTG
>JABGLZ010000969.1:0-25407 GCA_014705045.1 Colletotrichum theobromicola | reverse complement strand
ACCCGATGAGGCGGTCAAATTTCCTTGGTTTATGCGTCAATCGATCGGCAAAGTCGACTGGTTACAACAAGAACAGGAAGATGAGAAGAACAACAGCTAGCGCAGGGACCGATGCGCAGCTGAACTGCGAAGTAAGTGAGCGAGGGCAGCGGCCGGACTAATCACTCCGAGAGGACGAATACTTGCTGCGTGCTTTGTACCTGTCAATCGTGATCGGTGATCAGCGATCAGTGATCAGGCGGAATATTTTGCGGCTAGTGCGACGTTATTTTCAGGGTCTGAGTAGATATTGTGCAGATGTGGGCTGGCTGGGCTGGGTTCCGTTGACGACGACGTCGAAGCTTGGATACCTACCCTACCTTAGGGGTCGTGATCGTCGATCTGATGGAGTGGGGAAAAAGAAGAGAGGGAGTGCGGCGGAGGGAGAGTGGGAGTGTGAGGGGTTCGGTACGGATGCGCCAAAAGATGAAGAATGGGAAAGTCGAAATGGGGTGGGGAGTGTGCAGGATGCCAAGGGGAATCAGTCCAGCCCAGGTCTCGTCTTGCAAAATGCGATGCAGATGCGGCTTGGGCCCGAGTATGAGCGCCTGGGAAGAAACAGAAGGGCGGGAATAAAAATCAAGGTTCCTTGGGCGGCGGTGGTATTCCATAGTGGTGTCAGTGGTGAGCTGATGAAGAATGCCAGAGGAGACAGAGGCACGCATGCATCAGGGCATGAGGGGCACTAGCTACTGGGCCAGGCCGCTGCATACTAACGAAGTAGTACGTAGTGTAAGATACTGGAAGGTAAGGATGGATGTCCCTGGATTGCTTTTGTGTCGTACTGCGTAGAGGGGTCATGGAGAGGAAACTGAAATGGCACGAGAACAAGGATCCCGATAGGTAGGTTATGATGGATGGCTGGGATAACGGTCTTAGCGCGGTGGGAGGGCAGGGCGAAGAGGAGGACAACAACCAAAGGAAAGGAGAGGCGAGAGAGGGGGATCGGATCGGTTATTGGACACAAAACGACAGAAAGCAAGAAAACAAAGCGATGGGATTTCCAGGCGAGGGATGGAAATTCTGGTCTGAGGAGCAAAAGCGCTGGACGCCGCCGCATGATTGACGGAAAACGGAATCGGGGTGTGTTCCGTGTCTGATTTGATTGAACAGCACTCGCTAGCCAGGCAGCTAGGACCCTGGAAATCGAGAAAATCAACGATGCACCATAGAAATCGGCGATGAGGGACGAGTACCTAAGGTACCTTACGTTGCTGCTTCCACATGGTTGTGGGCCTCTCCGCCTTCTCAGGAGCCGGTGGAGTACGTTACCGTCAGTACTCTTGGGGTAAGTATTTTTTTGGAGTACGAGCTGCCGTCGGATACCTCCCGCAGGGGACCTAGGGGACAGCGGGCGGGCGACGGGCAGGAAAAGAAAATGAGGAGAAGGGTCGGCGGCATACCAGCACCTACTGCGTAGCGTAGCGGCCGAGAGGAGGGGGAGGGGGAGTGGAGTTGAGGGGCGTGTGTGCAATAACCAAGGCAGATGGACGGACTCACAATGGCTGTCCCAATTGGGGGTATTCGGGACGGGACTTGGGTACCAGCCCAGCCCAACTCAGCACGGCACACGCGCCAAACTAACGCCAACACCAGCGAAAGCACGGTGGAGTGTGACTGAGCCACTCCATTTTGGGGGAGTGGGCGCAGCCAACGACATCGATTCACTGCCAATTGTGAGATCTCGAGATAGCCTGATGAGGACACCGGCCACAGGACCCTTCGACTCTGCGACGCGCTTTGCTTATGTCGCCGCAGCCAGACAAGGGGGGAGGGGGCAGAGAGAGGGAAGGAGGAAAAAAAGGAGGAAAAGAAAGAACCAAGCTTAGGGACTTGAATATTGATTGCTCCAAGGTCCCGGCACCTGCCGTCAACGCTCACATACCCGAGGCACAAAATGACAAGATGACAAGATGTCGTGGGGATTCAAATTCGTCAAGCACGACCAACAAAAGTAAGCTCAGGGACCTCGAGCTCTGGAGCTGCCCCTCCACGCTCTCAAGCCTCAAGGTCCCCTGTCAGACTCAGACAGACGGTCGGGAAGGCTGTCTTAGGTAAGGCAACTTAAATTAACCTGCCTGACGGCGGATGGGGACGTGCCGAGGAAAGTACGTACCTTACCTAGCGGGTCCTTGCATCACCTTGGACAAGGCGGAGAGCAAGAAAACCACACCAATCGCTGTCGGCCTTATCTCGCCGTTTCGTCGCGATGCGAGCTGGGCTGGCCATCCATACACTGTGAAAGCACTCGAATAACAAAATACGTATGAAAAGTAATAAAGCTGAGGACAGCACTCGATACACACAAGCTGCGCGAAGGGTACTGGTGCAGCATTGCTTGCCTAGAAATGGGTGCCAAGTGCCCTGCTAGCTTCACTTGCAGACTAGGCCGCCCGACGTCGGTCGCGCTGGAGTGGTTTCGGGTCCACGTCCCATCAGTTCGTTCACTGGTGCCACTGGTTCGTGGCGTCGAGGGTACCTCACCTTAATAAGTACACTCGTTGTCGTCAGATGCCGGCCCAAAATGCGAAGCCTAGCATAGCTGCGTAAAGTGTGGTACCTAGGTAGGTAGAGTAGGGCACACGGCAGCTTAGTTAAGAGAAGGATTGCCTCGTTACAAGCAAGTATGGACCCAAGGAACTTGACTGCCCGCGGACTCAGGGACCTGCCTCCAGGGTCCCGTCCCTCAAGGACTTTTCAACTGTGCTCGTGCCGCAAATGAGATCGTTACTTGGTAATCAGGTTGCTTGACTGAAGATGCAGCCGTTCCCAGTTTCCGGTAAGTGCATCACACCACACCAACCCGTGTGCGAGGGTTCCGCCACACTAGGCAAGCAGTAGTCGAGGCCGCGTCGTCCGGAGAAAACTCCGTAAGCGAGGCAATGTATTCTTCGCCCCCGTGTCTACCATAGTACGACTATAGAATTCTCGTGAACCGCAACAACGCGGCCACCTACTTTTCACCACCAGTCGTGTCCTTCTAGAATCGCGACAATCATCTGGATTGCGGTGCAAACTTGCGGTGCAAACTTGCGGCCTGTAATATGGCACACGGCGGTTGAATACGCGCGTCATTAGCGACGAGGGCGACGTTCGCCATCCATGACGCCGGTCTCGCAAACACCACCGCCACGCTACATATGAGCCGACCGACGTATTGTCCGTATGTATGTGCCAGGTTTCTATCACAAGGGAAGACAAAAAAAAAAGGATGGTGGGGGAGAAGGACTAGCGAGGTCAAGGTTTGTGACAGACTTTTGGGATGGACGAATGGTTGGATATGCATTTGTGAAGAATACCATGCCGCCAGACGCGGATTTGTGACGGCGGAAAAGAAGGTTGCCTGCCTAACCTCGAGCTCAATGCGGGCTGGCGGTCATCAGCCAGAGCAGAGCAGGCACAATTGGGTGAACAATTGGGTGATGAGATAAACTTCAATGGCCGACTGATATCCCTGGTCGACTTCATGCCAATGTCTACTTTGTCCTGCCCACCGTCCCTCATCTGACGCGGCGCAAGAGACTGAATTTCGTATAGAACCGCCACCGTCTACTTTTAAGGAAAAGACCCAACCAATGCCAGCTTACCTGGGCTGGAAATTTCACAAAATAATAGACCTTTTGCTTTTGCAACAGGTACTGAATGAACTCTCTCTGCCTTCCGTTGTTTTTAGTGTGTTCGTGCCTGACCAGACGGGCGGGTGTAAGCATCGCCAAAACGGTAAAGTGCTACTACAGGGACCCCGTCGTTGACTGACCGCGCAAGGTCAGCAAAACACGTGCCGCACATCTCGATGGCTTCAAGGGGTGTACCAATCACACGTGACATTTGCAACGGCAGAGCTCCACATACTGCTCAAAAGAGACTGACGTAACTTTCAGCCCCGCATGGTGCCCTTGTCGACCCATTTCCTGAGGCGCACAACGAGCTCAAGCCACAGAGAGAGATCTCGATCGCGGACGATTATTGCTCTTCTCGGAATGGCGAGTGAGCATGCAAAAGCCTGCTGAAGCCTGCTGGATGACCCTTCAACGCCACAGAATGACCCATTCTCCACTGCGTCGAGAGTCTTTCCGTTCGGTTCCCTGCCTTGTCGTCGCCGTCCACTCCCATCATTCTTTTTTCGTCCTGTTACCCCATAGCTCTGGCCCGTTTTTGGCGCAGGTCTCCCACCGACCCCTGGAGGTCCATGTTCAATACTCCGTACTCTTCTTCGCTTCTTCGTCCTTCTGTCTATACTAGGTTGAATCGTGAAGGAGAGCCCTAATTTTTCACAGGTAGCAAATATCTCCAACTAGCTTGCTCATGCTTGCTCGCTTTGTGTACGAGAAGGAAGCATCCATGCGAATCGGATATGAAGAGGCGGGCCTTATTTCTCACCGCCGCCCAGTGGTTTGGATGGTTTGGATGCAGGAGCCGACGCCGAAGTGCTGGACGGCCCAGCCCGGCCAATTTAACGGCCAATCAGTCTGAACAGTTGCTCACTTACAGAAGCGAGCTGGGACTTGATAGGAAACCCCTCGCCAGTCGGGCAATTCCTAATGAACTGGAATCAAAAGTGGGTGGAGAGAATCTCCGATCCGATGATAACAGCTTGATGCAAAGAGACGGCATCCGTTTCCGTTACTACAACCCTACCACCCGACGGACTCTCCCCAACGTCGATTCTACGACACCGTCGCTCTTGTCTAGCTGCGGCTTGTGCTGGGGTACATCTGGTGCCGGCCATGCTGCATGACAGTGACCGCAACAATATATGCGAATGGGACAAGGACACTTTCAACTGTCGTCCTCTCTTGAGTCCAGCGCGCGGATGATACAACGGCACGATTCTTGTTTGCCTACTCTTCCAGGCTAATATTTAGCTTTCAGGTGGTTAAAGTTCTCAAGGCATGGAGTTGCGGAGGGCTCGGTATGGCGGTTCATTCACAGCGCAGAGACAATCACGGCCATTCGATCCGTCGGTTGAAACGATTTTCGCAACCCAACGATAATGCGACAGCAGAACAAACTCGCCAGGCTCCGGAGTTGCGGCCGGTTGCTGAGCTGGTTTGAGCTCAGCTGAGCTGAGCTGAACTCAGTTGTAAACGGTGCCAGCCGTTCCGGGCAGAGACTGCCACTCAGACGTGCTCCGTAGCACGTGAACTACTGCGAAGACGCCTGCCTATGACGACATTCGCAGGAGGAAATTTTCCCTCCCAGGAGGACGCGCTGTGGCGCCCTGCAGGGCGTGCGTAGGGACGGGGGTTGGGCTGGGAAGAGGTGTGCGTCAAAGCAAGGCACCTGTGACCCTCTTTCTCCATTGTACTTTTCGTCTCACCGGGTGCGGACAGGGAACCTGAGTTGGGTGAGAGCAGGTAAGAGAACTGTCAGGGACGGATACCCTGCGACCGCCTCGCTCTACCCCGGGGTTGCGGGTTGATTCCAAGGTACGACGGTATGCAGAGTATCATGAATCTTTTCCCACAGCAATCCACTTGCCTCTTTCTTGCGGCCCTCTTTGCGCGAGCGTTGGGTTTGCGCAAGGAAATATTATTCATAGCAATGGAAACACGCCCTCTCCGCACATTATTGTCAATTGCATGCTGTCCCTTCACGAACGAGGCCCACACATAGTGGGCGATGTGTCTCATTCGAGAAAGATTTCGAAGCCGCCCAAGTCCCGCATCACCACAATCGGCGCTGCCCTGCCTTGCACGCTTGCTTCAAGACAGCTTAGTCGGAATTGCTGCCATTGTCATAGCCCTGACCGGCCACTGACGTCACACCCGCGGGCCCTTGGGGCCCTTGGGCTTGTGCAGGGTCTTTCTTGTCCAGACAGTCTGCATGGTACCTACGGCCGAGTCAGGTGGGCGCGCGCCAGGTGTCCCTTTTTTTCTTCTTCCTTTTTCCCTCTTCTCGTCTCATTGCACGATCGCGATCTGTGTCTGTTCCCTCGATACCAAACGGACGCGCAGCACCACCCACCTCCCCAAAGGCCGACAATGTGCGGGTCGATCGACAGCAAACAAGGCTCCAAAGCCTGACGTACACACACTGGACAAATTTCGGCTTGTCTCTGCCGTTGATGAGAGGTGTGGTATGCGTTATGGAAGATCTCCTTCGGAGCTGTCAAGATTGTCCCAAGCACCCGGGAAGCGTCCGCAGAGACCCTAGAAATAGCGTCGCAAAAGGCTGGATCCAGGGCCCAGTGGCATGCTTGGTAGTCATGAAGTCAAGCTGAAGCAGTCATAATGCACCTTTGTACGGGTATGGCTTTTCATCGTTGTACACCAAAGCCGATATCGAGATCTAGGGCGGACAGAACACGCTGAGGGCTGTGAGTATCTAGCAGGCATCGTAACACAGAGGGCCGCCACAGCGAAAGGGAGCCGGCCAGCGAGGTGACAATGCTTCAGTCGAAGTGTGGTCGCGCGGCACGGGTGGGTGGCTTGATCTCGGAGCTTCAGCTCCTGAGCCAACGGTCGCAGGAAGAAGACATATGTTTTCCTACCGCTTCAGAGTGGTGGAGATATGGCCAAAAGAAGGAAGTGACGGCCATCAACCAAGCCAGTAAAGCTGGCAAGAAAGCAAGAAAGTAGGCAGATGGATGCGCAATCCAACATCGAAATCGACGAAGGGCCGGGCCAGAACTGAATAGAACGACCAGGGGAGCCAGGCACACAGCAACAGAACGGGGCGGAACCCGGGAGCGGTGTTAGTGTTGCCAGGCTGCGTGCAATACCCAAGGTGAGGTGAAGTGAGGTAGTAAGGTAAGGTAAGGTAGCTAGGTAGCTCGGGTGAAGTTGTGAAGACCAACATGGATACGTACCGAAGGACAATCGGACCTTGCTTGGCCTTGGAACACACAGATCGCGATGAGCTCGCTACTATGGTACCGAAGGAAACCCAGCAGACGGGGACAAGTCAAGACACAAAACGGATTGCCAGGAGTGAGAGAACTTGGGAGCCTCTCAAACGGCAGTGTCATCTTCTGAGTTTTAGTCAGTGCTCTCATTCCGGGGCTTTCTCCCCCCACCAGCTTCCCTCTCTTTCTCTCTTTCTCTGTTTCTGTCTCTGTGTCTACCTCCAATGAGCAACATATTGATGGATTGATTGTATCGTAAGATCCAGAATGGTGTTGATGTGCGGCGTAGTTTCGCTTGTGCGTACATGCCTCTCGTCTCTTTTTCCTTGCTTGGAAGCAGTGTCACAAATGATGGAAGGATAAAAAAATTTAAGGGGATTAAAAAATAATGTTTATTTTCTGGCCAAAAAATAATAACAAAAAGATAATATCTGAAATACTAGTGCTCAATTGCAGGCTCCAAGCCAAGTGTTCCCCACCCCGGGGTACGTAGCCGCCCGCCGCGAGAAGTCGGGGAGCTACCCTGCAGGGGATGGGTGTCGGAATCAGGGGTGCGATTAGGAAGCAGGTCGTTGCCCACTGCACCTGTGTCGTGAGAGTGAAGTATGAGTGAGGTTGTGGTGTGGAAATGTGGGCAAGGGGAGGGGTCAGCGGGGGCCCAGGGGGCGCTGTGCAGAAGAGACGCCTTGGCCGGACCCTCCTTCCAGTGGTCCCAATGTTCCCCAATCCCTGTCATCCTTGCCTTTGCACCTTTTTTTCACCGTATCAAGGTTCAAAGTACCTTAATGGCGTCGAACCTTGGACAGCTACGAGTGCATCTTACCTTAGGTCGGGTACCTTAGCCCACGTACCTCTGGCGGCTTCCCGGAGCGACCAAAGGTGCGCAATTCTCCTTTCCCATGCCCATGCCCCAAATCCCCCCCTCCAAAACAACTCCCACTCCATTATCCACCATCCTTTTCCATCCACCACGCCTACCTTCAGTTCTACCCATACCTTTACATCCATCCATGCCGGCTGCTCTTGAACGCTGTGCCAGACACCTCGCTTCGGCCCACCCCCCACCCCCCAACCCGCTGACCTTCCGAGCTTTCTTTCTCCAAAGGAACTGCTGCTGGCTGGTATAATACTCAGCCTGCGCCTCACTTCCCACATCGCTTTGGCTTCTGCCAGACTACGCTCTCAACACTGCTCAAGATCTACACCAAATCACACGCAATTCAATCTACACTCGGGTGTAAACTGCCACCTAGAACAAACATACAACCACCAACTCATTGGTCGACCCTCATTGACGAACGTCCCCTTCGCCTATCCCGCTAAGCGTCGACATCGTTCCAGCACGACGCCAATAACTTTTGGTTACCACCGGTGTATGACCACAAATTGATCAAAAATGCATGCTCGAGACGCAACCGGCCGTCAGGTCTCCCTTCTCAACGACGAGCCGTCAAGTGCTCCCCCTCAGCGCCTTAGCTATCGCACTGCGAACCACATCATCTCACAGCCTTTTCATCCTGCGCCGCGCAGCAACTCCTCTTCGCCCCATACTCCAGAGCTTCTTCGGTCAGATTCCTACGACTCGAACGCCAGCAGTGATCCCATGTCACCTTTGACGCCGACCTCTTACGATCTTGCGCGAGCCGGTGCTTTTGCTTCTGGCCAGACATCGTATGACGATTTTGAAAAGCGTCCTGCATACGCCAACAACAGTCGCGCAAACTCATACGAGGATGATAGTTCTGCGACGTCGCCGATGCCCGAACGTTCGGGCAAGAGGTACCCGTGCCGCTATCGCGATTCCCACGGCTGCGAGAAAACGTTTACCACCTCCGGACACGCCTCCCGGCATTCCAAGATCCACACTGCTGAGAAGGCTGTTCAGTGCACTTTCCACGGCTGTTCCAAGAAGTTCACTCGGGCGGACAACATGAAGCAACACCTGGAAACTCACTACAAGGACAAGTCCCGGTCTTCGACGTCGGCGAAGGCTTCTGCGCGCTCTTCACTCGGTGCCCTGTCAGCCTCCGGCCGTCGCTCTTCGTCCTCATCATCCAGGAACGTCGTCGGTAATCGTTCCTCCCGCGACCAGCCCATGTGGGACGCCGAGCCATATGGATACCCCCCCGGCCAAGCTCCTTTGCCTTCCCCTGGTGCCAATGGTGCCTGGGACATGCGCGGCCTCAACCTGCCTATCCTCAACCGCCCTAGTGCAACCAGAACCCCCAGCAGCGGGTTGGATGCTCTTGCCTTGGCGGTAGCTTGCCAAGAGGGTGCATAGGTCGCCGCCATGGACTCTCAGGATTGATTATTACACTTGACGTTGGTCAACTTCGATTCTTGGATTGCCTGATCTTATACCCCACAAAACTTTGACTCGGCCCTCGTCACTGCTTGTTCAACATGATTTACGAAGCAAAGGACACACTCAGAGACGGCGCCCGGGCATAGGCTGTCACTTTCCTTCAAATTTGGATTACACACCATACCTCGTAAATTTCTCTTATTTCATTTTATATCGTCTCGTCACGGGATATCGGATAGAGGTCGCGAAGCATACGAACGGCGCACCTGCACATACACGAGATGGAAACGGCAACAAAAACGACGGCGTTTGGTGGGAATTGTTTTATGATATGGTAAGGGGACTTGGGTGGACTTTGTTCTTGGTTGGCGTTCTTGTGGCTTCGCACACATACCCAGATCCTTGATTTATGAGCAGCTAAAGGCAGGCGCATTTGCGTCTCCTCGCTTTGGCAGAGAGAGGGACTTCCAACGGATTGCAACACACGTACACGTCGGAGACTTCAATGGAAGGTGTCCGGTGATTGAGGCAACAGGGTCTCATGGCACAAGAGGCTTTCGAGTGGTGGAGAACAGTGTACACTGTATTATCAGCAATGGTTGAAGGCAATCATTATTGCGAAAAAACCTTGGAAGGGTGAAAATCCGAGACTTGCTCCTCCTATATCGACGATATGCCGAGGGCTTAAGCAGCCATCGTCCCTCTGCGGACCAGTTCGCTACTTAGGTCTGGTCTCAAGGGGGTCCACAAGCCGGAATGAGAAAGTAAAAAGTTTACAATTAAGCATGCATTGTGATCATGCGCGGCGTTTCCTCGCTTCCCACGTGTGAGAGATATTTGGCATCTGCGAATCGCGCTAGACAACATCAAAAAATCCTCCCAGCCTCAGCGCATATTGTACGCTGGCGAAAGCTACGACGTTAATTGCTCACATGCGTATTACCGATTTGGATTTGATTGCAAGGCGTCGAGACAATGTTCTTCATCGTATCGCATTCCTCCCTCGCAGAAGACATAGGCTCCGGAGTGCCCGCCTATCATTCACCTGCATGAGTTGGCGGTCTCACACTTAATACACTTCAGTAAGTCTCACGGCGGATAGTCTACGTCGGTACATTTCACTTATGAACGCATCGAGATGCACACTCGGGCCGAGGAACGGGGAGGAGCAACAAGAGGCTCAGAGAGAAAAAATCGAAACGGGGTGTGGGGGGGCAGTTGGTTGAGAATTGGAATGTAGGTACCAGCGAAGTTGAATGTCTCACACAGGCATCAACTTTGTTTGCCATGCTCTGGAATGAGTGACTGGCGTTGCTCAGGAACACATGGGAAACCCACGGGCATCGACTGGAATGTCATCGATCGCCTATCGTTGGTAGGCCGCTCAGTTCGTTTCTCATTCGTTCCTCACGTTGCGAGCGTTTGTCACAGCCTAGACGAGAGTTGAAGATCGGTGATCGTGCGAGGAGGGTGGGAGGGGAGAGTGAGCACGGCGTGGGAATTGTGGAAGTGGTTCAGATTTCATGTTTTCTTTCTTTTTCTTCCAACGCTTTCATCTATCTCGTGCGTCTACCCAGTCCGACAAATCTTATCCTATTCCCCCTGTCGGGAGACAACTCGACTCAGACCAGCTGCTACGCTGCTACGAGCTAAGCCATCACACGGTTTTTTTCGTGTTTACCCTGACAACCACCCTCTACACCCTGCCCTACTGCACACCCGTGTTTGCTAGGTTGTCTGTCGCCTTGGAGTGGAAATAGGATTGAAATCTCTTGCGAGGACCAGATTTGTTCGTCAAGACCACAGCTCGCTCTTCTCAGTGCACAACCTCGCCATCTCCAATTGCTCGTCTGTCTTGCAAACCAAGGTACGTGACCTACCGTCTGGCTTGCCGACTTCTTGTACTGTGGATTCGACCTTCTTGCCGTTCGACTCGTCGTCAATCGTGAAGCCCAAGCAGGCGCACTGGTCAACGACTCGTTTCCTCAGCTTGTCGCTTTTCTCACCGATACCGCCAGCGAAGACAAGTGCGTCGACCTGGCCACCGAGAGCGACGAAGTATGAGCCGATAAAGCCACACACCCTATCAATAAAAATGTCGAAGGCGAGCTTGTGGGTGGGCTCGTCGGAGGTTGTTATGGTGCCGAAGTTCGTTGTTCCTGTGAGCGACTTCCATCCGGCTTGCTTGTTGAGGATCTCCTCAGCCTCTGTAAGATGCAGTTCCGAAGTTGAATTAGGAGATAACTTTCCAACATCGCTTGCGTAGTGGAAGACCAGACTAAAGTGCGCCCAAGTCAGTTACCAGTCCACAGGCCGGGGTAGTTGAGGAAGAGAGGCACTGACCTGGGGTCTACATTCCCGCTTCTTGTCGCCCCCGGTAAGCCGGCAACAGGGGTTAGGCCCATGCTGGTATCCCAGCTCTGGCCCTTGCGGATGGCGCAGGCGCTTGCTCCGCTTCCCAGATGTAAAGCAATGATATTGAGATCTTTGGAATCTTTGCCAAGAAATCCGGACACAGATCGCGTGATGAAGGAGTAGCTGATACCGTGGAAGCCATATTTCCTCAGATGGTTCTTCTTGGCGATTTCCTGGTTGATGGGGTAGGTCCGGACGTGTTCAGGAATCGAAGAGTGGAATTGGGTATCGAAGCAGGCAACGTTTACAGCATCAGGCAGCTGCTCCACGCAGGAATTGACAATCTTGAGAGCTGGGCCGTTGTGAAGGGGGGCAAGGTCGCTAAGCTCCTCCAAGTGGTGGTACGTGTCCGAAGTTATTATTTGCGAGCAGGGATAATCGCCTCCATGTACGATGCGATGGCAAGTCAGGGCAATGTCTTCTTTTCCCCTGATTTGAGATAGCTCCGGGTCGTCGATAAGCGTCTTCAGAAGGACTTTAAAGGCGTCGTCCTGGGTAGCAACCTCGTCCAAGAGCTTTTCGTCTTTCTTCACCTCAACCTCGGCCCGCGTATACGAAATCTGGGCAGGTGGGGCAGTGAGGCCGCTCACTGATGTCTCTGCGAGCTGGCAGGGTGGCTGTTTGGGCTCAGCGGCGTATACGGAGATCTTGACGGAGCTAGATCCCGCGTTGATGGCCAGAATGATCTTCATGATGAAGAAGCCGACCGTGTGTGGCGGCTTGTGTTTGGGGGCAAATTATAGGAAGGAGAGGAAAGTGTAGTTTGTCTCAGGCTGCTTGCCAATTCGGTTTTATACCTAGAACGGCAGCGACGTCCTCGTTGCCGCAAGCAGGATATCGACTCTCGGACCGACGTTATCAATGAGCGACCGGTTTAGGCAAGGAATTGATTATTGACTGAGGTAAACTGGCGATGAGGTCGATCAGCAGATGTTTGGCAGTGGGATGGTTTCGCAGTTGGGCGAGGGGTGTTGCAAGCGGCAGAGAGTGCCGTTAGGCGGGTGGCTAGGTACTCTGGGTCGGCGCCATCCGTAGAGTCGACCGAACCGATGCTACCTGATTTCCCACGGCCATGCATGAGGTGGGTTGAGAAGTAAGGTGCGGTCACCAGTCAGGTAAGGCACCAGACAGGACCTTGGTACTGGGTACGGTGACGTTAATCGGGCGCGCTGACAGCAGCAGCACCCCCGCTCTCGGCTGGAATTACCTAGCGTCCAATGAAGGTGAGGAGTGCACTGGATGGAGCCGCCGGAACCCCGCGCCGTCCCTCACACTATTCCCTGTTCAGGGTTCTGGCAGGTGGGCTTCAAGGCTTCCTTGTGGGTCTGTCAAAGCTGTCAACCTGGAAGCTTGCCCGCCCATGCTCTGACCTTAGGTACCTATCCGACCATAAGGGACCCAGCAAGCAGCTCTCGTCAGTCATGCATACCATGCACACACCACTCCGAGCATACACACGGTCATTCCGTGGCACCACTACCCACAGCCAGCCCTGCAAGCCCTTCTGGATATCGTCATGTTGAAAATCTGCCCATTCAAGAGGCCTTGGTTTGCCGAAACTGTCTCGGTGCCGCTCAAGGGGTCGAGTCCGACTCGTAGGAGTCGGGTGGCTCGACAACTGGCTGAAGCCCACTACCTATATCAGGTGACGGGAGTTCTGACATCTCTCCTGGGAGAATTTGGGGCGATGGTAGCTCAACGTGGTGCGGTGGAAAGGGTATACCATGAAATTCGCTGTCAGAGCTATGCGCCACGACCCATTTCTCCAGAAATCTGCGATAGTCTGCCGCCTGGCCGTCAGCTCTCCAGCCTGCTTCAACATTCCATTGTGTCGTCGTTTTGCTGATGTTGTAGGCGGTACGGTGGAGTAAGACATACCTTCACGTTTGCTGAATTGAATACCCAAGTAGCGCATATTTAGGGTGCCAGGCGATGAACTAGCTTCAGAGTTGGAGCCTTCGCCCTGCGAACCCGAACGGACCCGGGGTCGCATGCGATGTGAGAAGGCGAACCGGGACCGGGAGGACCCACTATCCGGCGCACTGCTGCGCCGGCTACCGCGGACCGTCAAACGAACCTGGCGATGCCGATCGTCGCGATTGTGCAGTTCGCCTTCAAAGTTGTGTATCTCGTATTCCCGATGCTGACGGCCACCGGCGCGGTTGGCGAACACGGTCAGTGAGTGATAGGTAGAGTAGCGGTCTCTCCACAGCTTTAGCCTCTGCACCAACCCCATGCCCCTTATATTACCAAAGCCGTCTGTTCTTCCGTGCACGTCGGACCATACCACGTCAATGTCGTAGTAGTCGACGAGGTCTTTTCGGCGGATATCTCCTTGGAATCGCAAAGAACCCTCGACAGTGGTAAACTCGTACTTGACTTCCATTAGATGGTCGTGCAAGACCATTCCCTCGCCTGTCGTATACCTTACGCGGTGTGGCTCGCGGAAGCTGACGTACAGCTCAAGCTCGCATGGGTCTGTGTAAGGCCGATGACGGGAGTGAAGGGTATGTGGGAAGACGTCGGTGGGAACATCGGACGGAACTAGAAGACTGTCAGGCTCTTGAGTGCAAGCAGCAGAGAGGAGAGGCGGAGATGAAGTACGGAAATGTTCAAGAAGCTCGCTCTGGTAGCTGCACTGCCACAGAACGCGGCGCTGCTCGGAGCCAACAACCTCCCAGGGGCCTAGGTAGACAGTGCGCTCGTTGGGAGTGTTTTCAAACAGGGTTCTAGTAGTTCGTGCCGGGTTAGAGAGGAAACCGAGGGGATATGAGCCTAGGGAGACTGCATCGAGAAAGAGGGAGCAAAAGGACGCGGGGAGCGAGATCGTACATGGTCGCTTGGTAGCCCGGGGGGCCGAGATCTAGCGGGCGGAGGGAGGCGTGAGGGGCCGAGGCTTCGGAGGTGAGAGCTGAGATGGTTGAAGCGCCGGACGTCGGGGTCCAAGTCGAGTCAAGCGGGCTTGCGTATGGTTGGGCGTAGGAGGGCGGGCGGCCAAGAGACGAAGAAGTAAAAGAAGAGCCGGAGGACGAGGCGGCCATGCTTGAGAAGGCTTGGCCTACAGGCTGAAGAGTCCACGTCGGTCAACGAATCAAGACGGTCTGCAAAGGGCAGGGAGCGCAGTCATGACATGGTGTTGGCAGGGTTATAACGATTTCAATTCGACTTTCTGTTATTGCTGCAATCGTCGCCGCCGCCGCCGCCGTCGTCGTCGTCTTGGTCGCTTTGCCAATGTTGTTCGCTGTTGTTTGGGCCCGGGTCGAGCTGGTGGGGTCTCGGGAGTGCGGAGAGTTGGGGAGAAAGACACTTGAACGGGGTCGCGTCGGGTAAGAGTGCGTCGCTCAGGATGTCATTGAGCCTGGTGCGCGAGACAGATTGTCGGGACGTTCAAGTTGCAGCGGACTTCGCTACTCGTGGGCATTCCGGGGTGGCATCGCAAGGAGTTTGACAGGTAAGGTAGAGCGTTGGCGAGCTGAAGATGAAGAAGAGGGATGGTCGGCGACAAGTCGGCGCCTGGCAGGTTCAGTGTGTCGTGGGTTCTTGGCCCGGTACCGAGAAAGGGGACCAGACCAACGGAGCGGGGTCGCAAAGTCGGGAGAGGACACTGGATTCTAAGCGGGAGTGTGTGCCCGCACTTCACAGTGTTGACTCTCTGGTACTAAGTCAGCTGTCGCCCGATACCTTAGCTTCACACCGGGCAGTGTTGAGCCTCCACGCCATGCTGAGGTAGGAACGTATACCTAACCTACCTAACCAGGTGCCTACCTTACCGTAGGAACCTTACCTAGAGTAAGGCGGGGAGGTGAGGTCCTGGGCTGACCGTTGAAGCGCTGTTCCCAGAGGGAGGCCCGCGTGGGGAGCTGGGCTCATCCCATCCAGCGTCGTCTAGTGTCCCATCAGGGCACGTCCACGCGGGAAAAAGAAGCCCAACCGCGTGGTTGGGACGGCCAATGACAAGGCTCAAATGGGCGGCATGCTCAAGCGACTGGTGCTGCGTTTCTTTCGCTGCTCCCCGTCAGTTCGCTGGACCCTGCTGACATCCATGCACTCTTTTCCTCGACTATTGCTCACGCTGCAGATTTGTGCATTTCGGTTGGTGCGCGAGCCAGGTCGCCATCTTCATTGCATCTTAGCATGTCCAAATGAAAACCCCTGGATGCTGAGGCTGCCCACGCCTCCGGATCTTCCGCAAGGTAAGTACCTACCCGCGTCATCTAAGTGCAGGTAGTAGGTAAGATACCTTGAGTTAAAGTGAGTCGTGAGGTAGGTAGGTAGGTAGGTAGGTAGGTAGGTAACCTCGAGATAATTCCATAATTATGCGCACCTTACCATGGCAAGGTAAGCACAGGTAAGCCATTTCAATTGTAATCTGTTTACTTATCCCCCCTTCTCTTCTTTACTGTTCGACTTCAATGGCTTCTCAGCATCTCCATTGTCACTTCGTTTGCATTGTTCTCGCCGCCCTCGCATCGCAGCTCCAACCAGCCAACCCGTCCACCCGCCTACCTATCCTCACCTACCTAGGTAGCTATTTGCCTTCCCGCAGGTACCTACGAACCTCGAGGCAAACGGGTCAGCCGCGGCAAGGTTGCGACCCATTTGCCCACTTCGCCCGACTTTCCCAGCCTCTCTCCCCTTCTCCGCGTCGTTCCATACTGCCACCAAACAACTGCTATCCTTATTACTTTGTTCCTCTCCGTATTGGTCGCCTTTCACGCAGCGTATTCAATGTCTACAGACCACGCCGATGCTCCGTCTCTCCCCTGTTGCCGATCTGCGTACGCATAGTTTACCTCACCCCTCTCTACGAAGCAACAATTCATCCCTCTTCGGGCATCAGAGTGACTCGACGTAGCCCGTCACGGAGCCATGTCGGCTCTGCCCGATCCTCTGGTGAGGAGGAATCGCGGCTTTTTGGGCAGTGATAGTTCCGCCTTGCCCCCCCGCGATCTCCAGGTAAGCCGTCCGGTCACCTCCGCTTCCGCATCCGCTTCGGCCTGAGTCCACCCCGTTTTGTGTCATCCTGTCTTGTCTCTCCCATCCACCGGTGCAGTCCTCAGTGATTTACGTGCCATCGCCCACTTATCTCGACTTACCCCCATACATGGTCCTGGGCTACTTGCAACGGACCTGAATCGCTACTAACTCTTGCCCCAGGATCGACGCCAGCTGCGATACGAACTTGACCTCAACTCGTGGAACCTTCGCATCTGGGGGGTGGCGGCTTCTGGCTTTCTGACAGATTCGTACGTCCAGTCGCTTCACTCATGTCCTAAGCAACTCTCACTTCGGCCTCGTGTTGACTTCCTCCACACTCAGATACAATCTCTTTTCTACCAATGTTATTCTCGCTTCCATTGCCTTCGTGTACTGGCCATCACATGGCTCAAGATGGCAAGGCTTGCTCATCAACTTCTTCACTCTCCTGGGCTCTGTCATCGGGCAGTTACTGTTCGGCTTCTTGGCTGACTTTTATGGCCGGACTCGTCTCTATGGTATTGAGCTCGTTCTCGTCATTGTGTCTACCATCGGAGTGGCAACCAGCAGCTATGGTTTTGACGACATGAGTTTCCTTGGGCTTTTCATCTGGGTTCGTTTCTGCTCTGGCTTCTGCTCCTCTCTCTCGATATGTCATGCTAACTCAACTGGATCATATAGTGGCGCTTCGTCATGGGCATAGGTTAGCCTACATTCTAGCTCACTTGCTTCGTTCCGAAGACCCAAAACCAATGTTCAATTTAGGTATCGGCGCGGAATATCCACTTAGCGCAGTCATAACCTCAGAGTGGTCGAGCACGCAGTCGCGAGGAACCATGATCTCTTCCGTAAGTTCTGATGCCTCCGGTAGTGGCCAAACTTGTACTCACACGGCGCTTGGAAGACTTTCATGATGCAACCTATAGGACAAGCTTTGGCTCAGCTGGTTGGTTTGTGGGTGCTTGTCGGCCGGGAACAAAGCGCGGGTCTACAAGAAATGCAATGCGGCCTTGACACGAAGTTTGACAGAGAGTGTCGTCGTACGGTTGACGGGATTTGGCGCATTGTCATCGGCTCAGGTGCCGTCCCGGCACTCTTGGCCATCATATTTAGATTCTTCCTGTTCGACTGCGGACTATACAGTCTCGAGGTCCGCAACAAGCCTGGCATTGCTCTGAGGAATACGCAAAGAGTGTACGGTGCGCCTCCCGGTGCACCGACTGGATATCCTATGGCGACTCCTGACGGAATGCATACCACCAACTCGGCACAGCCCATGCCCATTCAGTTCTCGAAGGAGGATCTTTACAAATACTTCATCGAGGACGGAAATTGGTACTATCTCCTAGGTAAGCATACTGACCTCCCCCGAGCTGAGGAATACTTGGTTGTTCGGGTCAACCAGGTCCCAACTGCTGACACCGCGCAGGCACCGCTGCAACATGGTTCTTTCTAGGTAAGCAACACCATCATCAAAACACGAACTTTCAACGCTGTGAGCGAAAGGATTGGATGACTGAAGCCCTGTCTCAGATGTCTCCTTTTATGGGCTATCACTCGATAATAGAGGGACCCTGTCCGACATGTGGGCGACGACGGGGCCGACCCCTATTGACGAAAGGCTGTCGTGCTGGAATTCAAAGTGGGAAGATGGCAATGCCACAGCGCGGATATGGAGCAAGACAGGCTTGCCAATTTGGCAAACGGATGCGACGTTGCCGTGCAACACAATATATGACGTGCTCCTCGAGCAGGCAAAGCAATATCTGCTCACTGTCTCCCTCGCCTCCATTGCCGGCAGCGCCTGCTTCGTCATATTCGCGAACCGTATTCCCCGACGTCTGTGGCTGACGATATCCTTCTTCGTTCTCGCCATCCTATTCGTCATCACGGGCTGTGTGTACTACGGGGTTAATCGGACTGACGGTGCACCAGCCACCATCGTTTTCGTGGCATTGTGCCATTTCATGTTCAACTTTGGTGAGTCACTGGGTGATCCCGCAGCACCACTGCGTCTCTTTCCAAGAACACGTCGGTTGACACCTGTCCAGGGGCAAACACACTTACGTTCATCATCCCGGCTGAAATATTTCCGACGTGCTACCGCTGTACGTGCCACGGTATCTCGGCGGCTGCCGGAAAACTCGGCAGCATCGTTGCGCTGATTGTCGTCTATGGAATCAACTCATCCTATACTGCCGCAAACCGACAGGGCCTTATTTTTCTTCTTTTTGGTTCATTCGTGGCCATCGGCGCTGTCTTCTCCTGGGCCTATCTACCCGACTCCCAGCGATGGACGGTAGACGAGGACGGGCGACGTGTGCTAGAGCAAAAAACGCTTGAAGAGCTGGGCGAGGGGCGGGAGAGGGCAAGACAACTCGGCGAGGTTATCACTGTCAAAGACAAATGGCATGATTTGAAGCGAAGGAGATCATCGCCCACAATCTCCCAGACTACTGACCCATGAAGGGCCAGGTGGAGGCCTAGGATCACATGGCACTACTACGATTTCAAAACGCGTCAGCTCACTGTATGTTGCACGTGAGCACTCATCACATCAATCGGCAGTACGTCGTTGTTTTCTCGTGGCCTGTAACATTTGACGTCAATTTACTGCAGCTTTCAACTATGTCGATTAAGGCAGATCATCCGAGACATAAAGCTTTCATCGACGTCAGGTGCCTATGTGACCATCCGGATCCAGAGCAATCTTCAACAAGTCAACGGTATCTGTGTAAATATCCTTCCCACTTGTGGTAGCTCGAACATGCGCGTTGCTCTCGAGCGAATCCAGCCATTTGGCCCAGCGCAGTCCTGGCGCGGGAGCTGTCCAGCCGCGAAGCGGCTGCAAGATTCGCGAGAGACGGAGGGCGAAAGGGGCGAAATGGATGTCAACCAGGGAGAGGCTGCTCCCCAGGAAAAAAGGACCCTGTGGAAAGTTTGCGTATTGGTTAGCAGTGCTTGTGGCTCGGAGCCCGATTGGCGCAAGACGTGTAGTTGACTCGTGAGATGCACATGGCATTTATTACCTCTTCATCGGCAGCGAGAACTAGGTCCTTGATCGATTCTTGAAGTTTTTCAATGTATTGTGAATGCTGTGCCAAGTCGTGGTTGCGGAGCAAGCGGTAGAAGGCAGGAACGAGGCGAGAGTTGATCTCCAACCATCGTCAGCGTAGATGATCGGAAATAGGAATAGCTTCTACCCACGTGGTCGATCCACAAACGACAGTTTGCACGGAGACGCGAATCAGTCGGAAGGAGCGGAATGGCCTTGTCCATTTCCTCAAGCTGAAAGGGTTAGCGCATCGACGCATTTGTATACGTCAATAAGCCTTGTCCCATCAGAGACTCACATATTCCAGTATCACCACGCTCTCGGCACAGGCCCAATCACCTTGACGAATCGCAGGCACAGCCCCTCTAGGATTAGCTTCGAGCAGTTCCTGTGACGCGGGTGCTTTGTACGGATCTTCTTCACAGTACTGGTATGCCAGTCCTTTGGCCTCGAGAGCGATCCATACTCGCTGAGAAAACGGGCTACGTGGTTCGGACGCATCAGCAAACTTACGAGTCACACGGAGATAATCTCTGTTTTTCAACACACCAGTAGCACGCCGAGTAAAGTTTCAGATCGCTGTTCTTTTCGTGCTTCTTCATTGTCCAGTGTGCCCTGCCTGAGGCCTTCTTAAGACCGTCACTCTTTGCATAGATTGCCAGGTCAATAATTGTCGCGTCGACCTATCCCGATGGTTGCGGCGAGTTTCTTACTTTGGATGCCTCCTGATTCTGTTTAACAAGATGGCGTTGAATGCTATTCTTCTTGACCTCATCGCTCTTTGCAAGAGTATGCTTGTGTGGGCCGGGAATGCCACTGATGCTGATATGACCGTTCACTCGCTGAATGGTCCAAAACTTCTGTCCAAGAGCAGGTAGATTGTTCATCGTAGCTGGGAGGATGCGAAGCTGTTCCTCTCCAGGGGGTGCAAGAACCGTGTGCGCGCCATTGAGCGCCTGTCCATCATCCAGAGGCACATAACTGCCGTCATCTAGATCGTGCAGCGTGGCCCCAGGGAAGTACTCGGTGATCTTGATTTTAACATCGCAGAGATTCAGTTTTCGAGAAACGCGGTTTCTCCTCTTCTTATTCGGGTCGTCTGACTTCTTGGTCCCCGGCGGTCGACCCTTGAGCCGACAGTCCCAGTAGTGGGATATAAAAGGCTTTTTCTTGTAGGTCTGCGTGGACCTGTGGGAGTAGACATTGTCTACGTGAGGGAAATACGCCTCAAACCTGCGGCTAGTATGAGCACTAGGACACCTCTACCACAGAGAGCTGATGTTCATTTTCCCTCTTCAGGTAGGGGGATAGACTTGCTGGTCGTTACTGAGGATGATGAGCCCGTCGGCGTCAAAAAGCTTCTGCCGCCACTCGTCAAGATTTGGAGGGTCAATGACCCATTTACTGCTGAGAAGACTGCCATGAGGTCTCCAACCTGGGGCTGTAGTGCCGTCAATGGGTATGAAGCCACTCGGACCAACCATACATTCTGCGGGCCTCACTGAGGCTGCATCTGGAACAGCGGGACCAGGTGTCAGGACGCCAAATGAGCCGTGTCGACCCGGCAGTGGAAGAGGCTGATGAGCATGACCACGAGATTGTCCGTCGCGGGATGGCGGTGGTTGTGATGGTGCGTATGTGGTCTGCACGATGGACCCAATAGGATGCTGTTGTTGCTCAAGTGCGTGTCGTGAATCACTCATTTCACCATGACAGAGAGGGCCGGAGGTCTCGATAGAGGCCAAAACGATCGGGGGTCCGGACCGCAAATGGGTTTCGGGGGCGGCGAGTTGCGGAGCCGGTCGATGTTGCTGTTGCACGATCACTTGCTGTTGCTGCTGCGCTTGCTGAGAGAAAATGGGATGGAGACCATGCGGAGGGGCCGCACTGTCTGGACGTAAGTCGAAAGGGCCCGCAGACTCAGGCATTGGTATTAGGATGTTGTGTTGCTGCTTTAAAGCGTCCTGTCGTGCGTTCCATGTCGCTGATGGCAGTGTCAACAGGTGCACAAGTGGATGGAGTGCTGACGAACGTTGGTCTACTCAACCCACGCCTGTCAGCAGCGGGGTTGCGGCTAGGCAGCGGCTTGTGCACGGACCAGACGAAGCCAGGGCCACCACTCTCGGAATGTACCGTCCACGTCCCATGCAATTCTTTACTTCAAGATGTTGCGAATGCATTGCCGTCATGAGAGTCGTGTGGTTTATTCATAGGCCCCGCAGGAATTCACGTTGCCCTCCAAACGCCATATTACCACCGGTGTGGCTCCATTCACCCCTTGGTTATACACATGTCCAAAACTACAAGGCCGCCGGTCATACAGAATAGGATATCCTTCCTGTTTCCACTTCTTGTCTCAAACAGCCTCTCTTGACTCCAGTCCGTACTCATCAAAGGACACCTATTCCAAAACCCCCCTCAGTTTGAAGCATCCCATGACGAAAGGTCCATTGCATCCATCGGTCCCATGTTCATTAATGACCGCAACACCCCTTCTGCGACTGGCGTCATACCCGTCTGCCCTTGTAAGTCTCCCCATCCGCTGGGCATTACAAAATCTGCCCCAGGCGTCGCCGGCATGGAGAATCTCTGGTTTGGCGTCAAGCCTGTGCCTCTAATCCCGAAAGCGCCGGCATCGTTGAAAAAATTCACATTTGCATCCCCGCTGCTTTGTGAGTCGATGTTTTGGTGTCCAGAGACGGGACTGGCGTCAAACGAGTTTCTGCCACCCGAGGCAATGTTCATTCTTTGCTCCGAAGCCGAGCTAGAATTGGGCGTCGGCCTGTTCGACTGCTCCGCATCGGGCGAGCCGGACATATTGTTGTCGCCGCTGCTTTCGCTTTGCCCGAATCCAGTCATATGCCCGCTGCTCGATCCAGATTTGTCGTATAGGGAACCCGAGCTGGGAGTCAGTACCGATCCATGTAACTGGACTCCGGGTCTGTTCCCCTCATATGCTGTTGGCTGTTCGGCCGAGAGCCAGTTCTGACCTCCGAACCCGGTGGAGGCTGAGTTTGAACCGCCATCTGCGTCTTGCTCGGGCTCAACAATACTCGGTGCCGCCGCCGCGTTCCCATTGTCGCCCCCGATCTTCATGAAGTGACATTCGTTGCGATAGGACATGATACCCTGTACTCCTTCGGGGTCGTCACAGACAGGGCCACGGGCCCCACTGTTCAAATTGGGCTACAGCGCAGTCATTAGCTAGCAAATTGGAGGAACGCATATTCCATGTTGTCACTCACGCTATCGCCACTGCGCGGGAATGCTGACTTCAACTTCGGTATCCGCATAGCCAAGGCCTCCAAGTCAACATCAAGCTGCACGAGGAATGATTCCGTCAAAGGGTTTCTTCTCTTCAGCGCGTTCATGGCAGACAAGAGAAACCTCAGTGAGTCGGCCGTTTGGCTATCATCCGGGCGACTCTTGAGATATTGGACAAATACTCTTGCAGCCACATAGAGGCAAAATGAAATGAAAGGATTCATCTGGGTAAATTAACATGAGTAAGACAAGCTAGGGGACTTTCCCATCCACGTACCGCGGAGAGGTCCATGTGCGAGATGGTCCTCATGATGCTCGCGATTTCGTTTGCTGCGGTGATGCACCGAACTTTGCTCTCGGCACTCACGGACGCTGGGAGTCGGTTCTTGTCGGCTTTGAATATCGCTGCTTGATGGAGGCAGATAGTAGACGTATGGATGCTCATGTTAGTGAAGACAATATTGGGGTTTCCGAGACCTGCGGGAAGCTTAAGATGTGTTGGCAGGCAAAGAGAAGTATTGAGCAAGATGTTGTCCATAGTACGATGACGCTTCCAGAATTCGCCGTTGAGATCATGATCTCTGTCGTCCACGTCAGGCCGATGAAGGTGGATGAGGTTCCGACCGAAGAGGCATGCCATGAGCACAATACCACCGAAAGACGATAGCTTCCCAGCTCCAGACGGACTCATACATTCTTGCAGAGACTGAGTTTGCTCAGGCCGGCTCATGTCGAAGGCCTCCTCTGACGATGGTAGATTGGTCATAATGTCCTTTTCGTCGACAGTCATGGGCCATCCAGTTCCAATGCTGGCGTAGCGGTCTTCGCAGAACGCCATCCAGAACGTACGCCGTCTCTCCTCACGTTCCGTCCAGTCTCGCGGTGGTGGGAGGCATTGCTTCACATCCAGGCCAGCGCCATCGAGCCTGTGCAGACCAATCCTAACCGAGATTTAGCCTTCGAGTGGCGAGATGGCAAGAATATACTCACATTTGGCATAGACGAACGGCAGAGCCCGTGCTCATCCAGGCCCTTGGGAAATACATCATCTTGAACTCGTAGGAGGCCAGAAGTACATGTGTTTGTGCGTGGGCCACGGAAATCATGTGTTCACCATAGCCTTTGATGTAGTCTGCTTCGACATACTTGCGGGCTCTCTGGTAAAAGAGATCCTTGAGGTCAATGTACCTCTCAGTAATTGAGCACGCCAAAGTCCATATGGCGTACCGCAGCGCAACTGGAGGTCGTTGGTTGGGCGCCCTAAAGAAGTCAGCATCTCGGAGAGACATACAAAAAGCATCTGGGGGTTGCTACAGGTTCATGGCAGCTAGATATCTATATTTATGAATCATGGGAACCGAAGGGTGACACTTTTCGAAGTAAATTTGATGGCTGGGGTTGTAGTGTTAGTTGGGGTGCAATAAAACTCGAGCCTCTCGGTAGATATGGCACTGACAGCTCATCAATCGTTTCCTGCGGGGGAAGGGGCTCTTCTAAGCCCAACCCAATCATTTCCCATGTAAAGTTACTCCCAACATTGTTCATTCCCATCGAAATGTTGGAGTTGAAATTGAAGTCGTCTAGAGGAGGAGCGGGCGCATTTTGGGTTTGGGGCGACTCGCCACTGAGCCTCCAGCGTTCGGCATCGCGATCGGCGGGAACATTCAGGTTTGAGGAGGCCACATTGAAGTTCGAGCTTGGGGCAGCTTGCTGATTGCGGCTAGATGTTGTGTCAAGGCCAAGGGGTATCGTTCTAGAGGGGTCGGCGGGTGCGGCGGGGGGGTCTTGAGTTTTGAGGAGGGTTTCTACTTGCTCTGTGACAGGCGCAAAGAAACTTGGTTAGTCAAAGAAACGGAGAGCAGCGAAAACGGACAGGCAAGCTTCAAATGATCGTGATGGCATCGCATAGACGGACTCACTCAGTCGTTCCTCGAGAGCCTTGACGTATCCCCGCTTCGGACCGCTTTTCCTACGAACTTCATCATAGGCGCAAGAATGGCCCAATCTAGCACACGTGCTGCAACTCGGTCTGACGCCGTCACACTTCAACTTGCGTTTCCGACAAATCATACATGCTAGACGCTTCGGTTTGGGAACATTGGTGTTGTCGGTTGCTGGTTCCTTGCCGTTGGAATCTGCACCTGGACTACCACCCCTTGGACGTTTGTGGGAATTGGCGCCGTTTGTATCCGGAGGTGTGGGTGTACTCGAAGACATTGCAAAGACGGAAATGGATACGAGTGGGAAAGGGCGACGTCGAAGTCGACTGCGAGTATGAGGCAGCGACGAGAATCGGGGGCAGGCGGAGATAGGTTATCTGGTGGTGGTCTGGAGGGGAACCGAAGGCCTCGGGCGCGGCGGACAGGTAAGATAGTGAGACAGTCGCGGGTGCGAGGTACGACTGTTGCGCTGCGCAGCGCAGGTCAGCTTTCGAGAGGGGCGAACGGGTGTCACGCGGGTTAGGCCACCTCATGCGCCGCGCAATGATGGATGGGATTGAGGGGG
>JABGLZ010000967.1:1395-89757 GCA_014705045.1 Colletotrichum theobromicola | reverse complement strand
GGTCGGGCTCCAGCGTCCTGGACCCCGACCGCCCCGCACTACTCACCGACTCCACAGCACGCGGCGCACACCGAGCATGCCGTAACTTCACCGAGGTGAGGCGTGGACTGGGAAGCACCTGGGGCATTTTCAAAAGTCTCTAGTCCCTGAATGCAAGATTTGACATTGCAATTAATGCGTTTCTCTTGTATGGCAAGAATTCTTAGCCGTCGATAGAGTTCATGTCTCTTGATAAGCGAACTAGTTCATTACCCGAAAAAGTTCCATTTCTAGGTCGATGTAACCAGGAGGATTCTTGCTTGTCCAGACGCTTTCCAGCCCATTAAAAAGTATGCGGCAACCGGATCCAAACGCCAGCCTTCAATGCATGATGCCATCCCTGTCTATAATACCACTACCACCCGAGCTTCGTTTTCCGCTCTTATCACCGCGCCACTCGGTCGCTGTTCTTTCCCACCGTGCTCGGGCTGCCCAGACCTTGGTCGTCGTCGGTATCCTCGCGCAGGCCCTTCTGCGTGTCGTCCTCGTCATCGCTCATGAGGCCCTCCAGTTCAAACTCCTCGGCATCTCGTAATTGGCGGTTCTCCGCACGCCCATTCGCCACTGGTGCGTCCAGGTTGACCTTGCCGCCCACGTTGGAGTTGCGGTCAAAGAGGTGAATCAGCATGTTGGTGAAGAGGAACACCAGGAAGGCAAAGGAGTAGAGAATCAGGATATAAGAAACATGGTCCAGTCCGGAGTTGGCGACGAGGTTCATCTGCTCTTCGGTCGCACCCATAAAGAGGAATCCAGAGGCGTACAGCAGCTGCGACAGACAGGTCAGAAACAGGAAAAAAGCGCCTATGGGGGGATAGTACTTACGAATACGGGAATATACTGGAAGCTGTTGGTCTTGCGGCCGTCGGCAGACATGCCACTTGCGTCCTTGACGACAAAGGCAATCTCGATGATGCGAGTGATGCCGGCCGCCATCAGGGTCTTGCCGAACATTGCGTGGGTCATGGCGCTGACGGGCAGTTCCTGGGGATGCGCCGACATGGCCCAGCCGGTCATGAAGAGAACGAAGCCGGGGATGAAGTTGCGCTGGGGGTTACCGTCGCGATCGCGGCTAAGCCAGACGCCTGCCAAGCCGGCGCACCACCAGATGATGCCCATGGTCGTGTGCTGCCAGTCGTTCCTGACCCATTCGGTACCCCAGCGGTGCTCGGTGAAGGTGTTGACGCAGCCCCAGGCGGCAATGACAATGCTGTCGAAAAACTCCTGGGATCGTCCGGATCGTCGGAGCCACAGCTGCCCCACGAGAAGCAGCAGGGTCAGAATAATGCCGTAACCAATGAACGCGCTTCCCATGATGAAGTGAGCCAGACATTGTCCCAGGTGGTCGCCCTGGCAGAAACCCAGCGAGGTGATGCCTCCAAACAAGAATTGTGTCCAACCCAGGACGGGGAATGCCTTTCCGAGAACTCCGTGGATCGGCTTGATGACCCTGCGAATCTTTCCGTTGAAGCCCTTCTCGAGATGCAATCTCAAGTAGATTCCCACGCCGACCTGGACGGCAAGCATCAACATCAACCATCCGGCGAAGCCCGAGTGAACGTTGCCGTGGACGAATTCTCTACCGCCGTGCATGTGGCCGAGGAAGTAGCCGAGGATGGCGAGAGCGGTGCCGAGGACTTGTGTGGGAACATGCCAGCGATTCTTGGTGAGCTAGGTAGGGAGAAGAGGTCATGTTAGCATTTGCGCATTCTCGCATTCTTTTTGGCGGAAGTGCCGGATCGGATGGGGACTGTCGCCGCTTACTCCTAGCACCATGCCTACGGGGAAGATGACCCCGAAGGCCAGCATCATGATGAAGATGTGAATCCATAGTATGGTGTCGATGGGCTCCTGTGAGACCGTGTCGCCCTCCTGGATGTGGCTGACGCCGTGTTCGTGACCGAAAGCCATGGGGAGCGATGTGAGGATGACTGCAGCTGCTGCGGAGAGACGGATCGAGGATGGGATTCTGGAAGGCGGCGACGAGGCCGTAGAAAACTGGTTGAGCGCCATGACTATTCTCTACCGCAGTACGGGCGGCTGCTGCCAGCGATGGCGTTTCGAAAGGCAGAGGCTCCCCTGTGCAAGTGCGAGGCCCTGGAGGCGGCTGGAGCCAGACGTGTCACAGACTTGGGCTTGGGCAGCGGGGCAGCGTCACGGCGTCGCAACGCAATTGGCGAGGTTCGGACGAGTGGTGGGTGTTAAGGGGTGGTGTTGGGCGGTCGTCTCGACTCTCTGGCCAAAGTATCGTACGGGCGAGGAGGTGGTTCGAGTGCCGCACCGCAACGCAGCGCGGGATGGGAGCCAAGCAAGAAGCGAGGCCGAGTCGAGTTGAAGAGTGTACGGTATCCGTAGGGTAGAACAAGCGAATGCCTACCACGGTATCTGTAATGCAATGGGTGGATGGGTGGATGGATGGTACTTTGGTCGCGCTGACCAGGGGGTGGCCGGAGTCGCTATCTTTAGCTCGCTCGTTGGTCGCGGGACGGGTGTTGTCGTCGTTGTCGATGTTGATGTTGGAAGAAAGAAAAAACGGCGAGGCGAATGGAAGGAGAAAAGAAAGAAAAAAACAACACAGAAAGCACCTAGTGAGGCTCGCAGGCCGGAAGACGGCAAGGAGAGACAGCAAGACGGGAGTGCCGCTCTCTCCTCCTCGCAGTGTCCTGGTGCTCCTTCTGTTCCTAGTGCTGGCTCAAATCAAACCAAAGTGGCTTTGCTGGGCGACACCCGGAGGCTTCGGTAACGCCCATATTGCCTGTGGAACACTGACTGACCTTAGCGGCAACAAGGTCACTTTTCATACACTTTTGTGTGGAGCAGTACATCGGTGCCGACTGAGCGCCCTCGCCGTGCTGTGGAAGGGGCGGATCGCCAGAGGGGGAGGGGAGGCCTGATGCCGGGGGCGATTACGCAGAGCTGATGTATTCTCCCCGCCAGATCTGGCAGGGGAGGTACAAGCGACACCTTTCTCGACTTCTTCAGGTGCCTTGGTTCTCTGCAGCAACTCTCTGCAACTCAGTGTTGTGTGTACAAAGTACTATACACCTATCAGGCAAACTACAAAATGCCACTTCCTGCAGCCATGCTGCACCTTCCTACCAGTTGAATCCAGCTGACCATACATAATCCCCAGGTTGTATTTTGCAACAATCCATCCAGGAGGCCCCCATTCGCCAGCCAAAACACCGAGCAGTGTCCCCCCGGTTTGACCCTCTCGGACCGGCTGCATCGGCACGTACCCCCTGGCCCACGCTGCCTTCCCTTCATGGCATAGGGTAACCGCATTGAGTCTGTTTCTATTGGCCACAGCTGTCCGTTCCCCATCTTTTAAGCGGGACGCTGAGTAATACCGTTATTCGTCACCGTCATTGCTCACCGGCAAAAACTGTTTGCCCAATTCTCCGTCATCCATTTCTGTTGTTGTACGTGTCGAGGAACGCGTACTCCGCTCATACTCGTGTAGTGTACGGGAGTAGGAATACAGAAACACCGCCTCCGTTCTCACCGGCCCCTGCCAAGAACCCTCATTATTATTCCACATTGCCTGCGGATATTGCAAACTCAATCACAATACGCTAACCTTCCCAAAAGAAACCCGCTCGTCGCCCCGTTCTGTCCTCTCTCCCTTGTTCCCCAAGACTCTCCCAAGAGTCAATACGGCATCCCTAGTGGCAAGCCGAGCAACTCAAGAAAAACAGCGCCTTGGCCCAAGGGAGCCAAGCTTGGCTTTTTCTTGCGCATCATGACTTGACGAGCAAACGTCAATAAACGGTCCCACAGTCCATCGACACCCTGAAATGCCACGGCTTGCATTACCCGCACCGCCCTCTAACAACTGAAAGAGCGCCTCGCACCTGTCAAACCGTCCTACTCGACCGTTCTCATCCCATCAGCTTGCTTTGCCGAAGACATGCACAGAAAGTCGAGCATCTCATGCACCCTTGAACCATTCATCTCGTGACATCTGCAATGGTCTTCTGCATCGAATGAACAGGGCTCGAGCGTGCTTTGCTGAGCATGCCTTGAAGCTGCACCTGGGCTAGCGCAAGCGTGAACCCTCACAAACACCCAAACCCTCATCACATCCATCTGGACGTGCCATTAATGCTGCCTCCATGTCAAGGACTCTGCCACCAAAACCAGATTGGATCAATGACCAACGGTTCCTGCCTGAAGAGACCCAATCTGACATGACGGCCAAGCCAGCATGACGGTTCACAGCATGACAGGGTCCACAAACACCTGGCCTCAACCACCGAATTACCTCCTCTCGGGACCGACGGATGTGCATGCAGTGTGTTACCCACGATCAGATGATGCTCTGCTTCAGTCCCCTTTGTGTTGCTGGTGGTTGACATTGGTAAATATCAATATGAGTGACATTGCATGGCTTCGAGATGACCACCCTCACCCCAGACCTTGTCCGAGAGGCCTGTTGTGTAGGATATCATTAGACCGCAGTGTGCTTTGCGATGCTGGAACTCGCGACCAATCCAAAAGTCGGACCAGTGTCATGTCCAATCGCATCTCAATATTGATCTGGCGAAGCCAGCGAAGCCAGCTCCTTCCCACAACCACGTCATTCATGTCCCCTTCCGAATGCTTCGTAGCACAGCTTCGGCAATGAGATTGAAGGCTTGCTTCAAGGCCATGGTTTGCTAAGCAAGAAAACTTCATGTTCAAGTTGCCACCACCGTTTCCAGTGCACAATAGTGACATGCCCGTGAGAGAGGCGGGCCGGAATCTCAAATCTACCATCCAGGACGTCCCATATTTCAGCCAAATAGATGAAAAGCGGTACAACTTTCAAGAATCCCATGAGACGCGCTTGCCATTACCGTGGATTCTTGAAGTCTGCAGCATTGGCTGGTCATGTGTCAACGAAAGCAACGGCCTTTTCCAAACGCCTTTGCGTGACGTTAAGCTCGATGCCGCCGTAGTGCTTACTTTACCTCCTTGTCCAGTCCTCCGGAGCCTACCGGCCGGCGCCGGCGCCGAAGCCCCCACGGCAACGGGGCGATCCATCCAACCACGACGCCGGAAACGCCTAGCGCGGGGTGGCTACACGAACCCTGCAGATGCCACCATGCACCCACCGTTCGTCTGGGGGAGGACCAAGACCCGTCGCATGCCTCGGCTTTGACGGACGATCACTAAACGATTACTCTACTATGGCAAAGACATATAATCACAAGGGAAGCACATGGCACACAGTGTATCATCTCAGCTTTCTCTCATTACTCATTGGCGTCGTCTCACTAGGGTATGCTATCTCAGACGTAGCTCTCAGAATATGGATATCTTGCAACATTCACGATCCCCGCTCATTATCAAATATTCATGAACTTCCCTCCTCACGCATCATCAACTAGTAGGTATACCGGAACCCAGGCTGGGCGCCCTCCTGAAACAAAGTCAGCTCAAGACTCACATCCACGGGATTTGTAGAGATACTCACATCAGACGCCTCAAGCTCCTTCTCACCCCGGTCAGCCTTGCCGTTCTGGCGGTAGAAGTCAAAGCTCAACAACCCCACGAGAATCATCGTCAACAGGCTGCACGCAATGCATGCGTACATGCCGGGGCGGTAGTGCGGCTTGTCCTGCTCGCGGAACAGCAAACTGCCCGCGATGCCGCCGATGCCACCAAAGGAGACCAGCGTCGCGCTGCAGAAGGCGCGCTTCCACTGGCCGCGGATGTTGTTGGCCTGGTACGCCATGACGGCGGGGATGTTGGAGTTGGCGCCGGCGGTGGTGAGGAAGACGCCAAAGTAGCGCACCTCGGAGCTCGGGTGGAAGCCCATGATCGGGAGGCCGACGATGAGGAAGAGCATGTTGATCAGGATCACGGGGCCGCGGAACTTGTACTTGTCGCCGAGCCACGCGGTGGCGTACATGACGATGCCGGCGAAGGCGTACGGGGGTGCGACTGGCTCGAACGTTAGAGACCCGGCTTTCATCCACCCCCTGATCTTCCCGCGGGGAAAACTTACCGAGACACTGCGCCTTGGCGACGCTGAAACCCATGTTGACCTGGAGGATGATGGGGAGGAAGTACGCCAGCGCGTACGACACGGTGGTGGTGTTGAAGAAGATCATGGCGTAGGCCCAGATCTTCCAGTCGGTGCCGGCGCTGAGGAATCTCTTGAGGTTGAACGCGGGCATGTGCGCGTCGCCACGGTCACGGTTCACGCGGGCAACAACCCAAGCACGCTCACGCTCGCCGAGGAAGTTCCACGACTTGCGCTTGGAGTCAGGGAAGTCGACCAGCAGCCAATATCCGGCGGCTCCGAGCCCGCAGGTCAGGACACCCTCGATGATGAAGATCCAGCGCCAGCCCGTGAGACCCTCGCGGCCGTTTAGCTGCATGAGGCCGTATGCGAGGATACCGGCAAAGGCGGAGGCGACGCAGCCGAGCAGGTAAAAGACGGAGTACCGCTTGCCGACCTCGTCTGGTTTTATTGTCAGCTCATTCTCGTCTTCAGTCTAGACGGGGTGGCGGGGAGTACTCACATCTCGTGTACCATGTGCTGAGAAGATAGACGCAGGACGGGAAGAAGCCAGCCTCCAGGACACCGAGCAAAATTCTGCACGCGTAAAGGTGTTGATAAGTCCGCGCGAAACCCATGCCGATCATCACCGCACCCCAGAGCAGAGTAAGTCCGCCGAGGTGAAGTCTCGGGCCGATTTTACGGACGATGATGGTCGAGGGCGGTTGGAAGATGATGTACGGGATGAAGAAGAGCAACGAGGCAATGTTCTGCGGAGCCCATCCGTTAGCAAACCCCCACGTCAAACACCGTCTCACGGCTTCAATGTCAACTCACATATCGGTTCTCGAGCATGAGCTTCAGTTCCACCGTCATGCCCGCAATGGCGGCCGCGGATAAGTTCGTGCGGTCCATCAGCGAGACGCAGTACATGGCGCCAACGGTCACGACGAGACGTCGGTCCACGCGGCGGATGATAGCGCGCTGCTCCTCCTTGGTGAAGCCGCCATCGATGTCGTCGACGTCGTGCGAGCCGGTGACGGAGTTGGCGAGGTTGTCGGCGTGCTCGAAGCCGACCTTCTCGGGGTCCGAGCCGGCGTACGGATCGGAGGAGTGCTTGTGACTCATGTTGGCGACACTTTCCCGTGAACGGATTGAGTTGGTGGTCCTGGAAAGGAAGATTGGGACCGGGAGGGGGCGGTCACGAATAAGTTGTCGATGGAGAAGACGCGGACGTGCAGCTGCGAGTTGAGCGTCTACCCAACCCAAGGGATGGAGGGGAGGGGCTCTGGTCAGGCAAAGGGTCTGGAACCTGGGTATTGTTTGTACGGGTTATGGATGTCGCACAACAGAGCTTGGGGCTCAGCTGGAATCCCGCTCGTTTTTGTGTGTTGGAGCCGTGTGTGGGACAGGGAGGAGGCACGAGGAGGAGGGACAATCGTGGTTCGGAAGGCGGGAAAGGCCAGAAGGTTATTCAACCCAAAAGACAAAATCTTCGAGGGTGCACAGAGAGGAGAGGAGAGAGAGAGGGTAGCATCAGACGACACGACGTTGATAAGGAGATATATACTCCTCCTTCAAAGACGGACGGCAGCGGAGTGAACACAACCCCAGCATACAACTCCCGACCTCCCTTCTGAGGCTAACGAAATCCCCACGAAGCCATCCCAAACCGCTGGCGTCCCCTTGTTTCTCGTCTCTTCCCCAGGAAAAAAAGAGGATACCGCTACCGCCCTCCGAAGCCAGCCCTCCGGCGTGCGTACGACAAGACACTTGGACCGCAGTTTGAGTCGCGAGATCCCCGCCTTCGTCCGGGGTGGGAGAGGGGGGAACCCACCTTGGATGCTAGCTCTGGGGTGTGTTGCTGGCTGCGGGGGAACCAATCAAACTCAAAACAAGACAAGAAGATACCGAGGGTGGCGGCACCGGCGACCGACCCCCGGGGATGGAAGCATGTCACGATGCACGGCGAGGTGTGGCCGCATTAGGGGATAAGGAAGGATGGGGAGGAGGACGAGGAGGAGTAGACAGGAGGGGATGTAGGGCATGCGGCGAAGTACAGCACACAAACTGGCAGAGACATTCAGGGCCCAGAAAAGAGGCAGGATTAATTAGAGTACGAAGA
The DNA here is from genome assembly GCA_014705045.1 of Colletotrichum theobromicola. Classification (NCBI taxonomy): domain Eukaryota; kingdom Fungi; phylum Ascomycota; class Sordariomycetes; order Glomerellales; family Glomerellaceae; genus Colletotrichum; species Colletotrichum theobromicola. The sequence goes on along the minus strand of JABGLZ010000967.1, from coordinate 81,607 downwards.
AAAGCAAGACACGGACAGAGACAGGCGGGCAATGTTCTCCCGGCAGAGACATCGCCCACGTTCCCAGACGTCAATTGCAAATCTCCCACATTCACCGTCAACAATCCCATGCCGCCTTCTCTTCAGCAACAGTTCCATTAGTCTCCCGTTAACCAGTCAGTGATAATCGTTACCCATGAGCAAAACCCCCGTCGACCCGGACCACCTGCAAACATAGAACAGTCTAACAGACCAGTGTCAAATCCGGGGTACGAGGAGGGAGTGGGTTCGTCCCGGTCGCTGGCTGCGGGGTAAAACGCACGATGGGATGGGGGAGGGGGGAAATGATGGAGATGGATGGGGTTCGGCATGGGGTCAAGGTGGAGAGAGTCTGCGAGCCTCCCTTGTCAACTCTCTCCCCTTCGTCCTACCTGGGTTCTCCCCCCTTCCCCTTCCCCTTCCCCTTCCCTTTTCCTGTCCCTTCAGCCCACGCAACCGCTGCCTTCTCTTCCCGTATCAAGGATGAGATGGCGAAGAGAAATGGACTATGCGGCCAAGCCTACGAAAAGAGCCACACAATTCGCAAAAGCCGGGGTAACGGGACCTGCCAAACAGCCCAAAGCAGTTCGAATGATCCGAACAGCAAAGTCATGATTCGGCCGGTCGACTCGGTACTTTGCGCCGGGACGGCTTGGCGGGTATGCGATTGGACGGCCCGCCGGTCGATTGCCCGTTTCGGTGTTAGACGCGAAGCTGAGGCTAAGGCATGCAAGCCCACGCGATGAGACCCGAGAACGTACTAAGCTGCCCAGCAATGTCGACGTGACTTGGTGACACCTGGATATCTGTCTTGCCTTTCTGCTTGGCTTGCCTGCTTCTACATGCGACCCCCGGGGCGGAGTGGAGGGACAGGAGTTGCGGGAGTAAGGGGTGACAAGAGAAGATCGACGGAGCAGACAGGGCACCGAATGAGCGACACCCGGATTACGCATAGCCTTCCAGCAATTATTTGCCTGCTTCTCCATCCGAATGACAAAATCTGAGGGCCTCTTGCAGCAGTGACATAACTTATGGAGACTGATGGCCAAGATGGAACATCTGTCACCGTGCATCTTGACCGTATCTTTTGCCCATCTCTTCAGATGGCAGATCTGTCTGGCCCAGGCTGGAATGACGGGAAGAACAGCAGCAGCGATGTGTGGAAAGGGATTCCGTGTCGGACCCCGAGACTAGGCTCCCATATCTCAACTTCACTTCATTTGCACTTTTCATTCTAGTTCAGAAGACCAGCCGAGACCTCATCAAACCAGTCCGTCTCCTCAACCATCGACCCTCGCCTGCCAATGGCGCCAAGATGGCCCTATTACCCTTGGCAGACCCAAATGCAACCCTCTTCCGCGCAGCCCTTCGTCAACGAGTCGTCGAATGCATCGAGCGGCACACCAGCGGACCAAAATCACGGTCCATTCCCGACGCAGCGGTCTTCGAGAGGCATGTCTCATGCGTAACACCCTAGCGCCAATCATTCTCCAGTTCCAGGTTATGCTAGACAGAGAAGACTCGAACAACATTTCCCACTACCGCGCCTGTGGTTCAGACATCGTGTCCTGTCTCCCTTGCGTTGGCACGTTGAAAATACTCGGGTCTAGACTCAATACCGCTACCCAATGTGCGCCCTACATGCCACGCTTCGTGCAGCCATCAACAAAATCCCCCGGCGTCGTTGGCCACCGCACCGCCGCAATTCAGATCATGCACGATTCTTCCCTCGCTCCAAATCAGAGAAGGATGCAGACACACCACCCTCCATCAGCCAGCCGCCGCTCATCACAGATCCCGCGCCAGAAGGAGCCAGCAGCTCTAGACCTGGCCGACCAACCCTTTCCCCTCACCCAACCTCGGCAACTTCAGCCCTTATACGGCGTGTCATTGGGCGACGATCACCTTCTCCTGTGTCCGATTGACTGATGCCCGAAGCTAATTTCAACGACACAAACTCCATTAACTGGGGAGATCTTCACCGCAGTGCCACGCGGTCGGGTCTTGGTAGCTCTGGTCTCGAGAAAGCTTCCCACCACTTCGGAAGGCCAACCAGTGTAGACTCGCAAGCTACACCTAAAACGTATAATTCTGCCCAGCCCAGCCTCCATCGTGATCCTGCTTCAGGAGAGCTACTAAGCCTCAGACTGAGTGTCTAGGTGTAACCTCTGCCGTGGAATAGACACCGAATGGGCAAGATTGCATTTCTGCACCGCAGGTTGGCGCTGAAGGAACAGGGAATGACTGGAGGCAACCGAGGAAGGATCATCAGCTCTGATACGTACCTGAGATGTCCAAACTGACGAACCAGAGCGCTTGGAATGCCCGAGCATCCTCGGTTGTTTTAGATGGCTTCAATCTGAGGGTCTTGAAGAGGTCCATCTGGATTTGCAACTCTTCAACCTGTCCTACCATTTTTTCAAGGTTAATGCACTGATATTTTGTTATTTGTGTGCTGGCTTTGTTGAGTCTATGACCAGGTTAGCCTTCATTTACACCGGTTCTCCTCCTTAAGTCAACCGCAACCAAATGACCGCAATCTTTGAGGGCTTTTCACTAAAGTCCTCAGTGGTAAGTTCTGAATAACGGAAGCCGACAGCAAGATCAATGTACATGGCTAACATTTCCTTAAATTTCAGTTCGGCTCGTCCAACCTACACACCGATCCGGTTCCGAACGAAGCGGGGCTGGGAACGCTGCAACCCAAGTTGTGCTGCTGCCGGAACAAAAACTGCAGGCTTTCAAGTGAATATTTGCCATTGTCGCATACCTTCTGCCATTATGTTTGATCGAGACTTGCTCCATCGGCCTCAATCGAACCTTCAGAGTTTCTTCTACCCTCGAGAACCTTTTGCCATCGCAACTAAGCTTCAAGAGCATAGTTGAACAAGTCCTCAACTGTAAAACCGCGTAGGCATCCATAGGTAAAAAGACGACTGAGTTGAGAACATTATATGATCAGCTTCATGGTCTCTAGAATGCTCTGTTACGTTTGGTTTGTCTCCTGGTTTGGTGTGATGGCCATCTTCGAGCACTCTCGTCTCGCATAGCATCGTTGCTATCACTCGCATAGTCGATGTCATTCTAGACTCCACCTGGCCATCGCGGGTCAACTACACAAGCGCCAAACCACCTGGGGCTTCTCCAGAGTCAGATCTTTGAACATTATGATCTCTTTTGTTGAAATCAAAGACGAAACCCCCAAAGATTGCAGCCTAATCTGACATCCAGATGAGTCAGCGCGGCACAGCCAAGAAGACCCAATCAAAACATCACGTTTTTCTATCCGGCAATGCCTTGCTCCTCCTCTCTTCATCGTTCGACACTCAGCCTAAGGCCTACAACATTACAAAAAAAGCAGCCATAATACGATGGTTCTCATTCACAAGCTACCACTACACATCATTTCTAGCATACTGGATTATCTTGACACCATCGCAGAGCTCGGGATCGTCATTCGAAGCCACCGCATATTCTATAACTCTTTCAAATGCAATTCTCAAATCATATCTCGCATCATTCTATCAGGTCAAATACCAACGGGCCTATCCCAATATGCGAACGCACTCCTCGAGTCGAAGGTGATTGATCCAAGCAACCATAATTCTGTTAAAGGTCTTCTTCTCCGACTCCAATCTCGCATCAAGAATGGGTCCAAATCTTTAGAACGGTTCCCAGTCACTGCTTATGCTGCTCTCAGTCGTGATTTGGTAGCTACAGAGATACTGAGAGAGGATTTGGTATCGGAGGCTCTTCCCTTGTTCATGAGTAGCTTTGAGGCAGACCATGCGTCAGAGGCATCACAGCAGGAAACCTTCCGGCTCAACAGAGCTCTCATGCGATACCAGATCATGTGCAATCTGTTCTGCATCCCTTATAACGTGGGCAATCGCGTCAGTGATGAAGACATCACACGATACTTCTTCCAGCCCTTCTCGCCCTGGGTCAACGAGCAAATTCTCTGTGTGTACAGCTCTCTCGAACGCAAATTAGCTGAGGGTTAGCCGCTCTAACCTTACCTTGTTGTGGGCAGACTGAGACTAATTGGTTCTACAGCTTACGACGATGTTGCCGCTCACGATGTGGAATGGGGCAAAGTGCCTGTTGAGTGGGACTACGACGCCAACATCTGTCCCATGATTCAATGGAATGTGAGTATTTCTCTATGTGATGTGCGCACGCAAGGCTCTGATCTGAACATCGCATCGAACAGCTGGTCCGCGGTCTGCCCGTTCTCCTTTCAATCGTTCGTGCCACAACCTTCGAAGACAGACGCCAACTTTTACCTATGCATCCTCCTCACGCATACAACATGTCCAGTTTGCCATTTCAGACACTGGCTATGATGCTTCCAGAGAACAGTCTTGTGGAGGCCCTCATTCCCAATGTCTCGCAGAGCGTGTTGGGTAAATGTACAGAAACAAACTTTCAACGGCTGTGCCGGCCTTTAGACAGCGCGCACGAAGACATGTCCTCAACACCGTACTTGATGTGGCGATCCGCACACAACGAAGAGATTGTGTCTTTAGTAACAGTCGACTGGCAACTTCATAAGAACCATTGGGACCTAGCCTGCTTCGTCTGGGATGTTGAGCATCCGCAGAGACGCGCTATATCCCAGCAACGATCCAACGATATCTCGAATATGGAGTCTTTCTTCCCTCGTCTTCAATCGTCTTGGACATATGAAGACAGACTACTCTCAGAAAAGGAAAGATGGCATATTTCTCTAGCTGGTGGACAGGGGTACTGGTCATCTACCAACAAGGACTTCAGCAGAATCACGGGACTGCGTAAAGATCAGCAGAACGATCTACTAAGGAGGTTCAAAGATTGGGACGAGAAAGATATTGGCCACAAATGGTATCACTGATAACTCTCCCAGTGTCCGTAAAGGAGTTTTGCTTTCCGGGTGGACTAATACTTATAACCATCTAACGTAAGAACACGGGTATTAGGTAGGTATAGCTATTATTGTTAATTATTCAAACGGTCATTATTCTTATAATTATCTTCGCTATCGTCGCTATCTTCGTCGTCGTCGTCTTCGTCGTTGATTTCGTTGTCGTTACTAATAAAATATCTTTTTCTTGATACTTACCTGATATTATTATCATCCTGTTGCCCTATCCGCCCGGATAGTAGAAGTCTCACACAGAGGATGCAACACAGATGAACCTCGATACTTAGATGTGAAACAGTTCCACGCTCTATTAAGTCTAAGTCCGGAGCCTCAAATTCACAAAGCCTTGAGCCGGCTAGTCACCATCGCAGTCTTTCATATATCCCAGCTATCTCACTTGTAATTATGTCCATACGGGAGCGGTCTTTGGCATCCACAACAAGCATCTTTTGCTGAATGATATCCAAGAACTCAGAGATTGCAGACGTGCAATTGTCGTTGCTTCTGAGCCTGTCCAACCACTTAAACAGAATACTGTTAGTAACATACAGTGGGTTGAACCTTGGTAAGACTTACTTGCGTGATACTTGACTTCAGTCTTGCATGCCTCCAGCTCCTTCCGCCGGATTCCGGTTGCAGAATAACAAAGTAATTATCCTCTAGCACCTCAGTTAATAAGACGTCCTCGAACTCATAGTAATCATTAGTCCTTTCGTCTTCAAACTCTCCGAATCCATCCATTCCTTCAAGATACCACGTGAGGAACTCGAGATAAACACAGCCAAGACTCCAGACATCATAAGTGGGAGTTATGGGTTCGTGCAAGCCGAATTCCGGGGCACGATACGTGGGAGTGCAGCCATCGATGCGTGACACGAGGGATTTCGTGGCCGCGGAATGGTATCTAGTGAGTCCAAGGTCGGAAACTACAAGGAGATTGCGGTCATCTCCGTATGATGAGAACCAGAGAATGTTGTTTGGTTTTATGTCACCATGGCGCCCCCAACTACTGTGCGCATTCCTTTCCGAGTCTGACATGGAGCACCTCTCGCTCTTTTGAAACCGAGACAGTCCATGAATCAAAGTGATGGCGTTAGCTATGCCCCGGCATTGTTCAATCGCCCACTTTTCTCTGGTTAGGGGAGGCTCGAGGTGAACTAGTGGGTTCTGCCAGAACTCCATCAAGTTGCCATCTGCCCATTCGAAGACCAGATAGAGTCTGCCTCGATACTGATAGGTAAACAAAAGTTTGATCAGATGCTTCTCTTGCTTCACGTATCCACCAGACCTTTCCAGAGCTTTTAGCTCCTGTTTGTAGCTTGACCGGTCAACGGCATCAACTTCTTTGACCGCAAAGTAGATAGATCCATCTGATGACTGGCAACTGTTAGAAGATGATAGGAAATTGTAGCCTGATAGTTTGAGAACTTACCCTTGATACCTTGAAATTGTGGTGACTGGGATGCAGAAGCAATCGATATATGACTCCGTTTCCGCCGTTGGTCTTAATCTGGTGTTCCTTCCAAGGAAGCCTGATATCAGACTCGAAATCATACGAGTTTATCCTGACTCCCGTCCCAATGTCGAAAAATGGGACGAAGAAGACGTTTTGGTAGTTGTGAAACTGATCAATATGGAATCTTTCCCAACTTTGAAACAGCGTCTCATTATTCTGAGAAGCGCGGTCGATGAACACCCTGTTGTCTTTCTTTGTGTACTGAATCGGGAGATGACCGTCACATACATTCTCCCTAATGAATGCATCAATGTGGTGCAGTTGACCCATGTGAATGAGTATTGCAAGGATTTGTCGTCGGCCCGTTATCCGGCTGCCATCCTCCTCTGTCGGGCATTTCTCTTCGCATTGAGTGATTTGTAGTACTTTCTCATTCAATTTTCCTTCGCTCAGCCCTGGATACCTCTCTTGCATCAAATATGTGATGTTCAAGGATGTAAAGATCTCCTCAAAAGAGTCAATAGGCAAGTATTGCTCCCTCTTCTCCGCATGCATCTGATTAAACTCCAACTTGTCTCTTATCCTTTGGCTGATGTAGCTTTCAAATGGCACATTTACAATGTCGTCTTTGCCGTCATCACTGGTAACTGAACTCAGAGAACTTTGTGTGGCGCTGATGCCCAGATCTCGCACTGGTGAGACAGAACGACTGCCTGACGTGTTTGAGGAGCGTCCGCTTCCCAGCGCATTCTCTCTATCCACGTAAAAGGTCTCTGCTCCTCCTGAGAAATAATTGTTCTCCCAAATACTAGGTATTCTTGTGGGCGTGTTGTAGGCGGAATCTGTGGGAGACAGGACTATCGCCGGACTAAAATGGTTCCCAGAAGACAGGGATATGGACAAGTTTCTTTCGCGAGACCGGATGGATACCGCATCTGAAACCCCGCCAGTATATCTGACTTCGTGGTCCTGCGTATCAGTGGATTGTCGGGCCATCTTTTCCTGAGATTCATCGTCAGTTTTGATTGTTGAGTGGGCTAGCTTTTCGTCGTTGGCGATTGCGAATGAAGACACCAAAAGTAAAACAGGTGACGAACGGTATGACTGACCTCGGAAGCGGCCGTTTTGGAACGATTATGCGATTGTGATACTTAGGAAGTAGACAGGGAATTTGGTTGGGGAGGCAATTGATGGATTTAGGAGAAGCTACATTGGTTTCCAAGTAGCAATGAGTAGAATGGACCGATATTTTGGCCAATTCCTGGGGAGGTAACCAACAAGCACTCAGAGTCCGAGGCCAATTTTTACCGCCAGTAATGTACCTCACTCAGCACTTCCTTGCGGGTGCTACGAGTCTATGGAGAGAGACCCTTGCATCCGCCCTTGTCCTCAGCCTCATCTTCGGTGTCTCGCAGGCTACGGAATGTGCCTCAGAAAGTAATCGATGGCACATCATTGGTGATCTAGCGACTTGGTTCAGGTCTTCGACACAACCTCGAGCGTCATCTGGTTCATGTACCACTGCATCGTCGATTGGTTGAAGTCCGAAATTCCGCAACGAATCAGCCAAGATAGTATGCACTGCCCCCTCCCGAGCCCAGCCGAGGCAACTGAGTGAGCCGGTAAATCACAATGCATTGGAAATCTGACTGCCAAGATTTGCCTTGTCTTGGATGCCTCGTTGCCTCGTGCACGCATTCGGAAGGTGTCCTTCGCCGTGAATGAATGTGGTCGTGGATTCGATTTTGTGTTGAAATTTGCTTCAGAGGAAGAAATTTGATGTTCCATTATTCTTATCATAGGCTTTCTTGTGACTTCGTCATCGCGCCCATTCTGACATGTGTTCAATCGCGAATTACCACCAACACCCGCCTGTCAGCCTCTGCGCCTCCTTAATGAAAGTGATTTGCAAAGGCGCGCACTCTAGCTGTAGCACTATGCCCGCCCGGGGCAACGGCGGTCTTGGTATCTCGGAATAATTTTGCTTTCGTACTAACTCGCTTCGTTGCTTTCGAACATTATTCCTTTGGCCTCGGAGATCCGATTCTACGGATATTTGCCGGTGATGCCTCTGCGCTCGTGAGTCGTACGGTTGGCTAGGATTACGCTCCAATTTTTGTCATCCTGGTAATCTTCAAAATATTCTCAGCCAAGCCGACATCTTTGAGCCTTTGTCGGTAATCTTGTGACTCGAGCAACTTTGAAGTCTGCTCTCCCGGCCTTGTGGTTCGATCTTTTCGTGCTGTGGACTAACGCGGGATTAGCTTAGCGACTGCAGAATGCATTTCTGGGATCGTACCAATTTGTCGACCTGCTCGCTCCCCGGCTCTTGCTTGACATAGATTATGTAGATGTTTCTTTTCAGGAATACCTTGAACTTATTGTCTCCATAGGAATAGGAAAGAAAATTGGACAATTCTTGCGGGTGTATACGGTCGTGATGCTCCGTCAAAACCTTGACATGTTGATCCTGCCGAACGAGCTCGAGGTCTGGCTGCGATATCGGGGACATGTTCGAAAGCTTCAAGTGAAGACAAAGGAAACGCAGATAGTACTTTTGATCATAGCGTCGTGGTTGTTTCATGCGCGAAAGCGCGCCGGCGACGGAGATATTATAAGAGATTGCCAAATCAATGCTGCTACGAAGTTGGTCGTTCAGGCATACCAACGCTATGAATGATAAGGTTGATTGGTCTCTCTCCAGTCAGTGGGCAGTGACGTATCCAGACTGGCTGGATGCATGCAAACCTTCGGTAAGTCAAGATGGCTGTGTCGGACTGGTGGCGCATTGCACTTCCACAGCCTGATTGTGTCTTGCCGAAATTAGAACAATACCTCACATGCAACCAGCTCCCTCCTAGGCAAACTAGGCATCCCGTGGGCTGACTGCTGTTCCAGTTGCCTTCTGAGCTTGCGACCCACGGAGGCAACTTTGCCATCCCGCCAATCCCCCGACAACGTCTTTCATTCTATGACTTCTTGTGCGAAGAAATTGGGCTCTTGTTGTTTGAAGAGTTGGCCAAAGTCGTCCCTTCTAAACGTCTTTGGCTTTCATAACTTTTACAACCACGATTTAATTTTCCACAATTTGGTTTGTACTTCTGTAGGCTGTCAGCTAAAATTTGTCATAGCAGGCAGCCATTGCATGGCATTTTCACTGGCATTGATGGTATGCGACGCCTGACTGGACGTACATGAGGCTTCTCCTCATCGATCTGTGCCTCAAATACCCAAAAGTCAGGCTATACTGATACATTCCAAAGCGAACGCCGCAGATCAAATACTTAACGACCAGCTTGGACCCAGAACGCACAGTATCTCAGAGGCTTTCCAATCATCAAGACTACTATCATTACTGATACTCCTCTGCCAACCTCACTCGAAGTCGACAAAATCTGCCCGGATTAGTCATTCATTATTCACTGCTATTCTGAAGTAGCTGCGCAGAAACAATGGGCGACATTCAGTATACCTGTTTCAAGCTAGGAGAGGAAGTCCACGCTAATTTGAAGTTCAACCATGAGAACCAGAAGTTTCTACCTTACAACAAGCTTCACGAACTGGTCGTGTATGAAAAGGTAGTTGGAGCATTGAGGGATGCCGCGGTCCAAGATGCGCCCGATCTACTTGAATTTGCCACCAGACTTGCTCAGAGGACCTTCCTTATTCTTGTCTTGATGTCAACCGGCAAGGACAAACAAGCGCACTTGTTGAGAGAGTTGATGATGAATGGGTTCACGGATGAATGGTTGCCTGTCGGGTTTGGTCAACAATCACGGAGACTTTACTCGATCAATTCGCCGGAAAAGTCAATAGACCTGTCACCAAAATGGGACTGGACCGTGTGCGACGCCTTTGAACAATATCAGCGGCGACTCGCTGTGCCATTTTTCGACACGTCTGCAAGGTTTTACTTCAGCTTTGCTCCAGGCACAGTTATGCCGTACATTAATGCCCGCCACCAGCCACAAGGTAGGGGCTTTTTCGGTGAAGTTTTCTACTACGAGATGCACGCCGCGCACATACACTTCCCTGGATCAAATGCGGTAGATAAATCTTTTGGTCACTCTTTTGGATGGAAGCTAAGTGTTTGTAGAATATCGAAGAGTCTCCAATCAAACTTGCTGTGAAGAAGGCGAACGACAACGCAGATCTCGCTAAGTTCTTCGTGAAAGAAGCTAGAAACCTCGATGCGCTTAAGAACAACAAGATCCCAAATCTGATCAAACCTATTGCTGCCTACGAGATGAATGGAGACAAGTGTTTGCTATTCCCCTGGGCGAAGGGAGGCAGTCTGAGCAGTTGCTGGACAGGCTGGAGGGCCGGTCCCCTTGAGCCCGACATGGTGAAGTGGATCCTCAATCAGTTTAGGGGTATCTTCTCAGCTCTCGGCCAGCTGCATGACTCCAACTGTCGACATGGGGACTTAAAACCGGATAACATACTCTGGTTTGGGGATGCGAAAGACAGGGGCGAGCTTCAGATTGCTGATCTCGGCTTGGCCACATTCCATCAACTGGATGCTGACACTAGGAAGAGAGAAGAGCTCGTCATTCAAACCACGACACCAACCGGCACTCGTCGCTACCAAGCCCCAGAAACGGATGGAGAACAATACCATCGCAGCAATCCGCCTCGCTTAAGATCATACGACATATGGTCCATGGGCTGTGTCATGTTCGAGCTGCTTATATGGCTGGCATACGGCTACGACGATGTCGAAACATTTCAGCGAAGTACACCCGACTTCTTCTGGGAACGGGTCTCCAGTTCCGCAACTTTGACTAAGCTGTACCGCATAAGTCCGGTAGTCGAACAGTGCGTTGGTGTTATGAGAAAAGATTGCCCGTCCAACACAGTTTATGGAGATCTTCTCAATCTTGTCACCAATCAACTCTTGGTTTTCAACCCACCAAACGACCAAAATCTGGCAGGGGCACACCGTTTGACTGCTCACAGAGCAGTAGCACTCCTGGAAGATATCATCAAACGCTCAGAAGATTCGTCGTACATTCCTCTGCGATCCGCTAGATATCCTCGTCTCCAACGCATTGGTGGACTCTTTCTATCAGACCGGGATTCCCCGAACGAGGCAAGTCATCAAGAAGTAAGAATCGGCCAGCGTGATTTTGCACCCCAAACCCATTTCGAGACTGACGAGACACCGTGAAGTACGTAGGTTCAAACTCAGTGAGCGCTGGCGCAAATATTAGATGCTAATTAGAACGTTTCTTTCCCCTCGAACGTAGAATATTGTGAGTATTGCTGGCGGAGCACCGCGTCAGCTTGCCTTTTAGAAGAAGCAGCTTAATTTCCCTGTGTCTGTGCGACTATTTCCTGTGTACTTGCTTACTCCTATCGAAGACGACGATAGTAAGTAACAACGCCGGCAAGGTAGAGTATATACCTACGGGGGAAAATAGTCGCTCTAGCACAGGGAACATTGGCGGTCTCTTTCATAGTCCAAATAGTCTTACTAACCGACCTCAGTTTGTAAGCGTCGCCTTTCCGAGAGTCTGATCAAGACATCAAACAGCTAATGTGCACTAGCTAAGAAGCAGGTTCAATGATACATGGGACTCGATACCAGATGGGGACCTTGCAGCAAGACTTTTCAAGATGGTTTCCTGGCAACAGGTGCGGCCGAGACAGTGTGATGAGATGAATGGTGTATGCAATCAATGCACCGCAATGAAGGCGGGCAATTCAGCCAGACTATGGGAATTTCAACCAGAGTGTGGACTATGCAATCTTGTCCGCCAAGCTCTTCAACAGACAGGCATACCTTTGTCATCAAGACTGCAACTTCAGCAGAAGAGCTGTACAATAACTGTTGAGAATGGCCCGGATCTTCTCTCAATTTATAAACCACCAGGTATTTGGATATCTGACATCCTTCATGAACGACTTGATAACTGACAATCGAATCAGGAAGTATATCCCAAATGGGAGCACAAGAAGGCCTACCAATGCTCACCGGTCAAGCAAGTAATGAACAGTTCACCCTCTTGAGAGAGTGGATACGATCATGCGATTCTGGTCCGTCACACGAAGCATGCCGCCGCGGCAAGTATCACGGTGTCACAAGCCCGCCTACACGCCTCATTGACGTGAGCGATCAGCTCCACCTCGTGTCATCCAAATCAGTGTCGATTTCCGATTACGTCGCTCTCAGTCACTGTTGGGGAAAGCTTGAGAAAAATCAAAGATTTTGCCTCTACAAAGATAATATCAACCAACTTCAGAAATCAATCGAGTTTGAGCGACTTCCTCAGAGTTTCAAAGACGCCGTCATCGTTACCCGAGGCCTTGGGATCAGATATCTCTGGATAGACTCTATCTGCATCATCCAAGACGATGAGCAAGACTGGGAAGTAGAGTCTTCCAAGATGGAAGAAGTTTTCAGCTCCGCATATGTGACCCTAAGCGCAGTATCGGCCAAATCATCACTAGACGGGTTCCTTGGAAAGAGGCCCTCTCGGGCCTGTATTCAGGTTCAGGCAGACGGCAAGCAGCCTCTTTACGTGTGCCCAGTCATTGATGACTTCCACCGGGACGTCGAACTTGGAGAGATCAGCAAGCGCGGGTGGGTGTTGCAGGAAAGAGCACTCTCACGCCGCACTATTTATTACACTTCGACACAGGTGTATTGGGAATGCGGAGCAGGAGTCCGCTGTGAGACTTTGAGGCGTCTCTACAAGTGAGTTTTCACATCCATTTCTTTACATCCATTCGTGGAGATGATAGGCAACATACTTACAGCGGGTGCTTAGCTCTAAGGCTGCTTTCCTCGGCGATGCAAACTTTCCTCGTTCCGCGCTCAACCATTACAAGGATGGCCGACAAATGCTGATTCAGGACTTATACGAGCGTTACTCTGCTCTAGAGTTTTCTTACGCATCAGACCGCGCAGTAGCCATACTTGGTCTTCAAAAACGATTGGCAAGGGCTTTCGAAACCCAGGCAACATACGGATTGTTTGCGATATACCTGCATCGCGGGCTTCTTTGGAAGCGATACCAAGCCGAGCCGATGATGGGTATTGCACAGCCATCGGGGCGCCACGTGCCGAGCTGGTCATGGTTCTCCAAGATGGGCGCTATCAAGTACATGGATCTTGAATTCGACAGTGTTGAATGGACAAATGACTTTGAAACCCCCTTCATTGGTGAGACATCTGGAGGTTCTATGGGATTTACCGGCGTGAGGACCGTCAGCGGTGCTCCAGTTGTACGCGCTCTGGCTAAAGGTCTAAAGCTGTCAAAGGATGGGCTATTAAAGAACGCTGTGTTCGACGTTCGAAACGACTTCGAGGTTCATGAGCTCTTGTTCATTGTCATTGGTAATGACAAGGATGAGAATAGTCTGGAGGTACAAGCTTCGCATGGTCTTATCATACGGCAGCTTACGGAAACTTTGGAGCAACATGACCAGGACACATATGAAAGAGTGGGAGTGGCGTCATTGCGGCCGAGCCAGATCATGGAACGCGGATCGTGGGTAAAGGTCTGCTAAGTTATGAAAAATTGTCGTTCGTGCGATGCAGAATTTGCGGATGAACATATCATTTGGGTTGGGCTTTCTTTCGTCCTTTGCTAGAAGCATTATATATGGTCACCGAGCGCTTTCGCGTGAGATCTTCCCACATTCGTACAATAGACGTGTGCGTTTTGTCAAGCACGCTAATCACGATTTGCCGCATATTGTCTCGGGCGTGCAAGATTACTCGTTGACTCTTGCTATTCGAGCGGATACTACATTGAAATATGATAGCAGCAGGAAAGAGTAGGTATGAAAACAGCAATGATGATAAGAACGACACTAAGACGACGATAACTATGATGACGACAACGACCATAACAAAGATCAAGATGGCAATCATAACAATACTAAGGGTAGTCATCTCTTATCATACCTTACAGGTAGTCGTCCTCCCGGTGAGATATAAATATCCGCCCGAATAGCAAAACTCTACTTATCAGGCAACCGAATTAGCTCTAAGATTATAGAAGAGGTGGATGAGGGGAACATATTGCTTCCAAATTTAATGCATAATTTTGATGAGATTCAACACGCACCCACACAGGTGGTATGCATTTTCGTAAAAGTGAGTCGCAGTGTCAAGGGGTTCTCTTGAGTCTTGAATTTTCGTGGGACCACGTTGGGGGCTGGCGCGAATGCAACCGCGTTGACTTTTTCTTTTTCGGCTGGGCTGCAGCCGCGGCTGCAGGCTGCTAGGCACTGCACAGTGATAAAACAGGCACCAGAACGTGGGATCCAGCGGCACAGCAAATCCTACGAGGTATTTATGTCGCCATCGACCGCGGCTGACCTGCATGAGAGGTCGCATCATGCTGACCAGTGGGACGGCAGTTTTGTTTCAACTGCCTTCGTTTATAGAATTGCCGGTTAAGACGCATGGATGGTCAGAATCCCAACAAGAAGCAAGTATCAGGCCATTGGCGATGATCAATCACACATTCAGGATGGGTGAGACGGCGTTCTGACTTTATTTCCCGATACTCGGTGAACGGACTTCCCATTGCTTTTGGGCCAAGGGTGGTGGATTGTGATCAACATTAGCACCTTGGTCCAGAACGGATACGTACACCGAAGTGGCGAAAAACAGGGGTGACATGGTTCAACGTTACATCAAGAAACCGTCCGACAAATTCACTTTCACATGGAAGAAACACGGAGCTTGAGGTTCAAGTCAAAGTTTCTGTTTGCGAACAAAACTGGCCCTGCTCGGAGCCTTTCTATAATATATATACAAGTATCATAAGATCGTATGCATCATAATGTGGTATCCTGGTTGCATCCCGTGCAAATGCGCTTACTGAATCGCGACAGCGGCCACGCCGGTGCCGTAAGCGATGTTGGTAACAGGCTGGTCCTTGAGGGCGGTCGTGATGCCAAGACCGCTGGGGCAGGAAGCCTGGTTGCTGACGGCGAGGTCGAGGTTGCAGAGCTCGTCAACGCCCCAGGTGCAGGCAGAGTTCTGGATGTTGTAGAGAGCGTAGTTCTTGGCGACGAAGCTCTCGGGCTGAGCCAAGCAGGAGGCAAGGTAGTTCATGCTGTTGGCGGCGGAGAGAGGGAATTTGCCGTTGTCCTTGAGAAGGAAACCGCACTCGCTGGCGGGAACGGCCTCCCACTCCATGGAGATGGGACCACCCTGGCTGGGAGCCTCAGCGGCGCCCTTGCCGGTGCTGAGGTAGTTCCAGGCGTCGTAGGAGATGTCGTAGGCACCGCCGGACTGGTCGATGCGGAGCAGGTGGACGTAGCGCTCGCCGTTGGTGACCTTGACGCAGATGTCGTCGCAGCCGACGGAGTTGGGCCAGTAAGCGACGCGGTTGGTGTTGATCTTGCAGCCAAGAACACCAATGGAGGAAGAGAAGGAGTCGTGGGGGGTCATGCCCGCAGTACCGGCCTTGCCGGAGTCGCGGATCGGGATGGAAGCGGCGGAGACCAAGCTGGCCGAAGCAGCGAGGATGGTGGTGAAAGCGGTAGCGAACATATTGGCGGTTGTTGAAGTGTAAAGATGAGAGAATCTGAATCTGTTCCTAAAATGGGTCGGTTGCCGGGGTTGAAAGCTCGAGATCGAGGTGTGAGATTCTTTCTCAGAAAGACTGGATGTGGTATGCTTGCAAAGGAGTGAAGCTGGTTGGTTGGTTGGTTGGTATCAAGGAGTGATTCCTGATCTGTAGAGCTTTCGGTGCCGGCCGAGGGAGTGACTGGAGGAAGAGAAGAGAGAGTAAGGATTGTTGGTTGGTGATCAGAACAGAGGCATCCCGGAGGAGATGAAACTGGGGGAGCTTATATATGAGAGTCCCATGTCCGCAAAACGAACGACGGATGGCAAAGCTGAATAAAACAGCGTTGTACCCAGGGGAGATGAGATGTCACCCACACGGACGACGAACCAGAGTCCAATGCTCGGTCCATCTACGGAGACCCACGTAGCAGGCGTCGGCGACCCCACAGGTACGCCGCAGTCGATGATGACGGTCGGCTGAAATGATCCTTTGGGGGAGGAGTGAGATTGAGAGAGTCAGTCAGGACTCAGCGAGGGCCGAGGCTGTGGATGCCTCCCGACCCGCAGGCGCGAGTCGGGTCGAGCTGGTCAATCAAAAGGTGCCAGGAATCTGACAGGCAAGTCGTGGAACCACTGGAAACGTCCCTCAGTCCCTGACGCTGCGGTGGCCCATCGCAACATGGAGAAACAAGGTCACGAACAGAGTTGTCAGAGCCCTAATTGAGGGGGTGGAAGAGCGCAACGCTAGGCCGGGAACGCCCCTCGAGAAGGTTGAGAGTTGAGTTTTCCAAGCCCATTGTGAACGGTTTCGGGGAAAACCAACCATGAGGAAACATGGCCAAGGCCCAAGAGGGAAAGGAGGATGCGCGCTGTCAGGGGTGAAAATCGCTCATGGGTCCCCTTCGGACGACCGAATAGAGTTTAGTGACAGGAACCGCCAGGAACCAAACGTTCTTTGGGCGCCGGACAAGGGAGTATCCAAGCCCCAAAAGAGCCGAGGGAGGGCCTAGTTACTGTTAGCGAGGGCTAAAGGGGGACCAAAGAGGCGGCACAGCGGGGACTACGGGAATCAGGAAAGGTGGTGGACGGCACGGCACACGGGAGTCATGTTGGTTCGGGTGCTTGTGTGTATGTAGTTTGCCCTAACTAGGTACTCTACTACGTACGGATACTAGGTAGGCAGGTTGTTGAAGGGTTTGCTGAATTGTCGGTGGACGGGTGACGGGCTACGGACGCAAAGGATTCATGGGACGGACATACATGGGACGGACATGCGTGCGATGTGTCATGTGCTCGTCCGCCAACAGACACGTTTGCATGTTGCCTTTCCCCTCTCCTTGGGCTGACGGGATGGCGGATCAACGATGGCACAGATGGATCATGCAGGTACACGGCGTACCGCCCGGCGGGAAACAACGCAGAGAAGCAAGAAGAAAAAAGCCGCGGACGAAACAGAACGCCTGGAGGGAGCTGGAACTGGGAGAGTGGGTGAGTGGGAACCTGACGCCACGCGGTTCCAGCCCTGACGCTTGACTCGGCGCGGAACAGTCGGCGGGCCACCCGCAGAGCCGGACATGCTTGTCCATCCAGTCGGAACGAGAGAATTCGCATCCAGAAGCCTTGGAGCAGCCACGACAGCGTAGCTTTGCAGCGATCGTCAGGGCGGATTTCTCAGAAAGATGCGGTGCAACCGTACTTTGACACCAAAAGGAAGTAGACTTTTCCTCAGAAACCGCTCCAACTGGTCGACAGCAAGTCCCACAAGGCTCCAAGCCTGGGCGGCTTTTTTTGCCAGCTGTTACTTTGCTTTTTTTTTGCTCGTGAAAACTTTCCCAGGGAACCAAGCCGTCAGGTCACTGTTCCACCTTCCAGTCACCAAGAACATGGCACACGGCACAGCTGCGAGACTTGGTCGTGTGGTACTCCCCGCTTGCTCTGCCCAGTTCTCCCGTCCCGCCGCCAGCTTCCCACGCCGTCAGCCGGGCAGAAAACTTCTCGTCCCAGCGGTCCTGATGGATGCGTGACGGCGCGTTGGCGTCATGTCGGCAACTGGCGATGGGTCTCGCGACGTTCTGGCCAAAAGTGCTTGCAGCTGTATCCGTCCAGCGGAGAGGGTCGGTCTTCGCCAATGGGATGAGTCTCATTGTAAGAAAACACAGCAAGAATTGATAGGTCGGTACTTTTATGCAACGAGAAATGTCTTACAGTGGCGTTGCTCAAAGGCGGCGACCGGTATGCAACCGGTAGGAACGCCAGGATCTTTTGGTTTTCCCCTCGCGAGAATTTTGCGATTTCATTGTTCATTGTCAGTCTGCAGGTTTTTCTTCTCATAATCGCTCGCAATAAGTCCGAAGGGTCTCACAAATTGAGCGATTTTATGTCCGTCACTTTACCCGACACCGGCAGCTCGCCGAATCCCGTGAGGAGTTCTGGCCCTCTGGGCCGCTTCGGCTCTCCAAGATCCGTCCCGGCTGCGGAGATGCCTCCGCCGTGCGGTCTTTTGTTCACTATGATTCAGTCGACTTCGGCAAATGTGATCTTGAGCGCATATTAGTCATAACGGTTGAGGGCTTGCATCAGGCAGATTGTTCACCCGCTGAATGCATGTGATGATGCTTAATGAGTTCTTGCCCATGAATCTTATGTCATCCTGTTGGTGAGCCCGGTGGTACATACATGATGTCTGTCTCTACCTTGCCTTTACATCAGCGAACATGAGCGGCGACGCCCGCGTAGGTGGACAACTCAATGACAGCAAACAGGCCATTTCCCCGCATCTAGTACACACTGCAGCGCAAGTGACACGCTGCAGACTCGGACGTTAGGATGCGGGGATGATGACAATCGGAATTCAATAGTCAGAGGTTTCACTGCAGAGTGTCTCAAAGATAAAGTCTTGTGTCCCAGTCAGCAGAACTGAAGCGTGGCATCACAACATACATGTACAAGGGAGAATGTGGGACACAGAGCTTTCGCCTAAAAATGCCAGTTTGCAATGGCAGAGTCCAGCGCAACACTCAAGCTCTCCCCAGCGAAGGGGCTTTGTGAGTCAACCCTCCACAGCAAGGCTCAGTCCAGTCTTCCGAGGACATCCTATTTCAATGGACGGGCATATCGAAGGTCATGTGAATCAACGCGTTACGCCACAAATTTCTGTGTATTATCGTCCTCGAGATATTTGTACGCCAGCTTCGTCTGACGTTTACGGGAAGGATTCGTTAAACCACACTTTGACGCTTTTGTTCGTCCTTCGAGTTCTCGCTCCATCTTGCTCCCTCGTCTGTGTGGTGTTCTAGCCAAGTGGCTTAGTTGGAGCAGTAAGTCGCGGCAATAGTGATCTGGCAGTGTCCAGAGCAGCAGTCGCCGTTGCTGGAGCAGGGGTCTGTTTGGAGATACAGTCAGCAATTGCTCTCATAAAATTGAACGACTGGAAGTTCATTCGTTCTTGATGATAATAAAAGAGCTCTCCAGATGATTCAAAGACAACTTACTTCCGCCAGCAGTGCAACGTTGCTCCAGAATCTCGGCCGCGGGAGCGGCAATGGCGGGAACAGCAGCAGCCAGGACGGCCAAAACAGTGGTGAGGGTAGAGAACTGCATTTTGCGAGTTGGCGGTGATGTACGGAGATGATCGATGTTGGGATCTGTCGAAGTTTCCTGAGCTGTGTTGAGTCTGAATATCCAACTCAGCCACTTGGCGCAACAGTCCATCATTTATAGTCAAACTTGCTGATCCCACCGGCGTGAAGCATATCATTCTCGCGAAAAGCTTTCCATTTCCAAGCTCACCGCCAGTGGGATATCCTGTCGATCGTATTCCATCTAATCTTATCAGATGAACTGAGCCCGGTGTACAGACTGCATCCAAAGCGGGGTTGCCGGTGGTATATAGCAATCATTGGTTGTTTCGATCATTCCGCGCCAAGACTGATATATCTGATCCTGCTTTGGGAGTTTTGTGATGCATCGACCGGTGGGATGCCGAGGGGATGAACCACTCTTATGCATAACCGACTCGGACTTCCCAGATCTAGCAGGTGTCACCCACTTGCCGATGTCAGAGATCGTGAATAACACTTCTCAAGGAGACGACGTGGAAAGCCCTGGTCAGCAGGGCCTGGTAGTTACTCAAGTGGGTAATCATAAGCGCAAGCGCTGGTAAACATAATTAAGCTTATTCAAGGTTATATTCCGCCTATCTACTTGGGGACGCCGGGTGCCTCGACACATGGCCGAACAACTATATCAATCGATCATCACCAACTTTCCAGCCGATCTGCCGTTCGAAGCAACAGCCACCACCACTAACATGAATTGATCGCTTGGGACCTCTCCAGGAGTCGGGTACTTTTCTATCACCCGTTCCCTCTCTAATTCAGCTTGCCACTCCCACGTATTCCCATTGATCTCGACCGGGGATGATGGCTCGCCATTAGCATAGACTAAGATGCTCTCGATGACCACCGAGGGATCGTTCATGCGGACCGAACCCCTGGTCGAAACTTTTCGGATCTCCAAACCCAATTTAGAGACATTATCGACGTGGAGGTCTTCAATCACCAAGTCCAGACCAACACTCCCGTGCAAAGATCCCCCGGAAAGCTTCACAACATCAGTTCTCAACCGAGGCGTGGCTGGGGGGCTCTCTCTGCGTCTTGTCGCAACCTCATACGCAAACGCATATCGAAGAAGATCAGTGTCACTCCAGCCCCTTCCAGCAAAAGTCAGACCAACGGGCATCTTCTTGTCAGATAGGGTCCCCATTGGCACCGTCACCGCCGGCACCCCGAGATGCTTCATCGCTCGATTGCCATTGGAGTACTTCACGCCATCTTGCAGAGTATGCAGCATCGACTCGCGCTTCTCCTCCGAATCCGCCCTTCCGACGTCGCCGTTGGTTGGGAAGACCAGGACGTCGAACTTGTTCTCGTCCATCCAATCCTCCAAGTCTCGCTTGCGGGCGGCCTCCAAGGCTATCAGCGCCTCGGCACATCCGGACAAGTCCTGGATTCTGTCGGGACGGTTGCGAATAAAGTCGATCATCTCCGCATACCGCACGTGGTTTTGTTGCTCGGTGAACTCTGCAGGGTCGTCCATTGGCGCAAACCCGGGGTTGATCTTTCGGCTATCCACGGTTTCTAAGCGCGGGTATGCCGGGTCGTTGTCGTACTTGAGAAAGTCATCCCAGGCGGTGGCAATCATTTGGCATCGCTCAGTGTCCATCCACGTGTCTGGCATTCCCGGTACGTTGGCGGCTTGTCCTGGGAACTCCTTCTTGGAGTAATGTTCGACCATGGGGAAATCCGTCTCCATGATGACTGCCCCTAATGCTTCCAAGTCGGAGCGAGCCTGTTCCCACAGTCGAAGTGTGGCTTCCGTGCAAACTACGGAGTATCCTGAAGATGTCTCCTTCCCAATGTAACACTTGGGAACAGCGATGCGTTTTCCCCTCAACGAGTCAAGATCCATCAGGCTGCTGTAGCTCCGAGGACGAAGGTCCGGAATCTGGGGGATAGAAACAGTCGTCTGCTCTCGCCAAAAATCACCTCTCGGGTCCTTGACGTCGGCGACAACGACATCCAAAACTTTGAGCAGGTCTGCCACTGACTTGGTATACGGTACGACTACATCGCAGGTGGGATACAACGGCCAGAGCCCTCGGGAAGGTATTACTCCTCTTGAGGGAGAGTAAGCGACGAGAGCGTTGTGCGAGGCCGGCGCTCGGCCTGAAGAGACGGTTTCGCTGCCAAAGCTGATAGGGGCAAACGACGCCGTGGTAGCCACGCCGGATCCGTAAGATGAGCCGGAAGCGAAACTCGTGCAGAGGTATTCCGGGTTGTACGGGCTGATAGATCTACCGTAGAGGCCTCTTTGACTACCGCCATCAGCCATAGGCGGCATATTCGTCTTCCCAATGAGCACGGCGCCAGCCTCGCGGAGGAGCTCCACGACTGCTGCGTCAGATGACGAGACAAGGTGTTCGAAAGCCGGCGAGCCTGCAGCTACTGTGAGGCCCTTGGCTTGAAAGCTGTCTTTGATCGTGAAAGGAATGCCTTCTAGGGGTCGAAGTGGCTGCCCTGAGGCCCGGTAGTCGTCTGATGCTTGAGCTTCTTCAAAGACCTTGGAGTTGAGAAGGCAGATCGAATTGAGGAGAGGGCCCCGGCAGTCATACTTTCCAATGCGATGTATAAAGCGTGCCACAAGGTCAACACTGGTCAGTCTTGTTGTTGACAGTGCATTTTGTAGTTGGCCGATAGTTGCCTCTGTGATGTCGAGCGTATGTAAGACGGTCATCTTGGTTGATGTCCGTGTCTTCACCTTTTGCAAACGAAACAAGAGACTGCCGATGGTTAAAAGGGCCCGAAGGTAAAAATGCGAACACTGTAAGCCTTGAAGATAAAGATTTCCCCCCAAATCACTCATTTTATACGACATCTCGAGCGAGTCTCTCGCGAAGCCCAGTTGCTGTTAGTGACTGGGAGGGAATGTCGAGACGATGTCCAAGCTGAAGGTGGAGACGAGGGAGGGAAGGTCGAGCCGGATTTGGGAGCGAAAATGCCTAAACCGTGCCAAACACCAAAATCCGCAGCCTCTGATTCGTCAGCGCCGATTCCCGAGTCTCGCGGATTTCCGCGCACCGCTACTTCAACCCGGAAATATCCATCGATATCGGGACCGCAGTCCGAGATGCTCGCATTCACTCATACGACCGCCTGTTTGACTGAAGGGTGACTTGATCATTCTGCAGCTGTTCAAGTGCAACTGCACAGCTCCGTAAAGTGGGGGCTGCAACTTTGGTGCATGTTCTTAGACAAGCATTGTCTTCAACCACATGTAGAGGAGTGTGTAGAACTTCCACAGGCTTCGAGAAGCGTGACTTCTTATCGGATTCACCAACGATCAGAATGATCCTTGAAAAGGTTCGCTGTATTACGAGAAGGCTCAGCAACTTGGTCCCATGATTTGGCAGACGGAGTGTTGGCTACGGCTGGGCTGCTATGAATGATCGTTGAAGAAAACGTTTATCCTGTTCGTGAACGAAGTCTAGCATTTGGCTGCAACCAAAAAAACATGGACTGCCGTACCTAAAATAATCCGCAGTATCATATTCAAAATCGGCGTGAGACTGTTTTTTTTCCGGTTTAGGAAGTAACAAGTCGCTACCCTCAATTTACCAGCTCCTCGCGCTAGGCTGTCAGCTTGCACCACATTATCTCAAAAAGGCAACAGGACCTTCCCCATAGCCACACAGTTCCGGCTTTCTGAGCTGTGGCATTGTCCAATCAGCACGAGTTTGAGGTTCTTGAGCCACCATCTAACCAGCCATTTAACAATACTTGAGAGATCAAATTACGCATGCCAAGTCTTCAGCTCCTAGGCATGTGCCAACTGGTTGGAAAAAACATGACCCTGCCCTTGACGGCTGCGATTCGCTTCACTGTCATCAGCCCTACAGATTACCAATCCTGGTGAATGTCAGCATTCAAACATGGCTAAGCATTGCAGGCTGTGTCTTTCAGCGGCAACTGCGGGCGGGACGGCATGTCTTACCTCGAATTATCGCGATAGAGCCATTGATCAAGGACTACGCTGACATCGGTGGCTTCCCAGAACCCAGTTCCCAGGGCTGCAGATAAAATATTGCCCAACCCACCCATCATGTGTTCTCATATTTCAACCCACATTCACCACCAATCCATTCATCTATCTGCAGTCTACGTATCAAACAAGCACCAGACGCGACCAGAACCATGCCATTTTTGCAAAAGAGCGACGAGCCTCAGCCAACCGGGCCTCCATGCGAGGTCCTCCGCGTCAACAAGCGCTTCAACGGCGCCCAAACGTCAGTCGACCGCGTCGACCCGGTCACTGGCTTCGCGACACCATTCTACATCCTGCACAATAATGATGAGAAGTCCATCGCCGTCATCCACGCCGATCCCCGCGCGCAGCAAATGTCGGACCAGGCCCTCGGCACAGCACAGCGACACTCGCTCTCTTCAAAGATCGACGTCGTCTTCCGCGGTAGGCCCTTCAAGATGAAAGGAAACGATGCGGGCATGGGCCACGAGTTCGATTACATGGGGGTGCGCTACAGCTGGAGGTTGTCGAGTTGGACGGGCTCTACGGGGACGATTTTCATGGAGGACGCGAACGGGAGGTTGTTGGCGAGATGGAAGAGGAAGCCTGACGGGAATGGGACGAGCCCGACTTTTGAGGTGTACGTGCCGCCGCAGAGTATCGATATGGATATGGTGATTGTGACGGGGTTGGCTTCGATTCAGTATTGGGTGAAGGAGAAGAGCGACTCCATCAAAGTTGTAGGGGAGATGCTTGGGGCAACATTGTGATAGAGCATGGTTTCTGTCTTCTTTCAAGTCGTTCTCTATAAGATATGGTTAACGCTTCGCAACTGCTGAGATAAATTAGCAAGGCTTCCAGAGCGCATCGTAATGGACTTAAGTTTGTTTCGAGCATTTGGAAATCAGTATTCAAAGCCCGGGTAATGACAAGTCCCATCAAAGACATGACGTCTGTCCATGAGACCTTCAGTTCCCAAAGCATTGTTGTGACCCGAGATGCTTGTTGCCTGTACTGAAGCTTGCTTCTGCTTGCATTTCATCCCATCTTCCTCAACCAACCCGGAATTTTCCCAGCAGAACAGGAAAGCGCGTATCTCGACTTTCTTCGACAAGTCGCTCCTTCTCTTCGATCTTCAGGCCTTCCACTAAGAGCAAAAGTCTGCTCTTGCCCTCTTCTCTCTAAGCCTCTCCCCACAAACCTTTCTTTCTTTTCCAAAAGCTCTCGCTCCCTCCAACCTTTTCCTCCCGCAACCACAGTCGTTCAAGTAGCCAGCTTCAGGCAGCCTCTCTCTTCTCATCAAAATCACCGACTTCATTCTTCATTCACTCCTTTCTTGACACTCTCCGCACTTTTTACCATCAGATCTTCACAATGGAAACCTATTTCGAGCGCCTCTTCACCTTCCATGCCACGGGCTCCGAGTCTGGCGATGGTGAGGGCTTCAAGTGGCCAGCCAACACCCTTCGCCCTCAGGATATGGCCGGCGCCGGCTTCTACTTCACCGGGAACGAGTCGCAGACGCCGGATAGTGTCACCTGCTTCTCGTGCCAGATGCAGGCCTGGGCGTGGAAGAGGAAGGATGACCCCTTTGTTGAGCACTCGACAGGCTCGCCCAACTGTGTGTACGTCACCACTCGGCAATTCGAGGACCGCCACAACCTTTTTCTCATGGAGAAGGAGGGCAAGAGTGCCTCCAAGCAAAGCAGCCCTGGTGCCTTCGAGGCGCCTGCCACGCCTCCAGAGACGCCCACCAAGCCCAAGGCTACTATCAAGAGACCCAGGCGCAAGATGGCCATGTCGCCCATCGTCACCATCTACGACAGTGCTCCTGCCGAGAACGAGGCACAGAATGCAGTCCACCATAACACTGGCAAGCAGCCCGTTGAGATCGCCATTACTGCGGGTGGCACCAAATTCACTATCCAGGTGACCGATGCCAGCCCCAGGGGTACGTTCATCTGTGACATATTGCTCATTCAACGCATCACTGACTTGAACGAACAGGCACAAAGCGCCTTCGGATCGCCTAGAGCATCGAAATTGCAACTACTTTCGTTCATGTTCCTGTTGAATATCAGGCGGACAGTGACTGAGTGGTCCGTGTTACTTGCTCAAATACTGTCAGTCACACCACGAGACCTAACAAGGGCAAAGCGGCAAGGCTGACTTTTGCGCAACAGGAAGAATACACTTACACTTGCTCCGGCACGACGTCATCGCGGAAGCATATTTGCTGAGATACCACATGCTATGCGGCCAACGTCACATGTCGCGGGACTGTTTTGGGTTCACTTGAACTTCCAATCAACCACAAGACTTTCACCGAGACGGGAGGGGGTTGTGATGATATCTTTACTTTCTACACTTGCTACGATTCACAGGACAGATGGTGAAGATATTGGAGGATTTCATCGCACGTTGAGGGTAACTTGAGGGTGGCAAATGGAAGAAGGAAATCATTCGCCGAGTCACACATGCAAGTTAGTTTCTTCACAATATCACTCGCTCCCTAGCTCAAGTCTATAAACCTGCGTGATGTTGAAAGTAGATGTGGCGAATGGAGTTTGCGCCCGTCCCATGATGTGCGGTGAGACAAGCCCGCCCAAGACCCTTTGCGCAGACGCGGTCAAGCCAGCCCAGGCGACACCGCAGGCGGCAGCCACGTTGTCAAGCTCGCACAGATAATCATCCGCAGGCTTAGTCTTCATGTTTCGAAGTGATGGATATCTCTGAAGGTCATGGCTTCGCGGGGGCTCACAAGCAGCAAACATCCTCTGGTGGACAGAACACATCGACGACGATCGCGGGCTGGGCACACCTCACCGAGGAAGGCGGACGTTGAAAAGCCCATAACATGCGAAATCCTCCAAGCAAAGCTTACACCCTCCCCCAGAATCCTGCCCGCCAATCCCTAAACCTTGAGCGACATTCAAACAAGCAGCGGACGCCTCACCAGGAAGCCCGCCCGGCCGCCCATCCTGCCTGATTCAGCACTTTCAAGTCGGGCTGTACCACACACAAACACACACGGGACGCGGGGAAGTAGCAATTAAAAGTACTAAGCTGCCCTCAACGAACGAATGATAGAGACCGAAGGGGGACCTTCAGCCACTTGACTTGCTTGCGGGCATGTGGTGTGGTGTGGTGCAGTGCAGTGCACCGCCGGTCGGGTGCGTGTGGTTTGCCCATTCGCGCTACAGTGGAACCCGCTGTCAGGCGGGGGAGGAGGACGGGCTGCAGTGTGCTTTTGGCGGGTGCCTGTGTGGCTGCGGCGCGGGAGCGGGAGGTCGGTGGTGGCTCGTGACTGACTGCCGTGCTGCGGCCGGGGCGGCGATGCGGCGGTGTGTGACTGTTGGGAGTTGAGGTAGGCTGACATTGCTTGATGATGCCTAGACGTATATAAATCACAGTGGAAAGCCGGTGAAGAGACCATCAAGATCTGGGGTAGGAGAGCACAGAGAGAAATCAGAAAGCAAAGAGAATCGAAGCCATAACCCAACAAGAAAATATCATCAGCATCATCTACCAACACCACCGAACGAGAACAAAAAAAACACAATGACGACCGTCACGCAGACATACCGACACGGACGCTCGGGGCGCAACCCGCTCAAGACAGTCTGGCGCGAGACGTACGAGGTCTGGGATGGCGTCTGCTACGGCGTGGGCAAGGCCTACTTCAAGATCACCGGCCGATGGTGATTTGAGGATTTGCGAACACCTTTTCTACGGCCATACCTTTGGGCCGGGCCCTGCAGATTGTTTAAATTCGCCGAGGAGAGATACACGAGAGAAAGGGCTGAGCGAGATCAAGCATTTTTTCTGGTTTTCGTGTTTTTGGGACGTCCCTTCCCCTTCTTTACCGATCGCCGTACGGATATCCACGATACGACAGACAGACGGACGGTACAACGACAACTGGAATGACGGCAGCGGGACGAACGCTACGCTGGGCAGATGAAGATTGACAAGACGGAGCGTCCACCGATGACGTCGGGCGCTGGGACAGCAGGGCACACACACTGTGGACGACCAAAAAGCGAGCGAGCGACTGAGCGGCGACCCCATCAACTTGACACGGACTTGAGGGGCGGCCCTTGTTGCGCTGCTTGTCGGGCATGGAAGGAGACGTCGGGTGAGGCGAGGCGGCGACCGGGGATTCCGCTGCGAGGAGGCCGCGGGAGGAGCGTTTGGTGCGAGCGAGGGAGGGAGGTTCAGCGGGACGGGTGGGATGGCGAGCTGAAAATGCGATGCGATGCGATGGCAATGCTCTAGCCTCTCAGCTGCTGTGTGTTGTATTGTGTTGATGTCGACGATTTGGATTGATTGAAACGCGGTGCCGGAGGGGCGAAACGCGGGTTTGCCAATAATAACAGCGTGAACCCGGGCAGTCAGTCAGTCAAACCAGGGGGCATAAACGAGACTTTTTCGCTTCAGAGTTTTGGCGGGCTGGGACGAACATCAATGGAGCAGCGGCAGGAGCAGCACAGGCACTGCCGGAAGTTTGATAAGCAATGCCAGAGATGGGGATGTGCGATGGATTTTTCGGAGACACTGGACGATGAACGGGGCTGTGAACTTGAGAATGCAGAGGAGAATATAGATTTAGAAACAAGAAAAACAAGCAATGATGAACATATGGATGTCGACTGGAGCAAGATTGTTGGATGACGGTGCTGCATCGCAGATGAACCAGTGTCGGTCGGTCCACCAAAAGACCACAATTATCGATTCATCTTCACTGCGACAGACACTGAGGAACTGCCTGGACTGTGGACTGTGGACAGACAGCAGCATGAACATCAAATTCCAGCTGGTGCCAATGAGGGCGGGTGACTTGTCGAATCGGGTGTGCTGGGCCAATCTCGGCTCCACTGGGACGTCTTGTTTGGGCTAAAGCGCGTAAATTAACTTAAGGTGGCCCCAAGAAAAGAGAGTTAATTGACTCCCGCCGCCGTCACTATTTTTGTTGGTATTTTTTTTTATTCCCATTATTTCTACCAGCGGGTGGGCCGTACAGACGTTGGTGATCTGCGCACTGTATCTTGACTCGGGTGGCCTTTCTGTCAGAGACCTGGGAGGCCGTTTGTGGTGTGCCTCGTATTCCCTTGGGGGTTGAAGTTGAAGGAATTTCGATGTGTTGCTGCATCGTTCATCGTCATTCTGACTGACTTGCGTCGTCTGGTCTGATCAAAAAAGAGCTGAACTTTTTCCAAACTCGAGCCCAAAGTCTAAAATACGAAGGACGAGTGTGCAGTAGGGCTATGCAGCTTGGCACAGTAGCGTCGTCATAGAGGACTGAGATAGCAAATCACCAAGTACAGATATAGCGCAGGACATCGGACCGGCTGGTTCGAATTTGACGGATGCGCGACGGACGATGGATGGCAGTTGGACGTGTGGGATGATTAGAGGTGGACGTCCGTGATAGTGGTCTCCTCAGTGGATGGCCAGGCGCGGAGTGGCTGTGAGATGCAGGTGAGGTCTACGGGAGTTCTGGACCGCCGGCAATGCGTTGTTGGTCTGTCGTAATGTTTGGTTTTCTTGGTTCGGTGAACGTTTGCATTGCCATTGCATGTGGTTCCTTCTGATGAAGTGAAGTGACCCCCCGGGGGGAGTTAGGGGACACAGGGAAAGGCGGACTGAAGTGGAGCAATATCCGATGGCCGTATGTTGATTGTAATAACGATTGCAAGGAGCACCGGCGGCGATTGACTCCCATTCGACATGTGTTTGGCCGAGCGGCCTTTGGTTGATGAGCTGGCATTGGCAGCGTTCTCCAAGATCTTGGACGGCCTGAAGGAGAGACGGTGTCGCGCTGGGCGGCGGGCTGGGCAGAGGCAGCTGAAATGAGTTTGACTTTTATCCCCCGACGATTTGTAGTGATCTGGCAGATGGAGGGGCGGGTTGACAGCGGGAGTTGGGGTCTTGGGGGGAATAAAAAGAGGCGCAGAATGGACGACAAGAAATGCCAATGCTTGAGAGGATTGATCTCTTGGCGGTCTTTACACCTAGTGATGAGGTATCTGGATCTGGCGATGGTGATGGTGAGTCGGTGCTTGGCGGCAATACTGCGGTAGCTTGTCGAGTTCCATTGCGAAGGCAGGCGGCGGCGGAAGTGAATCTATTGGCGATGATTTACCGTTGGATCGTGACGGGCGGCACTCCATGCCGCATCATTGACCGGAGGGATGATGGATGATGGGTGGGTGTGGTGGTGGCCCTGGTGGATGGTAGGGGGGGCCGGCGTCCGTAGGTCCCGGTCTGGGAAAGTCAGCCGCTACTCCAGGCCGAAGCTCACCTGTGTGGAGATTGCCCCTATTTCTCGACATTTGACTAACGGCCTTGGGGTGATGGCTTGCTAGCATTGTCTGTGGTAAATGGTTTGGCATCCAGATAGGCCGTTATTGTCGTCCGTCATGTCATCCGTCATGACCTTGGGTAGTGACTGTCTGCACACTGTGGCAGACTGTGGCAGGCCAGGCTCTCACAGGCTTGAAACGAGATGAACCTGGCCTGGGCGGTTCCCGGGGGCTAACTTTGGTCGGGAGAGTGATGCGTGACTGGGTACGCAGGTACCTCGTGATCCAGCCATGTCTCGCAGCGGCTTCAGGTACCATGTCGGTCGCCTCAGGTTTTGGGGTTTGTGGCCATTGTGAAGGGCTGAAGCAGTAAACAAGACAGACTAAACAGCTGCGCCTCCTCGAAACGTGCGGCAACCGTTTGAATACGGGAGGAAGGAGGAGGAGGAGGAGGATGATGTGCTGCTTTCCTTTTAGAATTGGAATTGGAATGGGATGAGGAGGGGGAAGGGACGACTCGCACTGTCCTTCCTTCCGCGCTTCCATTGCACCTGCCTGCTACTGCTGCTTGGTGCTGGTGGTGCTCGTGGTGCTGCCGCTAAAGATGAAGACGAGGAAAGAACCTTCAAGCTTACCTGCAAGGAAGGAGCTAGTCCCAAAGTGGCACCAACCAGGAAGGAAGGCGCCCCTGGCCCCCACACCCCTGTCCGTGTTCCTGGCGCCTTCCCTGCTGCAACCCTGCAGGCTGCACCACTCACGGAGGGCCAGTTAGTTGCAGGCAACTTGCTGCACCTTGTTGCCCGCTGTTAATTCCACGTCCTTGACATTGGTCTACTTCGCACCAAATGAACTTGGTCGCAGTGGTGGTGGTCTAGCCTGCTTTTCCTGCTGCTTGCCCAGGCCACACCAGGCGATCCCATTTGGCACTTGCATCCTCCCCAATCTCTCTTAGCTGGAGTCGCTCTGGAGCACTGGAGCAGCCGGTGGAGGCGACGGGGGAGGGAAACGGCACGAGGATACGGATGAGAACCAAGACCCGCTTCGCCAAGATATTCCATTCCAGGGCCCGTTTCTGCTTTTCTACCGTCGCTCCCTCCCTTCATCACATCGCCTCCTCCTCCTGCTACTTCTCCTTTTCTCTCCCCCGTGTGTTTCCTCTAAACCGTCACTCCCTCAACAATCGCTTTTTCTTTTTTAGGGGAACTATTCTTTTTAGGAGAGAAGAGAAATATTCATCGAGGTCTTGATCCGTCTTGCCGAATGTTGTGTCTCTGAAACCCTATTCTTTTAATTTCATCACCAATCCAACCACTCGACTTCACACACTCATTACCAGAACTCGTTATTTTACCACCCTTTCGTCGCGCCCAAGGAATTCTCCAGTCTCCGATTTGATTTAGGTCTCCGACGTCATCCACCCGACCGACGACATCTTCCCATATCGATCCCGACGAACGAACTTCCACCGCCTCACCAATCACCCACAAAAACCAAATCCGTCACAATGGGCAAAGTCGCTGCTGCCGTTTCCGCGGCCCTGTTGCTCGCCAGCAATGCCGCTGCTCTCGACCCCATCGTCATGAAGGTATGCCGACGGGCAACCACCCTCCACTCCTCCACTCCAGCTGCAGCCAACTAACCCCTTCACCAGGGCACCAAGTTCTTCTACGAGAACGGCACCCAGTTCTACATCAAGGGTATCGCCTACCAGCAGGACACCGCCGCCGCCGGTGGTGAGTCCAAGACTGGCGAGTTCAAGGACCCCCTTTCCGACGAGACCGCCTGCAAGCGTGACGTCCCCATCCTGGCCAAGGCTGGCACCAACACCATCCGTACCTACGCCATTGACCCTACCGCGGACCACTCCGCCTGCATGAAGCTCCTCTCCGATGCTGGCATCTACGTCGTCTCCGACCTGGGAGAGCCCAAGACCTCCATCAACCGTGACGACGCTCAGTGGAACACTGACCTCTACACCCGCTACACCGCCGTCATCGACGAGCTCGCCAAGTACGACAACGTCATCGGCTTCTTCGCCGGTAACGAGGTCTCCAACAACAAGACCAACACCGAGGCCTCCGCCTTCGTCAAGGCTGCTGTTCGCGACTCCAAGAAGTACATCAAGGACAAGGGCTACCGCTGGATGGGTGTTGGCTACGCTGCCAACGATGACGCTGATATTCGCGACAACTCTGCCCACTACTTCAACTGCGGCGACCAGGACACTGCCATTGACTTCTGGGGCTACAACATCTACTCCTGGTGCGGTAAGAACACCATGGCTGGCTCTGGCTACGAGACCCAGGTCCAGTTCTTCAAGAACTACTCCGTCCCCGTCTTCTTCGCTGAGTACGGCTGCAACATCCCCGACGGCGCCGAGGGCCGTATCTTCCAGGAGACCACTGCTCTGTACGACACCGAGATGACCGAGGTCTTCTCCGGCGGTATCGTCTACATGTTCCACCAGGAGGCCAACGACTACGGTCTCGTCAAGGTTTCCAACGGCAAGGCCACCACCATGAAGAACTACGACGCTCTTGCTTCCCGCGTCCTGGCCGCCACTCCCTCCGCCGTCCAGATGGACTCTTACAGCCCCACCAACGAGCCTGCTGAGTGCCCTCCCGTCAGCTCTACCTGGGAGGTCAACGGCAAGGCCCTTCCCCCCACCCCCAACAAGGACCTCTGCTCTTGCATGGTTTCCAGCCTTTCTTGCACTCCCAAGTCCGGCCTGAAGGCTTCTGCCATTGGTGAGATGTTCGGCTTCATCTGCGGTGCCGACGCCTCTGCCTGCTCTGGTATCTCCGCCAACACCTCCACCGGTGTCTACGGTGCCTACAGCATGTGCAACGCCGAGCAGAAGCTTGCTTTCGTCCTCGACACCTACTACAAGAACCAGAAGAAGGCCAGCACCGCCTGCGACTTCGACGGCCAGGCCCAGGTTATCACCCCCTCTTCCACCAACGACACCTGCAAGACCGCCCTCGCTTCCGCCGAGGCCCAGAACTCTGCTGCTGCCACCGCCACCTCCCCCGTCGACTCCACCGCCAACCCCAGCTCCAGCGCCTCTGGCAACGCCGCCCCCGGCAGCGTCTACCAGCCCCTCTTCACCTTCGGCTCCGTTGCCGTCGGCACCTACCTCGTCGCCGCCGTCGGTGTCGGTGCCGCCATGGTCGCTCTGTAAGCGATGCCAACAACCACTTGATGATATGAGGAGGATCAAAACCGGGCGCCCGAGGGGACATGGGCGACGTACTTTTATGCGAGCGTGTAAGATATCCAAGCAGGTTGGCATCAGTTGCAAAACCTGGTATAATACAGTCACGGCTCGACAGGATTACTCATTTTTATTATGGCATGAGAGGCTCTTTTGTGTATTGTCATCATCACATGGCGTTGGGACCTCGCTGGCAGCAGCTATACTCTGCTTCATGACTCTGGCCTCGTGAAAAGAGGCTTGTATTGTTTTCTAGGTGTCTTTTGTGCGATGAATAGAAACTTTTTCTCTTTGTTCACCTTCTTGGCCTGTGTCCCATTTGCTCTCAAGTGACTCGCCGTCTCGCAGTGTTCAATGTGCGGTGTCTTGGCGGCTGTGACTCGGCTGCTCATCTCGGTAAAGCGGCCTTGGCACCTGAGCGACTTTCCCTCAGTCGCCGGCACTGCCTCGTCCTTGGTGAAGTGGACAACGTCTTGGCGACAGAAAGGGGGCAGACGACAACCGTCGGCGGAATTCATCTTGAGGCATTTCACAAGTCGCTTGGCGGATGCGGTGAGCTTCTCGGCGCGCCTGGGTATTTGGGCTTGACGACTTATAGTCTGTAGATCTTTCTTGGTGTATTTGCTTTGCAGGCTGGGTGAGACTAAGCTCCAAGCTATGGGTGGGTGGATGAGTCTTGGGCGGAGAATGTCCAAGATGTGCCCAGGAGATGGCTTTGCGGGTATTAGGTGATTGAAGTAGACAGAAGGGGCCGTTTGAATCAGCCTGGATTGAATGTGAGCAAACTTGATCTCTGTTCAAAAGTCCAGACGTTTACTGAGCTTGCCTGTCCACTTCTAGCCTTGCAAGATGGAAACGACAAATGAGACTCTGGCAGGAAAACTCTCAAGACTATTCCCATCCCTAGGCAAACTGGGTATAAGGACCCTTTACGGCTCTCAGTCACTTTGTTCCTTGTTACTCGCTACTATCCAAGTTGGCCTATTCTGCCCGCTCGTCAAAAGAACTATATCGGACGTGAGGCCTCACGGCTGAGAAGTACAACATGACGACCACGAAGTTCTGACCAAGTCGGTGATGGAAGGTTAGCAGCGAACAGATCGTTCCTCGCCACGTTGATTGAGTGACGTATTTGGCATTCAACACGGGTAACGCATCATATAACGTCCATACTTTTCATTAAATCGAACAACTCCTTCGTCCCTTTGGTGACAGCTGATGCACCGGCTCATCAGAATGATATGCTGCCATCCACCCACGTTGAGCGCCATGTCGAGGTCCTTTTGTCCCAGACTAAATACAATAAGCAGATGCCCTCCCCGATGCTATACCTCGTCCTGCACTTTCAAGCCTCACGTCTCCTTGTAATAAGACTTGTTCAGGCCCTTCTCGACGGCCGCAATCTGCAGCGCCAACGGCAACGAGAACTGCCGGCAGTACATGAAGCTGCCGGTCATGTACCAGAATCCAGGCACACCTGTTGATCGCCACCACTACAACCCAGTCAGCATCAACTCACAGTTTTCATCGAAATCTCGACTTACCCCAGACCGCTCCTGCTCCTCGTCCAACTGCCCAAACTTGCGCAGCCTCTTCGACACCTCCGGGCCCATCAGCTTCTCAATGGTCGTCGTCTCCTTTTGGAAGCCGGTAGCAAGCACCACCACGTCCGCCTCGATCTTCGCCCCGTCAGCCAGGACCAGCCCGTCCTCCACAAACTCCCGCACCCCCTCCTCGCACCTCTTGATCTTGATCCGGCCGTCGATGATCATCCGGTTCGCGCCCTGGTCGATGTAATACTGCCCGCCCTTGATGAGCTGGTAGTCCGCCAGACCGTACCCGTCCTCGCCCTCCTTCAGCGCCAGCCCGGCCCTCTTCAGCCCGTCGTGGACGACCTTGTCGTGCGCCGCCATCATCTTGGTCAGCCCGATGCTCATCGCGCGGATGACCGCTAGCGGGATCGCGTTGCCGACGATGTCGGCCTCCTCGGTGCTGAGCCCCGGGATCTCCCACAGCGCGAGCATGAAGCTCTCCCACGACTCGCGCGAGATGGAGTAGATTGCCCGGCGCTGCATCATCGTCACTTCCCTGGCGCCGTGCGCGACGAAGTCTGCCGAGATGTCGTGGCCGCTGGTGGCGGCGCCGATCACCACGACCTTCTTGCTGCCCACGTCCGGGATGTCGGCGGCGGACCTGTGGTGTTTGGAGTGGTAGATCTGCCCCTTGAAAGATTCTTGGCCCTTGAACTCGGGGATGATGGGCTCGTCGCCGAAGAGGCCGGTGGCTAGGACGACGTGCTTCGCGGAGAGCGTGCGCGGTCCCTCTGGCGTCGTGACCTGGACGGTGTACTTTTTGGCGGCCTCGTCGTATGTCACCTTTGTCACGTCGGAGTCGAACTGGATGTCGAGACCCATGAGCTGGCCGTAGTGCTCCATGAACTCCGCCACCTTGTCGCCGGTGAGGAACCTGGGCCACGTCTCGGGGATCTTCATGTAGGCCCAGTGATCGGTGTAGGTCGGCGTGTGGAGCGTGACGCTCTGGTACCTCTTCCGCCAGGAGTCTCCGAGGCGAGAGCTCCGCTCGAGGAGACGGGTCTTGATGCCCATGTGCTGAAGCCGCGCGCCGAGCATCAGCCCAGCTTGCGCTGTTCGCCTCGTCAGTTGCCGCCGATGTTACCGCAGGTCAGGTCATGGCAACTCACCTGCGCCAACGATCAACACCTGCAGTTCCTCACCATCAACCGTCCCATTCGTCCCATTGGTGGCCAAAGCAGGCGGCACACACGCAGCCCTCTCCTTCTCCAACTCCCTCTGATAATCCAGCCTCTCAAGCTGCGTGAACACAGTCCAGGCCTTCCACTCTCCGACGCCCACGTTCATCAGCTTCAGCAACCCCTTGCCTTCTCCATGCGGCGTGCGGAACGTGAACCCAGACTGGATCCAGATCTGTCCCCCAAAGTCGACGAGCAGAGGCTGCAGGCCCCCGAACTTATTCGGCTCAAGCCCCGAGAGGCCATGTTCCGCGGACGAAAGGTACGCCGCGATGGCGTCCTGGCCTTGTTTGCACGAAAAGTCCCACGAAAGCGCGACGATGTCTCTCCACCAGCAGTTCTCGATGAAGAGGTTGGAGAGGGTGAGGAAGTTCTTGTCGGCGAAGCGCTGGGAGAGGGTTGTTAGCCATGCTGTTGTTACTTGGACGGCGTCGACGGATTCTTTGGTGACGCCCGGTTGAAGCTTGAGGTCCGGTAGCTCGGGGAGTTTCGTGCCGTCCATGGTGTGTCGGTGATCTATCTAGAGCATGCAAGGGGGGTTTGACGGGAGGAGGCGCTGAAGAATAATACCGATCGTGCGGTCGAGGGGGCGGCGGGCGGCAGCATGACTTACATGGGATTTCCGCGCGGGAGCGTACATAAGTCAGCGCGATAGCGTCTGATAGCTTAATACGGGCCCAACGCCGGACTTGCTCGGCCGTCGGGGTGCCGTCCCCGCAGCACTTCTTCATTGGCGGGGCGTGCCTCGTCCCACCCCGAGTTCGGATGGTTCCCGGCGTCTCTTTTAAGGTTGATGCAACGTTTGTGGGATGGGATAAATCTTATCTGATTATCCCCCACCGATGATCGCGGGAGCAGACCAATTGGGCGAGGGAGCAGGATGGTGAGGGAGGGCATGGCCGGTGGGATCGCGGTGGTAAGCGGCCGAATTATGTAAAGAGATGGGCGTGGGTTTGGGGATCGGAGGGTCTTGGCGATGGCATTGTGGTGGCTGCCCCTCATCTTACCTAGTGTCTGTGACGTGAGAAATGGAATCGTGAGAGTGTAGTCTGTGGCATGTTACCGCATTGTTTGTTTTCCACTCGGGATGATGTTCATCAAGCATGTGTGGTGAAGGAGAAGACGAGATGGTTGACACAGGTTTGCAGAAGGGGGCAACTCAGGCGATGTCATTAGGAGTTTCTTCTCGACGACATATCACTTTAAGTATGTATCGCGCATCGAGTCATTTCAATCTAAGAAGCTTTTCCATGTGAATCCGGCATTCGGCGAGGTAGACGTGTAGCCACCGATCCATATTCAACCATCGCAAAGCGGTTTCTCGTCTCACATCCTCCGAAGGATACTGTCCTTCGGACCGTGTAGCCGGCCCTAGTCTCACTTTCCTGAAGATGATGTCTTTCTCTCGTGTTGCAACCGCGACCTCGAAGGAGAGAAATGTACCCTGCGTCGAATCCTCCCCTTTGACACGGTGAGCGGTCGTGATGAGCGGCTGGAGACGAGTGAGCCCCTTTGTGTTTCCGTCTGATGGCTCATTCACGAGAAACCTGACATCCACATGGATGGCAATGAAAGCACCAGCTGTGTCATTACCTCTTCGAGGGAGTTGCTGATAGACTTGACCTGTATTTGCATATGTACCAGAATACCATATACGTGATTCACTGTCACGGTCGAGTTTGTCTTCGACGACTGCATATACTAGTCGTATGTTGACCATTGCCGTGGCTCTTGGAAAGCCACAGTTCGCTGTGAGGCAATCAATGGCACAGCACACGTCCATGGTCATTTTCTCATGTGCACTTGCAACTGTGCCATCTCCGACGTACTGAGGTTCAAGATGGCTTCGGAAGTGCCAAGTCCACAACAACCTTCAAATGCCTTTGCCAATCTCATGCTCTTCAGAGCCCAGTTGTTGAACCGAATGCCCGTCTTGTTGTCTTTTCTGGGATCGTACGACTGGCCCGGTTCTACTAGCCCTCCAGTAACCCTCTGGTCGAGTAGTCCTTCCTTCATGGTACACACGCGTTTAGCCCATGGTGTCGCTTTCAGTGCTTCTGTCACTGTCTATATGACCCTGGCTGCTTGGTGAAGTTCGTATCTCGCATTGGCATCCTTTCCAATTCCGAATCAATCGATCTTTTTGAGAAGCAGTCTTTCTCCGGAGGCCTCCCTGACTACCATGAGCTCCAAGTATGCGTTGCGACATTGGTCTCCCATAGCAGGAAACTTCTTTGCTTTGGCGGCTGGGTCGTCCTGGTCGAGGCACGGCACGTCAACCCAAACATACGGCAACCGAGTATCTGCCATTGTGCCCCATATCTGATCATCCTGGAAGGCAGCGCATCTCCGTACACGCCACGTCGACTCAAAGAATTTCGCAACTGATTGCATGCTGCGATCACCATCTGCTCTATCAATACCTCCGCCGGTGTCCTACCCAGCGGGAATCTCTTGGTCTTCACTCCAGCACGGCACTCATCCAGAATGTCGTCCAGATCTTGTGCGACTTTGGGGAGTCCAAGGCCTCGTGCAGCCCATGCAAGTTCCTCTCGATCACAGCCCACGAACTGCCTTCTCGCCAAACCGTGTTTTTAGGAAGCCTGTCCTCCATGACCCGGAATTCCCACCTGTGCCAGTCAGCCCATTTCGCCCTGTCCAACAGTCTGCCGAGACAGTGACTTCCGGTTAGCCGCTTCGGCATCTAGTGCTAGCGAGTTCTG
This sequence comes from Colletotrichum theobromicola, assembly GCA_014705045.1. NCBI lineage: Eukaryota > Fungi > Ascomycota > Sordariomycetes > Glomerellales > Glomerellaceae > Colletotrichum > Colletotrichum theobromicola. The sequence continues at coordinate 43,102 of JABGLZ010000967.1, read as the reverse complement.
TGCAGTCTGCTGCAGTGAGATGTTCTTGTTGATGGAGAACGGATGCGAGCTAGCCTTTCCAGTGCGTAACTTAGCCCCAGGAGACGGCAATGGCGCTGACGGCGCATCATCCGTCAAGGTTTCCTTGGGAACTTTCTGACACAGCATGCTCAGCTTGGGTTACATATTCTTTTGGTTGAATCTGCAACTCGAAAAAAGCCGACGCGTTCATTAAGTGTGTGGTCAGTTTGCCTCTTAGATATCGGCACCATCCAATACCCAAAGGTATTTTAGACGCAGCCTGATTGCTCTGGCAAATCCTAGACAAGCAGCTGCCACTTCGATTGCGGATGAGGAACTAATGGTGATCTGACCAGCTATTTCCGCCTCATATACTCCATTGGAAGACACTTGTCGGTATCTCCGGTTAGTGGTGAGCCTCAGTAGGCTGGGAAGTTCTGATTCGCATTAAAACAACACGCCTAGTAGCAGCATGTTTCAGGCGTATTGTCAACCAGCTGGCTTGATTTTCTTAAATAGCGCTCACGATGTCGTCCGTTGAAGTTAATCACATAACTGAAGCCAAAGATGAGGGTTGCTGAACGTTCACTTGATGTCTCGCGAGATCCAAGACTTACACCGATACACACCGCCGGACGCAGATATTTGCTCTGGTGGATGTATATTGATTCCACAACGAGATATGGCGAAGATTTCAGAACAATAGTTCGCGATTGGAATGCTAGATCAGAAGCGTTTCACCACCTGGAACGAAAGGTCTCTCCTCCTCGCCGCCATCAAGGTGAGAGGCGCTAGAATTCGGTGAGCTCGGTCAATCCCACTATCAGCACGTGATCCACTTACCGCCTAGACCCGATAAGGATAACGATCGGAGAAGTGTCCTCTCCCCCAAAGAGGTCCTGCGCAAAGCGACCGACTAACTTCCCAGGCGTCCGCTCGCTCGTCTAGCATCAAACAACACCTTTCTTTCTTGTCTTCCACAACCACCACGACCACCACCGCCGCTGCAAACGAACCCTCACGCCGTCACGAACACGGTCGCCTTCACCTCCCAGAAAAAAAAATATACCCGAAGACGAGAACCTCCCACTCACCTTACCTTAATACACCCACCCACCAACAAAACCGCCCAACATGTCGGAACTCACACACTTCGACCTCCTCCCCCTCCAAATAGACCCCCAGTCCAAAGCAATCTCCTCCACCTCCTCCTCGCGCGCGCTGCAAGCCGAGCTCGCCCAGCTCAACGCCCTCCACCGCTCCCTCGTCACCTCCGACACCACCACCCAGCACGGCGTCCCGCCCCCGCCGATGCCCGTCAACCCCAAACGCTCCGCCAACGTCTCCAAGCTCCGCGACTCGGGCAACGCCGAGTTCCACAAGAAGAAGTACGCTGAGGCCGTCAAGTTCTACACCCTTGGCCTCCAGATGGCCCTCACCCGCCCGCTGTGGGAGCCCTCGCAGCTCGTCCGCGAGGAGGTCGCGAGCCTGTACGCCAACCGCGCGCAGGCGCACATGGCCCTGCAGCAGTGGGCCGAGGGCTCCGTCGACGCCGAGGCGAGCGTCGAGGCGAGGAAGGTCGGCAATGCCAAGGCCTGGTGGCGCAGGGGCAGGTGTCTGATGGAGATGGGCCGCCTCGAGGAGGCGAGGGAGTGGGTTGGCAAGGCGCTCGAGTACGAGGGCGAGGAGGGCGAGCTGGTCGCGCAGTTGAAGGAGATCGAGGCCAAGATCGAGAAGAAGGAGAGTGCTTGAGGCAAAGACAAGTGTTTGAGCAGGAACTTTTTTTTAATTGATAGGGGACCCAGACGTCGCGAGGGCGTTTACACATGCGACACGAGCGAACCAGCAGAGGAGAGTCAGGCCGAGGGCATATAGCTCGTGGGGGACTGGGCGCAACCCGATAGATCGGCGCCGAGGAGCTGTCGTATTGCATGCGCACCAAGGCTTGCTGGAGCTGGGCGCTTTCGCGGACACACGTCATATGGTAGCTACATGGCTGTCATGAGCAACCGACCCGGCATGGGAGATATGGTCGTTTAGCATTTCTAGTAGTATACCACATGTACCAATACCATGACTATCAACCCCAAGTCTGCGCAGGAAGAGGAAAATAACATCTGTGCCATGATTCAAGTCGCATCTTGTGTGCTAGTCATGCCTCGTGGAGAAACGAAGAAGAAAAAGGTATGTAACATGGACAAGGGGAGCATCGTAGTAAGCCATTTTAAACACTATGCGTGGGATGTCATCATGGCGTTTCGCTCCGACATCCTCTGGATATCCCAACAGACCAAATCAAAACACGCGTGGGGGGTGCTTATGTGCGCAGCCGCCATTCTCATTATCCTCCCTTGCTACCGTTTGCAGGTCCGTAGGTCGATAATCGGCTCGACAGCTTCGCATGACCGATTTATCCATACACCGACTCGCCCGCTGCGATTCTTCCATAACCAGGGCCGGAAACGTGTTCATCCTGTTGATCCTGTCGGCCGCTGTTGATCGGCCCTGGTCCCTCCGACATTCGGGTTGGTATTGAGCGTGGACTCTGGCGGCCGTTTGTTTTTACTTCCCATGACTGAGTGACTGACGGATGGCCAATCGTCGCTTATGCAGCGGTGGTCTTCTCGGTCAAGGTCTTGCCGCGAGGCCGCATGACGGCGTCCTGGCTGCTCATTCTCCGATCCAGCGCACGCTCCAACTTGGCACCGAGGGCCAATTTGCTCATGTTGGCCGTCTTCTCCTCGCTCAGGGTGACTCTTTGGGAGCTGAGAGCCTTGTTCTCCATGCGGTCGAGGCCGGTCGCGATGTCGGCGATCTCAGCGTGAGCCGAGTCGGTAGTCTGAACGGTGTTCGCGAAGGAGGGCGCCATGCTGTATGTACTGTATCGCACAGAGGCTCGCACCTGTGGAACGGAGGTCTCGGTCAGAACGGCGGTCATTTTGGGCGGGCGGGATTGGGGAGGGCAGAGAAGGAGGGGATTGAAGGAAGGGGGATCGAACGGGAGGAGTAAGTATTAAGACAGTAGCAGCGACAGCAGGAACGGAGGAGGTCCACGTGTGGGATGAGCTGTCGGGAGGTGCGGCGTCAAAGAGCCAAAAAGGCAAAGTAAAAAAAAGGGACCGAGGACGAGGCGCAGCAGGGAGGAGAAGGGATGGATTTTCGCAAGCAGCCAACGGGAGGCACGTCAAGGAGCAGGACAAGGCAGGTGAGGGCTAGAGCGCGAAAGGCAACATCAGGAGACAGAAGAACGTACTGAGGGTGCCATGATGGGACGAGAGGAATCGAGTGAGGTGGGCATTGTAATTTTTGACTTTAGCGGGATCCCTGCTTGAAAAGGTTCGTCAAAGTGGCCGTCCGGACCAGTTCGTTGACGAGAGAATGGTTCGAGTTTCCACAGCCCGGGGCTTGCTTCACGACTGTCGGACCAAGGCAGACAGTTGCAGGGCGCAATTGGGATGACGGACGAGAGCGAGCGGGCTCTGCGGGTTGGGTTGGTTTGCAGCGGCGAGCGGCGTGAGCGTAGGCAGGAAGACCGTAGACGGCAGCGGCAGCGGCAGCGGCAACGGGAATCAACGACAGGTGTCGGTAGGGGCTCCGGGGGTGGGCAACGAGAGGAGAGATTCGTTCGCTTCGGGGGTGTGGCCGGTATTGCGTATTCTGGAGTGTATCGGTACGCTAAGAGTGTGGTAAGGTAGTGGATGGAGGCGAGGAGGAGTTCAGCGACGGGGACTGGAGAAGGTTTTTGAGGTTGTTGAGTGGTTGAGAGGAGTGCCAGGTGGATTGTTGGCGAAGAGTGTGTCGGTCAGAGTGGAATCGAAATGGGAGGTGAGAGAGGGCAGCGCAGGCGAGATTGAAGTTCGGGGGGGACGATCAATGGGTCCGGACTGGGGACTGGGTCGTATCGGGTGCAAAACGGTCGTGGACACGATGATGCGGTGGGCAGCAAGGCAGCGTTGATGTCCGGGAAAAGGAGAAGACAGAGGAAATTGAGGAGAGGGAGATGGAGATGAAGAAAGTCGAGACTCAGGGCAGAGCACAGAGCAAGGTAACGAAGGTACGGAGACGACGTAAGGTAAGGCAAGCAGGAGCAAGCAAGTGCAAGGCAGGCGGTACCTTGCCTTAGTCAAGCGAGACAAGGTGAGGGAACAATTGCAAGAGCAAGAGCGCAATAGCAGCAGCAGCAGTAGCGGCAGGAAGGAGCATGGGACACGACACGGGAAGGAAGGTAGGCAGGCAGGCAGGGCTGGGAGCAAATAATAATTATTCAAGCAAGCAGCCCAGGCAAGCAGCGCGTCAGGGACAGACACCTCAGCAAGGTAGCCGTATTCACCAGTGACAGACACCCTTTCCCCGTCTGCAGACAGTGCATAGGCTACGCTGAACAGAGACTAGCAGAGATGAGAACCGGTGGCTATTGGGGTTGACTTGTTAATCACCTCACCCAGGCCGGTCGGCTCGGGTACCTCTCACTTGCGCTAAGCAAAGGTCAGGCAGGAACGGAGGGCGGGAGGTGACGAAGGAGGGCAGCCACGCTCAATCAAGGCAACCTCCTTCTTCCCACGGAACCGTCCGTACCTGCCCGTGAGATAGTGATTAGGTCAGTGACAATAGATCTGTGGCCAGTGATGATCAGGCAGGTGCAGCAGGTGTCGGTGCAGGTGCGGGTGCGGGTGCAGAATGTGCGGACTGCCTGCACTGAATAGGCCCGGCTGCAATGCAATGGCAGGCACGCAGGAAGGGAGGGAGTGAGTGCCTGTCTGGGAAAGGCGGCCCCAATTCTCAAACGAGATCAGGAGAAGGTGCCAGCAGTCACACTCCCCTACCTAACCGCTGCACGCTGGTAACTGTCGGAGAGAGAGACCTAGAGAGAGAGAGAGAGGTCGGGTACTTCGCAGAGACAGGCTGCCCGCTAAGAAGAAAGCGGGACGCAGACAGCAGCCATGTGCAGGCCAGGGATCTGGAGAGATTCCGGGACAGGGGCCAGACCAGCGACCACTGGCGGTACACATCTTCAGGGCCGATCCATGCCCGCCGTTTTCTTGCACCATTTTGTTTTTTTGAATCCACTGAGAGCAGACTTATTAGTGACAGACAGCACGAGATCTAAGGTAAGATAGAGAGATCTAGAGCTCTGTGTCTCTTCTCTGCCTCTAGTCTTTTAGTGCAGCGCCATTCCCAGCCGCCCTACCAACAGAACAGACCAGTTCCTGCGTCTTGGGCCGGACGACTCGACTGCGACCAGCCTTTTCTTTTCCCCAGGGGTTTCCAGCTAATGTAAGGTGAGCTTGGTATCTTGCATTACCTAGTAGTTAGGGGAGCTCTACTGCTAAAATGTCCAATCATCTAAGCCACATGAACAGATGCCAGAAATAGGATCGCTGACGGCCTCATCCACCGTCAAATCTGCCTTCCCGTTCGGACATTTCCTGTGGTACGCGTTCCTACCTGCGGAGGGGCCGGGTACGTACACCAAGGTACTTCCTGCCTCGTGCTCCTGTATCCGTACCTGCAAGGCGAGGCAGACCGGGCAGGCATTCTCAATCAATCCGTGGTAGGAACAGCCTGGTGCACCGTTCAACAGTACCAACCATGCCGACCCGAAGATGGAGGTGCCTTCCTTCCCCTTGATACAGACTCACCAACCTTAAAGAAGAAGGGACGAGGAAAGAGAGGGCGTCGGGTGTCGGGTCGTTGTTGCCATTCTTGTTGATGATGGGAGGAGTTGCTTCCTTCCTCCCTCTTGCCTCCCTCTTGCCTTTCTTTCATTTCATTTCATGGATGTCAGCTATGCCGGGCCTTGGCTTCCCTGCCCTGCCCTGCCCTGCCTTCCCTAGAATCTCGTTAGGTCCCGACACCGACTCCCAGTCCTGTGGATGACATGTTTCCCTTTTCCATCTTCCATCCATCCATGGACCGTCGTCTTTCACCCTCACCCACCCCAGGTGCCTGGAGGCTACCTAGCGCACCACCAGTCCACCATCACTATCCATCCGCCCACCAATCCGTTTCTCCCAATCTTTGTTTTTTCCGCCCTTCTTCCCCGTCCCATGTCGCATATCCCCCGATGCTAAGTCTGGATGCCCCGAATCCCCTGCCCTGGCTGCAGTGTTTGCACTTTGCACTTTGCACCACGTCTGGACCCCTGGCGCCCATTGTCGCCTCCCGTTGTTGGCCGCATGCGTCCGACCTGCAGTCCACCGGTTGAAGAAACACATGCGCAACCCCTCAAAACCACACCTTTCCAGATATCACATTCCAAAATACATGCCCAACCGCCTTCGCCGCCGCTGCCGACTCTATTACAAGCTAATGTCGCTATCTGCTGATATCAATCCACACCTCAGTCAGCCCGCTTGCCTTCATCCAGTCCACGCCCGCCACCACCAGCCATCATCGCCCGCTGCCATCCACCCATCGGCGCTTACAGCCCGGGCCCGATACAGACACACGTAAGGATACACTTCGCACCCATCCCTTCCGGTCTTCCTCGCGCTCAAATCACCACCAGAAAGGGGGGGACAGGAGAGCCTAGACCCTATCGTGCCTGTGCCCCGGCTTACGCCTTTGGCCGCTATCACGGAGATACGATGCGCTACGCTACGCTGAAGTCACAGGGGGGCCGCTTAGACGTCTCTCAACACCATTTGCATTAGGGGGCCATATCGATCAAAGTACACCTGTACGAACACCTTGCCGCCAATCACATCCATCCCATCCACGACGCCTTGCATTGTGTCTTTTCCCCGTCTCCAACACCTTTCGACGCGCCTACGGGGTCCGAGAGCCACTTCAGTCAATCACCGTTTAACCTGCCTTTTCATCGTCACACCCACTCGCAAGAACCACAGACACTTGTCCAGGAACACATCGCCAAATCCACGTGTCACCTGCATTAATTGAGTTTGGCCCGCTTCCTACTGCGGCTATCCAGCGCCTGCCAAAGTACATGCAAAGTAGCCCTGCTTCGGCTCAGATGCACGATGCATTCAACTCCGGCTAACCCGCCTCAATTCCGATCAGCTCCGTTGAACCCCGGGGATACTCTGATCTAACATGATACCTTCGGATATCGGAGACAAGCCGATGACACTGACATCGCCGGACGCGCCTGGCAGACGCTTTCGCAGCCAGACAGGTCTCGCTCACTTCCAAACATGAGGTGCTCATCGCCGCTGTGTCACTTTGTGTTGTTAGTCATTTCGGCGTATTGATGGTTACAGCCTAGCACCAGTCCGCAATGCGTTTTAGCCCACTGTCGATCTCGTCTTGGCCAACACACCAACACGCCCAAAAGACCCTGACTGCGACGCTGTGACGCCGCAACGCATCAGGCCCAGTTCTTCTCTTCCCTGACAGGGGAAAACGCGCACATTTTGTGCCAGCCGTGCAGAGTGGCATGTAGGCCATGAGGGTAACGGGGACGGTCGTTTGGTGCCATACCCATATGTACTGCTCGCAGCTGGCGTGCTGGCGTGCTGGCTTATCGAGCCAGGCGAGGCAAGCCATATGGCGCTTCAACTCTTCGAAAACGGCCATTGAATGACGATTATCGATCACTGAACCTGCACCTGTCGATCGGCATCTGACGAGACCAGCCACTAACCGGCAATTCTCGTGTCCATCAAACATCTCGACCTCCTCACTTGGCCGGGAATGGCACACACTTTCATAATTACCACGCACACATGGCCTCGTCTCAGATCGTATGCCTCTTTGTGATCCTCGGTCCTCTCACACCATCGATACGACCAATTCGCCCTCCTCAGACCACTTTCAATACCACTCTGTCAATCTCGACACGCCAGTGGCTGCTTCCCCTCATCTTCTCACCTTCCCCTCTCTCACGCCTTTCCCTTCTGCCTCGTCCGCGGCATGCTTCGCACGTGGCAGACGCACCCATCCCCGGCCGTCAGGCACTACCTAGCCTCGTGGATTGCATGGGTTTTCTGATCTCAACGGATGGCACATTCCCATTGCTGAACGGCCAATTGAAGGCTATTTCCTGCCTGCCGTGGAACATGCTTCGCAACCTGCGCAACCTTTAAACACAGCTTCACCTCGGATTGCCTCTTGAACGAATCACTCAGGCCGGCAATTGCCCATTTCATGATTCACGTCCTTGGACCATGACAGGGTTCTTCAAGCTCACCAGGCGGAACTCATCTCATTCTTGGCCCCCCTCACGCTGCTCAAAAAAGCTTTGGGCACTCCTTCTTCTCGCCTGCCCGCCCTGGTCTGTTGAAACTTTCCAGCTCTTGAGTTTCATTAAGCATGTCGACCCCCAAAACCCCCTCGTTTCCGGACCTGGCCACGCCATGGCTCTCAGTTGACTTCATCCGTCTGTCGTCGTGTCAATATTCCAACGCAACCGGCGCGCCCTTTTCTCGGAACGGCTCAGAACTGCTCTCCAGCCAGCCTCGAGTCATGGAAATAATTCGGCTCGGACTTGATTACGACGGGAAACGGCCGCTGCCCACTCACACGCGGTCCGAGTCACTGTGCCCACCTCTTCCACGTGGTCTCCCGCAGATGGGAAACAGATTCCTGGGAGCCCCCATACGACCGACTCCAACGCTCGGGTCGGGTGGAAACTTTTTCCAAAGGGCTGGTGGCTGCCGACATATCTGGCATTTCACGCCGACAGCCAGACGGCTATCCTGGATGATCACAAAACCTACGTACGTGCCTGGTCCCGCGACAGCCGCTAAGCGCCAACATTTTCCCTCCGTTTACCTCGGCTTGGAGGCGTGTCGCTTGGGTCGCATGTCGTCGTCAAGGTCGATGAACAGGCTCTGCGACACCTACTCCAACCGCAAGCCCTTAGGGCCTGGCTGTTTGCTTGCAACGCTGCGTCGCTCTTTGGTGGGGGCGATCTGCCAGTCCAAAACAAATGCTACCCGCAGGCGCCGTCTGAGTTTTCCCTCAATCAAGCTCCTGGCAAACATGTGTCAGCCGTACCGGCGAAAGTGATGCCCGCCAGACGATCGCCCCCGAACACGACATCAACGAGACAATTTGCACACTGGACTCCGGCCAAAGCCAGAAAGGCGCCGACTGCTGGTCTGCAAGACTGATTCAGCATCCATGCCCGCAGCGAGCCCGACTCAACCGGCCTGTCTCAGGGCACAATTTCTTCTTAAGCTCGTCGTCATTTTCGCTTGGACCGCCGGCTGTATTAGCTGCGGCCCTGACAAGCGTCTGCCGACTGCCGTCTGCGTGCTGCGGGCTGTCAACGGATGCACTGGCCACCCTGCAGCGCCGGGGCGGCGGAGACTGACGAACCCTCAACGGAGCCAGCTCCAAATGTAGCCAAGATTTTTCCTTCTCCCCTCCCGTGGATGGGGCGGCGGTAGGACCACAGTAAAAGACAGGCCAGTGCCTCAAATAAGTTTGCCGTATCTTCTGGGGTGCGTTGCCTGTGGGCGAGCAAACGAACGGTCAAAGTCCCGGGCTTTGTTATCGTCTCATGAAACGAATTGTTCACGGGCAACTGCATGAATGATCGCCGCCTGACCAAGCGATAGGACGAGGGGTGCCATCATCAACTTGTGCAAAGTCTAATCTGTCCTCGATAAGAGGCACCGTGGAGACATCTCACCCTCCAGCGACAACGGCATAGCCTGGAAGAGCCACTGACAGACTCGACTGTTACTTGAAGGCTGTTGATGATTCGCCACGAGCTGATTGTGCATCAACGATCACGAGGGCCGTTGGACCGTTCCGATGAACTATCTCTTACTCATCCGGTGCTATCGAAAGGAGGAGCTCGACGCAGCTTTTCAATTGCTGGAACTTGGGTGCCGCGGAAGGCACAGGGCTTACTAAAAACTCGGCTTCAAGCGGCATCCATCATCAACACATACCAAGCTTCGTCTTCTTCCGTTGCACTTCACCGGAAAGGCACCTTCTGTAGACGTCATGCCAATACTGGCTCTACGGATCACTCATTGTGGATGGTCCTTGGTAACCAGCTGAGGCGCTTGAGTGCGACAGACAAGACGGTGAGAATCACCCTTGCTGCAGAGGTAGACTCAGGACGTCGTAGAAGCAAAACTCTCTGTTTTAGATACCCGCCTTTCTCCTTATGGGAGAAGAGCACTCCCAGATTTTCCGTCTGCTTCGTCTCGCCTCGACGACGTCCTGAAGCTATGCGAGTCTCGTATATCCCAAGGTCGTCCGCAGGATCTTGAAGTCCCCTTCCTGGAGCAAGCCATCTAGGCCTCAACTGTGAAACGTGTTGCCACTACTCTGTTTACACGGGGGAGAATGTTGCTATATTAGCACCAGCCAGCTGTTCATCTTGCGGGAGCCGGCAGTACGTGACACAAGATTTCCCAAGTCTGTGGTTTACACTCGAGACAAGCCCAGGGGTTCACGGGCTAACTTGCTTTTCATTGGATTTGATTGACGTCCTCCATGACACGACCGTATCAAATATGCCCCTATGATAAGCTGGTGTAATCTAGTCACACTCCAAGTTCATGTGCTCCGATGGTCATCTGGAGCAGCTACCGGCAGACGAACCTGTGGCCGGTACATCCAGCGCGCACACCCCTCTTCCAACATCCGAATGCCCTCCTTAAACCGCGCGGAGGCACGGTGGCTCGTCCCAAGAGCCGTCTTCATATGCCCCATCGTCTCGTCTGGGGGAAGCACCTCGTCCCCGGGCTGATCCGCCTCCCACCGCTCGACAGCCGCCAGGATCTCCCGCCACCGCAACTCGAAGTGCGCCGCGACGACCTCGCGCCACGGGCTGGCCTCGAGCTCGCGGCTGTTGAGCCTCCTCAGCCACTCGGCCAGCGCGTACCGCGTTGTGTCGGCGCGGACTTCGACATTGTACAACCTCGAATGCAGAGGCGTCAAGCGTTCTTTCCAGCCTGGCTCGTTCCAGAGCGGTTCTTCGGAGAAGACCATCGCCTGCAGGGAGACGAGAACTTGAAGAAGGGTCGAGCTTTCGGGATCCCAACTAGGTCCGTCGAAGGTGCCGAGAAGGGACAAACAGACTGCATGGAAACTGGTTAGCGGGGGCCTTCTTGAGGAGAAAGCGGATGGGGGAAATGTTACCGGTGCCGCTCACGTAAAGATTAGGGTTGAGCTTTCGGTCAGGCGGAGAAGTCCTGAAGAACACTTGGGGCGGGCTCTGGGGGTAGTCCATGGGACAGAAGAGATCGAACTCGAAGAGCCCGTTCTCATATGGCGTCCCGATCGGACCGACGATCAAGAAAGTCATGGCATCGAGCCGGGCGCTATGGTGCCGGACAAATATGCCCTCGGGGAGTGACGTTTGCAGAATCGAGAGATCGGACACGAGGCGCTTCGTGCGACCTCGTCGAGGGATATGCTTCTCGGTGTTCCTCAACTCATCGGCGTAGTGGTATTCTCGATGCCATGCATTCCCGTCTATCTCGAGTACACCGCTCTCAGAAAGCTTCCGCTCGAGTTCCTCCCGGCGTTGTTCTTGAGCGGTGAGACTTCCGTCCGTAGGCGTGTCGTCCTTTCTCGCGAGGCCGGCTGCTACAGCATCGTACGCTTCTACACTCCTCCAAATGCGACTGCACACATTGCGCACCTACTTCGAGTGCAAGTCATCCCCCCTTTGGTGCTTTGAGACAAAGCGAGCCTGGGAGGCTAGGCTGGGAAACAAGCTGGTGAACCGTGGGAGCAACTTGGGTTCCTTGGTCTGCATATGCTGCCCCTTGCTATCAGAGTAGGTCCCAGTAGAAGATACCTCGAGACCCAAGGTCCCAGTATCTCCAAATGCAATGGGCAGAAGCGTCTCTTCGAAAGGATAATATAGGCGGAAGTCGGCGAGTAGCGGTGCCGAGAAGGGATGTCGACTCCAGGCGGCAAGTAAACCCCACAATGAGCTGTACAAGTTGGGCCGACGGATAATCCCCTCGGCGAACTCATCTTGCATGAGCTCGACTAGTCGAATGAGAAGGGGACTCCGTCGTGTCATGGCGAGGAGCAGGACCGGAGGTCTTTTGTCAAAGGTACTGTTTATGGCCAGCGAAGGCCAGGCCTCTGCTAACGCACTAAACACCTCTGGCAGGGCGTCGAGGCTTCGATCAATATCTCTGCGCGGTGTTTCATCGAAGCTCTTCAACGAAGCATCATAAAAAGAGCCACCGTAGCCCGTCCCAGCGCCGGATGCGGCGTTAACTCTCCTTCTCGGGGCAGCGGGAGGTAGCCTAGCTTTCACCTGGCTATGTTGATATATAGAGGCGGGTTTGTCCTGAGGGTGTGCATGGGGCCCGCAAAGTAGTGCGAAGATGTAGAAGAGACGGCCTCCGTTGCAGCACCAGGGGTTAGCTCTAGATCCGGTGTTCTTGAAGAAAGGGTGGACCTTTGACGCGCAGCAGGGACACGATGCGCATTTACAATCAGGGTCGACGCAGAAAACCTTGGGCGACAACAGAACATCGGACAGGTTTCCAACCCAGGGCGCCGAAGATCCTTGACGATTGTTAGACGATTAAGAATAACAAGTGAACGTAAATCAAGCACGTTATGGAGCATTGAGTACCTTCCCTTTTGAATTGGCTTCGCATTTGGGTCATCAGGAAGGCGTGATTGAAGATCACATCGCTGCTATCCGTCATGGTATTTTCTCCGCAGTTATTGCATCGGTGTCGGATGATACGTTGTATAAAATATCGAATCGCGTGCTCTTCCTCTGCCGAATCTGGTGGCGAAGAAGTGAAAGATTCCATGACTGGGTCGCAGGAGGGTATGGGGGGCAGATCGGGGAATCTATCATCAGTGTTAGCGTGTGGTTGGCCATTTGGAAGTTGTTTCCCGGGATAGGTAGTGTACAGACGATGCGAAGTTCTTGGCTGGACGTGGGCCAAACCATGGAACCGGGGTGTCAGTCCATCGTAAGTTGACGCCTTTGAAATAGGACTCTGAAGTCATGATCGATAACGATTGCGGCGATCTATCTCGAGAGGTTGGGCTTGATATCGACGTGAAGAGGACAGCAATGCCATCGGGAGTTGAAAAACGGCTCAAGCTCAAGGAAGAATGTCCGAAAATACACAAAAGCTAGCTAAGCGGGGTTGCAGTCGTTTCTCGAGCTTGGTGTCCATGAGCTGCAGCTGCTAGTACTCTGAGGCCATAACTTACAATATTGACTGACCATTTAACGGGTTGGCTGACGCCTCAAGTATGCCACAAGCAAGTAACGTGAATAAATGGGCCCAATGAGAATCAAGCGACGTTTGCTGTGGCGTATATACAGATCCCTCGCCAAAATAGTGTTTAAGTATATACAAGAAGTGATAAACAACACATCTGCGTCTGCTTCAGAAGACGGCAGTGTACATCAGAACCGAGCCAGGTCTCCTAAAAGGCAGGGTTGGCGTTGGTAAGAAGCTGCACAAAGTAGGCCTGGAACCATGTGCCGGCCTCGGGAGCAGGCTTGAGGGCATCGTTCTTTCCACAGTTGAAGTCATAACGGGCCGCACTGGTGTCGGAGGTACCGTCACTCTCGCCGCCGGGCTTCACCCAGACAAAAGCATCCACAAGCGAGGAGCCCGTGTTGGTCGATGGGCGCAGCCCGAAGCCGGTGCCAACGGCATTGCACCAGTCACCCCACGCCTCCTGACCAGTCGGTTGCTTGCCAGAGCGGCCCTGGTCGACGATGAACTGAGCGTTCCACCCTTGCGCACTGAGAAGAGGTGCAAGCGCCTCGACGTAATGCTTCTCGTCGTAGTTGGAGTTGCCTAGCAAAGTCAGATTTGACAACGTTGGTTTAGGTCATGATGCCTACCTTGGGTGTAAGAGGGGGCAGAGCTGAGACTCCAGGCATTGTCTGCGAAAGTGTCAAAAATAGCCCAAATCAGATGGTAGGGAGACACGAACAGTTGGCGACGTTAGTGACGATGCCACGGAGAGCTTTGGGCGCGCCAGCATCTTTGTAAACCTTTGCATACATGTTGGCGGCAGGGCCAAGGTTGGCTTGCCAGCCAAGCCAGCCGGCATGTCCGCCATCAAGGTACATGGCAACATTTGGAAGGTTGAGCTGGGTCACGGCGTAGTTGGTGCACTCAAGATACGCAGCCTGGGCGCCAGAGCACTTGGCAACATTCAAGTTGGTGACGAGGTTGGCCAGGGAGTCGGGCTCTGTATAGCATGTTAGACCGAATATTGTACAACAGAAAGAGAGCAGAATAAGACGAACCGATGACCAAGAGAATGCGAATGTCGGAGTACTTGAGGATCATGGTGCGAATGGCATCAATGTACTCCTTGTACTTGGCAACGCCGCCGTTAGCAATAGAGTACTCGCCGTTGGAAGCAGCGGCAGCACAGTCACGATCCGGGAGATCGTAGACAACAAACTGGCCAGCATAGTTGGCACCAGCCTGGTTGGCCTTGCGGATGTCGGCGAGAGTGGAATCAACCAAGGGAACCTTGGCGCGAGTGTCCATCCACATGAAGGTGGGGACCTTGGCAACCTTAGCAGCCGCAGTGGCCTGGGCCGGGGTCAGGGATGGGATAGCCAAGGTCGAGATCTCGGAGGCGTAATAGGAGTTGGCATAGAGGTCAACGCCGGCGAAAGGGTTACCGGTATAAGTGGCGCCACCGGTCGGGACGGGAGTGGTGCCGGAGCTAGTAGCCCGAGTGGTCGTTGCACCGGCGGCCGTTGACGAGGCTCGAGATGTGCTCGCAACAGTGGTGGAGCTTGCGCGGGCAGTCGAAGTGGCGGAAGAAGCGGCGGCACCAGGAATGCACTGGCTGTACCACTCGTTGGTGACGACACAGCTGCTGCCGGAAGCACAGCACGTTGCGCCCGTCCAACCGTTGCCGCCGCACTGAGTCCTGTACGGTGTTAGTCTGCGCACATGGCAATCTTTCAGACGATCTCACCAGGCGGCTCCGCAAGATTGTCTCTCCTCGATGGGAACTGCAAAGGCAACGCTGCCCAAGAGGGCAGCGGCAAGGAGCGATCGAGCAGCCATTGGTGATGAAGTTCAAGAAGATGTTGGTGGCTGGTCTATTGATGTTGTCCGCTACTGACAGATGGTATCTCTGAAGGGAACCGGGCGGCTGCCCTTTTATCATGTCTTGAGCCATGATAACCTGCCAGATCCTGATGGGTTCATTACCTAGGGCTTCGGATCGACGGGATGAGTGAAGTCTGGGCCCGCAAGGTAGGAAGACCGTCGCCCCACGATCTCGGAGGGAGGTCTCGGCATTTTGAGTCCAGTTTGCCTCTTTTAGACAAGCGTTGAGGGCATGTGTGAAGCCGACGGGATCATCGTGTGTTCGTGCCCATGGGGTTGTGGAAGAGACATCCGGAGCTGGAATCGGTTCCATGGATCAAACTAGGACGATGGCACGTCAAGACCAGGGGCGAAAGCTGGGCATTGAAGTAGAGTTCGTCGTAGGTGCACCTCGACATGGCTGATGGTGATATTCAATGGCGTTTTCGGGGAAAATCCGCCAACCAAGGCGCGGCCAGGCTTCGGGCTGGATGTAACGCAGTCTACGTTATTTCGGAGGCGACGCTCCATGATAGCCGTGTACGGAAGAGTGATCTGGTCATGGGGGCGCGGCGGATGTGGAGACGGCTGAGGAGGGTGCCATGAGGGGTCGGAAAGACCTCAAATCTTTCCGGTCGGGTGCGATTTCGACTGATTCTTGAGCTGGAAGACCGGCTGGACCATCCGAGATGAGCTGGTAGAAGAGGCATGCCGGGCGCGATTAATCAATTACCGGAAGCTTGCGTGATGGAGGCGTCGCGAGCCCATCCTCGAAAGACGTGGCGGCTAGGCATAGCAGCAATAGGAGCAACCGAGCTGAGTGATCGGAAGACACAGCAAAAAAGGCAAGACTCCAGGTACCATAAGCGACGATATGTGTGTCTTGTCCTCCTGCTTGCTGGAACCGAGCCGCACGCAAGGGACGGCAGGGTATGACAAGCGAGTTGGGGAAATTGGGGTCCTTGGTGGTCGGGAATCGGCTGTGTGTGGTGCAGTGGTACTCGGCTCTGTCTTGAGTTGATGAAATCATTAGGAAATGCAATCAATAGTGATTGCTTTGGTCTGACAAGCTTTGATCAGCATCTTGCACTCCCAGGTTTGTGGAAATGATGGATATTGATGTTGCGGCCGATCTCCTGGTTCAACGACTTCATGCCGTCTCGGCTGTGTCACGATCACGACTGACGATGAATGCCGACGCGAATTCAGAGGTAACAAGTGTAACTTGATTATTGAGGATTCAATTGAAACAAGATGTGTAGCGAGACGAAGCAATTGGAAGTACAGGAGCTGTCTTTAGCCGGCGGAAGAGGCCATCTTTGGCTGTGCTGACCTGGTGTGGCAGTCGATGATTGACCTCAGACTGGCCTCCAAGGAGAGCAACCGTAACATCATTGTGTTGAGTATTCTGTGCTGTATCTCCAGAAGGTAAGGGTATCGTATCGGACTGCGAATGGAATTTTCATGTCGTCCGATGAGCTTGGTGGTTGGGGAGAGCAGACGAAATGGTGAGGGAAGGAGAACAGATGAGTGCCAATTGTGCGGATGCACTGTCTTTTCACCGTGCTTACATAATGCATCTGCCCCACCTCCGACCGTTGCATGCACGTGCCATTCTTCATTTGGCAGGTGGATCACGTAATGCAGGCTCCACCCGGACTGCCTGCACGGGGCACCCTAGCTTCACCGCCCGGACTCTCCAATGGGCGGCAGAATTTCGCAGCCAGCGCCCCAAGCCCGAAACTGTCGAAATGAAGCTCCCCGTTCCCGCTCCCGTCTCCGTCCCCTGACAGCCGACCGAGATCCCGTCGCGACCCAATTCCCACCCCGCCCTGCGCCCTGCGACGTCTGCCCGCGACAAGCACTTCGAAGCTTCCTTTGCGCGTCGATAAGCTTTCTCCCGGCTCGACAAGACCAACTCTCCCACCGACACCGAGTCCCGAACCGCTGGCTGCCGTCCGTGGGCGCTGACGATACTCCCCAAAATGCTGTCCGGCATCCTCATCTTCAACCAAAAGGGCGAGAACCTCATCTTCCGCGCCTTCCGTAACGACTGCAGACCCCGCCTGGCCGACGTATTCCGGATTCAAGTGATCTCGAACGCCCAGGTCCGGTCTCCTATTCTCACCCTCGGAAGCACCACCTTCAGCCATGTCAAGCACGAGAACATCTACCTGGTCGCCATCACCAAGAGCAATGCCAATGCTGCTCTCGTCTTCGAGTTTCTATACCGCCTGATTGGCCTCGGCAGGGGCTACTTTGGCAAGTTTGATGAGGAGGCTGTTAAGAACAACTTCGTGCTTGTCTATGAGTTGCTCGATGGTACACGCTCCCCCCCCCATGTCCTGCTTACAAACTCTCTGTCTAACGATCCGTGCCAGAGATCATTGACTTTGGCTACCCCCAAAACACCGAGACCGATACCCTCAAGATGTACATCACCACCGAAGGTGTCAAGTCAGAACGCGCCGCCGAGGACTCGGCCAAGATTACCATGCAGGCCACCGGCGCCCTGTCATGGCGCAAGGCCGATGTTAAGTACAGGAAGAACGAGGCCTTCGTCGACGTGATCGAAGACGTGAACCTCCTCATGTCCGCCACTGGCGCCGTCCTCCGCGCCGATGTCACCGGCCAGATCATCATGCGCGCCTACCTCTCCGGCACCCCCGAGTGCAAGTTCGGCCTTAACGACCGCCTCCTCCTCGACAACGACGGCCTCCTGAGCCTACCGAGCGGGAACAGAATGGGCACAAAGGCGACCAAGGCGGCCGCCGGCAGTGTCACGCTGGAGGACTGCCAGTTCCACCAGTGCGTGAAGCTCGGCAAGTTCGACAGCGACCGCATCATCTCCTTCGTGCCCCCCGACGGCGAGTTCGAGCTCATGCGCTACCGTGCTACCGAGAACGTCAACCTGCCTTTCAAGGTCCACGCCATTGTGAACGAGGTCGGACGCACCAAGGTCGAGTACAGCATCGGCATCAAGGCCAACTTTGGCTCGAAGCTGTTTGCCACCAACGTAGTTGTCCGCATCCCGACACCGCTCAACACCGCTAAGATCACGGAGCGCTGCACCCAGGGCAAGGCCAAGTATGAGCCAAGCGAGAACAACATTGTATGGAAGATTGGTCGTTTCACCGGCCAGAGCGAGTTCGTGCTGAGCGCCGAGGCCATGTTGACAAGCATGACGAATCAGCGTGCCTGGTCGCGGCCGCCTCTGAGCCTCAACTTTAGCTTGTTGATGTTTACAAGTTCTGGGCTGCTGGTCAGATATCTCAAGGTGTTTGAGAAGAGCAACTATTCTAGTGTCAAGTGGGTGCGGTACATGACGAGGGCGGGATCCTATGAGATACGGTAAGTCTTCGGTAGCCAACTCCATTCCACGCCCAGGCGGAGCTAACATGCAGCCAGATTCTAGTGGGGTAATTATTGTAGTTTCAGCTTGTGGTATATGCATAGTACGGCGTCAAAGGGTATTCCCAGTCGAAAAGCTGGAGGGCAGCACGTTTTGTCGTTGTTTACGGTGGCCACGTTGTTATCCGTCTCCGTTCGAGGCAATAGTAATACAAGGTGTTCCAGCCAACCCCAGACCATCATCATCTTCTCGGCCATTGCTCGCACTTCGTTAACACACGTCAGCGCCAAAGATCCGGGCTTGGGTAAGCTTACACCCTCTCCTAGAACCGAGTCTCTGCATGCAAGCGACTCTGGTTGATCCTAGCACGACCATCGCAGGCTCATCTCCCAAACCATGTCCATCTTCTTTTCCGGGGCGCCCTCCGGATTACAGTCCATCAACGTCGTCGTATCCAGCCCGTCCACGTCTTCGTCCTCAACCACCAAAACCCTCACCCCCTGAAATTTTCTCGCATCTGCGTCGGCCTGCTGGCTCCGGATGGTTTCATCCATAGCTCTCGCAAACACAAAACTCGGGTGTTTGTCCGTCCAACCCATCCCCTCTAGATCAAAAACCTCGCGATACGTCTTGCCAACTCCCCTCACCACGTCCGGCTCCCGGCCTTGGGCCTCGCCGTAATGCAGCTGCTGGTACAGCTCCCCTCTCCCCTGCAACTTGCCTGCGACCAAATCCTTCCTCCCGCACCGTGAACACCGCCCAGGACAATGATCAACCAAATACAGCACCCGCAGCCCCTGCTGCAAACAGCACCCCAGATACGCAACCTCCTCCAACAAGACCGCTCCAACAGTCTCATTCGTCCACGTCTCAGCAACGTCCAGCGCGATCTTCCTCCCGCGGTGCAATGTCGCCGCCATCTCCGCGCTCCACGGCCCCTCGAGCACTTCACTCAGGCTGTTCGCCCCAGAGGGATCATACTCCCCAAACAGCACTCCTTGCGACAGCTCCGTCACCGCGCCCCCGTCTCTGAACCTCAGGAACAGCACGTCCTCCTCATTGTCGTACGCAACCTTCTTGTTCCGTCCAGGCAGGTATACAGTATTGATATCCCCGCCCGGCTTCGCAGCCGCTCCCGAAGACTCGGCGGATGTCAATCGCTGCGCGCGCCGTAGCTTGTAAACGCTCGGGTCGTGCGCATGTCTCGCGACGCGCGTGGTGCGAGCCAGCTCCTCCGGCCCAGCCTCCAAGGCGTCGAGAAAGACGCACTGGCTGTATTTACTCCAGTGCGCCTGCTTCGCTTCCGACATGTGGCCATCGGCGTCTTGGAAGGCGCGTTTGCTGCGTTCCGCGCCGCGCCAGGATGGGAAGCAGACGTCGAAGACGTGCATCGAGGGTCCAGTCGATGCGTCCTCCCATATCTTAAGACGGAGTTCGGCCGGGAGGTCGGCGAACCTGTGGAATGATCTCGGAGACGTTGTAAAATGCCTACTTGCGGCCATCATGCTGTTTGGTTTGGTCGAGTGAGGTTGAATCCTGAGCCAAAACTGATGGAAATACCTCGAAGGAGCGGATGCGATTATAATATCTTTCCGAACACGCATTTTAAATCGTTCCGACAGCCAATCATAATACTCCGCAGCGAGGTCGAACAACTCATCCATCTGTCGCTGGTGCCTCAAGCACGCATGCGTTTCATTTTAACCAATTTAAAAGGGCAGCGCGTATACTTGTTCCTTCCTAAGAAGATCATCGTTTCCTTATGAGGTTCTGCGCATGGCTCAGCACTAACATGATCCGCCCCGGACGCGGAGACAACGAACCCTGTAACGTTCCGCGCAAGCAACCCACGCGAAAGCGCCCGGCGTCTGACGAGCTGGTCGCCAATGCTTACGCCGGGTGTGCGACGCCATCTCCGTATTGGCCGTTGATAAGCCCCTTTCTCTCGTACCGCCGCTCTGGGTCGAGGTGACAAGGGTCTTGCAGGAGTTGAGAGATGCCAGCGCAGCAATGTAAGAATTATAGGTAGGCTGAGCTGGGAGTGTTCGATCTCGCACTTTGAATTCATGATTGAATTTGAACCAATTGTCTTGACAGTCGCTGGCCCCGTGGGTGGAAACAATAGGATATTCGGCTGGTGGTAGGTCTTAAGTGCTGACGGGCGCAAGGCATCAGCGTTAGGACGGATCCTTCGATGCCGCCAAATTCCGGCAATAGGAAAGGGGAAGGGATCATTTCTCAATCTTGGCGCTTGATTTCTGACCTCCGCGTCCTTGCACAGAGTCGCAAGAAATGAGCATGCAGGTCGCCGGCCTTCCGACCCGGGGCCGGACGCAAGACTCGGAGAGGTGGGGCATAAAGCCAGGCCGGACGCGGAACCCGCTGTAGTAGAGCCGTGCTGCACTCAAATAGCATCATCATGTTGGGAATATAATCATCGAAGTATCCTTTCGATCGACAATTACACCCCAGAATCGTTCTGCAGCATGACCGCATCCTCACAAGCTGGCCAATAAGTCTGGTTCGTCGGGTTCCCATCTCTATCCTTCCTCGGCACTTCCCCCGGCCAAAGGTTTCTGCAATCGTACGCCCAACTATTCCAATTCTCGCATACCCGATAAGCCTCATCCAGATCCGCCGAGTTCTCAGGCGGCCAGAACTCGTTCGCTGCCGCCTGCCTTTCCATAATCTGCATCGAAAGCCCGCCCGCGGCGTGGAAAGCAATGTGGCAGTGAATCAGCCAGGCACCGGAGTTATCTGTCTTGAAGCCGATAACGACGTAGCCTTGCGATAGAAGGAGAACAACGTCGCGGCGGGGAGGGTTGATCAGGTTGTTCTTGGTGGGGTCGTATGTCGCAGGGTCCCAAAGCTCGTCGTCCACCTGGCGGAGAATGGCAAAGTCGTGGCCGTGTAGATGGATCTGGATAGTGTCAGCTTCAACGAGTCAGGCAACTAAACAGAGGTCTGGCCCACAGGATGGGGCCCAAAAGTTCCCTGCGACGGATCATTTGCGCCAAACATCACCAGGTGAACCTATGCCAGTCTGTGGTCAGTAAAGACCACGTACATACGCCGTTTCCCAGCAGACTTACCCAATCATTCTCAGTGTAGTTCTCGGGAACCACAACCCACCCAACAGGCCATTTCTCCCGGACATTGGCCAGGTTTAAAAATGTCGGGTTACCATAGTCGGTTTGGAACGGATTTTGCTTGTCGCTCCCCGCGCGGTCCAGTGAGATAAAAGAAGTTCCATACGGACCTTCTCCATGAAGGAGGGACACGTTAAAATTATCATTGGTCTTATTGTTTTGCGGCAATCCTACCGCCCATGGCACGACTGGATCCAGCCTCGAGTTCGCCTCCGTGTCGGAACAGTTTTGATTGAAGGTCCAAGGCAGACTGGTCGGGTTTGCCGTGCTCGCCGCATCGTACCGTAAGATTCCCGTTTGCGAGTACTCAGCGGTGGTCCCGATTCTACCACATTCGACACCGTCTCCTGCAACCCAGGTGCGAATCCAGAAGTTGCAATCCTCTGGTAGAGGGTTTTGCTCTGAGCTGCTAGCGTTTAGAAGAGGACTGGCTTCAATGATAATATTGTAACGTTGCCCGATCGAGACCAGGAGAGAAGACACATTGAACGGAGTGACGGGGACGAAATCAGCTTCTACAACGGTTAAGAGGTGATTGTCAATCGAGAAGACGAATGTAGTTTGCCACGAGGTGTTGATGAGTCGTATGAGATACCGCTTGGCTCTTGTGAGGGGATTAGACTCGATGTTATCGAAGTGAATTTCGTAAGGCGTCGGGATGGGCATAAGAGCCTCCACGCTACTGTTATATCGAGTGATGTTGCCAACAGTGTGTCCAACGCTTCCCAGGAGAATGTCTGGAAAGACGGCATCCTGATACAGAGCATTGAAAGCACCGTTATGCACTTATTCATCCGGGTCAGCTGTATCACGCAGAGACATCTTTTACAGCGGCTTGACTTACACCAGTCGGTGATGATGAGTGGTTCGATTGCCTCATCATATGGAGCCACTGTAGGGCCATGGATGGTCTAGAACAAGTTAGTGAAGTATCCATCTCCCGCGTAACAAACTCTTACAATCGGAGCCTGGAGACCATCAGCGTATTGGACACTGTAGTGACTGTGGTACCAAGAGCTCCCGTACTGCGTAGCGTTCCAAATATAGACGAAGTAGTCTTCTGGAGCGATAGGACATTGGGTAATGCCGTTAACGCCATCCATGTGCAACGTGTCTTTTTGCCGGATTCCATGCCAGTGAATGCTCGTCCCGTTCAGTCCTAGGGAATTCGTCACGTTGACATGGACACGGTCTCCCCAGCAGGCCTCGATCAAAGGGCCTGGAAAGGTGTTGTTGAACAACTTTGCTTCAGTGAAGTTCAGTCCATCGACATTGACCCAACCGTCTGTCACGTCCAGAGTAAAGTAGCGATCAATGCCTTGGGGCATCAAGTCTTCGTAATCGGTGGTGATGTTGAACTGCTCTCCAGTCTCGGGGTTCCGAAGCCAGCAAGATTGATCTTCAGGCGCACCGCAATAATGCCAGCCCTTCATACTAGGGTACTGGCATCGGAAGTGGTCAATATTACTGCCAGTTGGACTGAAATCGGGGTATCCCGGGTAAGCACCCGGGACGGTGACATTGTTGGACAAGTCGAACTTTGTGTGACCTCGCGATACGTCTCTTAATAAGGGATCGCCGAAAAGTGAGTGAGAAACACCAGTCGCGATGACCCAGATCTGCCGTAGCGATAGCATGGCGACGGTTTCGAAGCAGACTTACTGCGACATAGGGGCCTGTGGTCTAGAGATGTTCCTTGATGGGGTTGATACAAACCACTCACAGGACTATCGGTCCCTTGAACTCGCTCGCGATGGGAGCGCCGTAGCTTTCAAGGCTTCTCCCTCGTTCGGAGGGAACGCGGGGAAACACACATGAGCGAGTCACTTGTTGATTCACGAACTATGCCTAATCTGCTTCATTGGTGTGGCTTGCGAGAGGTGAAGTCAAAGTTATGATGTTTTATGTTGGGAACGAAGTGGCGCCTAACATCATACACAGCTCCTCTCTCATCTAAAGATCCAATTTTATGAAGAAAATCTGGAAGCTATACGTATGTTATATGTAAGTTATGGTGTTTTTGTTTTCCTGACTGCCAAGCAATTGAGACATTTGGTAATATTAGTCGTTGAACCAGCCAACATTCTTATCCGCAGTGGCTCCTACATAAATGACGAGAAGAACGCGGGAGGTCTGAGACCCTGAAATAACCTGATGTTAGTTTCTGGGGCGGAATCGAGATGAAGCAAAGAGCAATGGAGCACTGCCTGTGTGGGTGTCACGAGGTTAAAGTTGGAGCTTGCATTCAGACAGCGTGCTACTTCTACCTCACACAAGGGACGGGCCGTTGCAAAGACGATGCAGAGGCATTATCATTTGATCCTGCTTGTTTCCGTGCGCTGTGACAGGATGTGTTCGAAACATGCCTTCAAGTCGCGTATAGAAAGCAGATGTTCTGGACTTCATTTGAACGCAAAGCTTCACTGTGTCGCTTTCAAGACAACCATGAGTGCCAAGAAGCGGGAAAACGCAGATGTTTCATCATCAAGCTCAGGAATTTCGACGTATCACGAACTCAAGCTCCGCTGAACATTGTCAAATTCCACATCATGGGCTGATGAATACCCACTACTCCCCAGGACTTTTGAGTTAGGTTTGAAGTTCGATCTATTCCATTTGACCTTTGTTTTCTGATCAACTGAGGTTATAGCGGCCACAGCGCATACAGTCTTCCTTTTTGCTGTCGTTTAAACTGCCCTTTTTTTCCCGTCATGTTTTCTTGTCGTCCAAGGGCGTGTTCGACAAGCTCCTCGTAGACTTCATGTGAAAAGCGAGTTCAAATCCACTTTGGCTGGAAAGAAACCGCCTGCCACGTTTAAAGTCGGATCATCATGTTGTACCTAGCATTGCGATCGCTCAAACAGTGAAGTTTGAAAGTGAAGAGGTAACCATCTTTCGTGGCATGTGGCTCGAATCTTTTGAATTGCACAATTTGGGAATATCATGTCCCTTGTCATCCGTTCTACTGCACTGAGCACCGGCCGAGGTGCCTTTCACGCTTTCCCTCCTCCTGGGAAGCCCCTATGAATGGACTGAAAGCTTCCTCGACACATCCCTCGTCTTCCACTAAGGCGTGGGCATGGCTCTCTGGGAAAGACAATATGGCAGTAGGGTCCAATGCTAAGGGTTTCAGTCAGACGTGCCCGATCTCGACACGACCAGCGGCACCGGCTCATGTTCCCCGGTATGCGAGTTACTGCAATATTATCTGTTCTTAAAGCCTCAACTTTCGGTGGCCTTCGGCATTGAACAGGCCTCTGTCCCGAGAAGTTGGTCCAGGCCCCTTGTGTGACCCCTCGCAAATACCCACACTCAGCATCAAACGCCCTCGTGACACGGAGCATCTGCACGGTACAAGCCTCTTTCGGAAGTGATGGACATGCAAGATCAAGTTGCCTTTGATCACACGGCCGTAAGTTCTCAACTGCTGGATAATTCTGAAGCTATTGCTCAGCTTCCAACGCCATCAAGGAACATAGTGCCCTCGATATCGTGTCTTTTATAGCCATGGCTGAAAATTCAAAATCAGCACATCTTGGAAGCCCAGCTGAAAGCAGCGTTATGTGCGTTCGTCCAGCTTTTGTGTAACCCACGGGAAGCCACAGCTGCATCCCAGTCTCAGGACGCGGGTGTGATGTCGTATGATATATCTCCGGCAAATGTTCCCTTTGTGGTCATATGCTCCGGCTGAATGTCTGAGAGTCTTCGAGGTCGTAGCCGGTTCAAAATCTGGAGAGCCGCTTCAGTCGATCTGAAGGCTGCGAGGTTAAGCTCAAGATCATTGAAAAAGAAATGGGAGAAAACAACGCCGAAAGCGATGTTCACTCTTTGAATATCTTCTCACCGAGGAGTTGACCCCGTTTCCAAGGGCCAATCAAGATTGCCACATGCAACTGTTGGCTCACCGGCTAGCCAACCTCCTCAAACCCCAGTCCCCTTGCATTAACTCGAAAGCCGAGGGCCTTGGCGTGTGCTGATCTTCTGTTGTGCAACCTCTCCTAAACAGCTACGGGGGTGGAGTGAGGGGCTCTGTGATTAGTCTACCTTACCACCGGAACCGAGGAAAACGCCCGTCGGATGTGCCCGAGGTGCCTTGGCTATCAGCAGAACCTCATGACCATGCATTGCGTCTGCAGAAGTCAGGCTTTCTCAGGTGGGAGATTGAAAGCCGACTGGAAATTGACCGTACCATTGAACCATTGATCGAAAGGAATGGTCCCGGAGTTGTTTGATGCAGGAATTGATCATTCGATAGACCTCATGAGATCCGTTGTAGTATTACATACGTCATTGACTTTTCGTAAATATCGAGACTGCTCTTATGCCCTTGAGATCTGATTTTCAAGATCTTGAATTCTTCTGAGCTTTTGTGGGAGTTTTGAGTTATGATTCAGGGCACTCCGCCGGTGTCTATCCGGGTTCGTGAGATGATATGAAGTGGCAAAGTCACCTAGCTGTCTCATCTCCTCCGACCTTTGAGACACCAACGAGAAGAAACAGACGTCAAATGTTAGAGTATTCAGACCTGAAAGCTGAAAATTAGCCTGGTTCTACTTATCCGCTCCGGCCTCCAAATTCACGGGCTTGGTCGGAGTGCGAGCCCTTCGTACCGTGGGAGCATGGGTACCATTTCCGAGACGATGATGATGTGATCACCGATGAAGTGCATGCAGCAATCAATCCCCAACATGAAGTCCTGTCAGTCTCATCACAAATATGCTCTGACTCATATTGACACTGACACCTCAATCATCCCCGGGAATAAGCTGTGATAGCATATCAAGTAACGTCGTGTGATAAGGCAACTCTGGGGTACATGTCGTCGCACGAGCTTCAAGCCAGAAGCAGACATCTTCCGCACCAACTAGATTCCAGAATGCCCTTAGAATATTCGAAGACTCGGTGAATTCCATGGCGAGCCCGGTATTTGAAACAGGGGGCTTTGCAATGGAGGGTAACGCTCGTGGTAGCTGGGATAAACACGCAATCCTAAAGAGCCACTCTCGCACCTGTGGCTCGTTGCCACGACCATCACATGTGGCTCCCATATGGGAATCTGGAAGATGGCCTCCAAAAGCTCGCGTGTTGTTACATTCATGCGCCCCTTTGTCTAGGTTTCTTTTCTCTCACTGGTGGTATGTTCTGAAAGGGTCTGCGGGTGCAGGGCCGGTAAGCATGCGGACGCCACGTGCTTTGCCATCCCCCGGAAGAACAGGAAGGAATTGCGACCCACGGGTTTGACAATGGCGGCCAATTATTGAAGCCTGGTACCAGAATCATACCATCTCATGTCTATGGCAAGGCGACTGCCAGCAACATGTGGTGATTGGCACCCTAGAAGGACATCATGAATGGCCGAGTGAGCGAGATTAGTATGTGTCATCCTTGAGGCCGGAGGCAGGCGGTGGTGGTCCATAACGAAGACACTATGGATGAAATGTTTACCTCTCTTCATCATATAAGACCATTGATACTCCACTCACAAACATGAAGAAACCCTCACCAAGCAACTCAACCCGGAAGCCTACAGATCAAACGCTCGCTTCTGACCCCTCAATCTCGGATCGAGAGCTTAAATACTCCATTCTCATCGCCATTAAGTCCTTGGCTTATTATTGCCTTGCATATGCAGGCCGCTTGTCCTCATTGACTCGGTCAGGCAAAAAGTATCTATTTATTGTCTGAGTCGGCCGCCGGCCTCATCGCAACCACTCACCCTGGTTCGCCGAGAGTTCGCCATAATCACACCGGGAAGCCCAATCAAACAGCTCTAAGCAGTTTGTCCTGGGCCCACCACTTTGTGTCACCCCGACATCCGATCACGAACTTCATTATTCGGGACGGACCGCTGATCGCTCGATACTGCCTAATCCAGGGCTAGGTGTCTGAAAGTCCCGAACACAAAAGCAACTCAACCATTCGATTGATTCGAAACATACCTCACATCGATACGTAGAAAATCAGGCCACAAGTGCGCAAGTCGAAAGACATAACAATGTGTAACTATTCTTATCTTCACCACCATCATGTCCAGCCCTGCGCTCGACCCATCGATTATGTCGTGCATTACGAGTTCTGTCGGGATTCTGGTGTGGACTCTGACGGCAAAACTCGACTTCCGTGCGAGAGAGTCTTCTACGATCCAGTTCAGTCGATCGACTTCGACAACCCGTGCGCTACGGGAGGATGTCTCATCTCACCTGACTGCAGCTCCGGTAACTGCCGCCTTCAGGAACTAAATGGGCACTGGATCTGCTGCCAATGCAGCCGCGGCAGCAACTCTCTCCGATGGTGTCGACACAAGATGAAGAAAAGTCCAGACACTTTCTGTTACCATCGAGTTTGTCAGAATTGCACTCCGGACTCCACCACATGAAGGCAGCCTTCGGCTAAGATCACGACACATCCGGTGGCTTTCGAAGCCATTTCGGTTGATAAGCGATGACAAGCTGACGAGGAAAGAATACACGAAAAGGCCGGCAAAGATTGACTTGAAGTCTGTCAGAATCGCAAGATTACAAGATCTTACAGTACAGAGGAAGTATGGGATCCAGAGTCTAGACAGCGCCACATGCCGACTGATGCTAGTCACCGGCTGTCATATCCAAGTACTCGGTATCTGATGTGGACCTACCTTTTAGGGTTAGCGGAGTCTAGACATACGAGCCGCACTCCGAGAGCTGAAAGTACGTGGTACAAAGATCGCAAGGGGGCCAGTCACAGTGGAGGTCGGGGCTTTCTCGACGTGAATCAACAGCGAAAAGGGGCGCCTCCGAAAGTCGGCTGCAATAGCAGGCGGTCATCAACAGTCCATCATTGGCGCGAGGCTGAACAGGGAATTCAGGGTGGCTTGGGAGCCTTCATACTTCATTGAGCAAGATAGACCAATCGTTATTATTTCCTTGCAGTTGCATGTTTCATACACATGGTTCGCATGCTTGCCTTGCCTGGAATCATTTGCGATATTCAGATATTCTTCCACCGGTAACGGACCCAGTTCCGGACTTCAAGGTGCTTCGTACAAGCTATTAGTGGCCACTGACAAATATCAGAGACCTGGCTGCCACGTTTTCTCTTCAATAACCCTCAGACTATTTGCTCTTTTGGATGCATCTTGCGAGTCAGTACTCGTCAGTTTGGCGACGGAACACGACGGCCTCTCGGATAGATCTCATCTAGATGGAGGGTTACTGATCGACAGGGGAATAGTTGAGATCGTGGCCGCCTCCACGTCATTCAATATTCGAAAACTCGGGATAGAGGAGAAATTTTCGGCGAACCATCCTGAAGTCAGGGTTTAGGCATCAACTATAAGAGTCAGGATGAGATACCTCGTATTTCGAAAAGTTGAAAAGCAGCAGATCAGATGGGTATCAGCTGTCTGTCGTTGCATGAGCACTTGTGACTTGTCAAAAGCTCTTCAAATACTGCTTATACACCCCTGAGATATCGAAAAGCTCCCATCAATTCATCTTCTTCATCTTATAAACTTCTCAAAACCCCCGAAAACTCCGAAACAAGACAATATGTGCAACATCATCTCTTACAAGCTCCCGTGCGAGCACGTCAAGTCCCAAACCAACTACTGCTCCAAAGCACCCTCTGCCTCGAAGAAGAGTTCCTCAAACCGCAAGACTTGCAGAGACGTCACTCAGCAAAACATTCCTTATCCTCCTCCTCCTGGGTATGACCAGCGACCTCTGCCCAAGTGTCCCCTCGAGAGCTGCCCCTACGAGATGCGCAACCGCTGCTGGAACTGCTGCTGGTGTGGCAAGGGTTGGAACGAGGGGGGTCGCTGCAGCTGCGTCATGATCATCGACGGAAATGAGTATCGCTGCGAGCATATCTGCTGCAACACTTGCACGGCTGCTATGGACGGCTGATGAAGGATAACATCCTTCATAGTTCAGGATAACAGGCACACGGTCACTATGAGCATCGAGACTGTTGGTTATTGGGTGGTTCTCTAATTCTCGAGTAATGTTGTAACTCTTGATTGATTCCATGGAGTTGCTGTTTATAATGGAGTTGGATGGGGCTTAACTGTGGCAGCTCATGAGAGCCCAGATAACGAAATCTCAAGCCCTGCTGGACACACGTCTTTCTGGGGTGGTTACTCAAAGTTGACGATCATCAGATGATTTCAGTGGCAATCATAGTAACCAAGACGTTCATCCTAGCCGTTTTTCATGTTCCCGAATAGTCCTGATATTCGGCCGAGTGATGAATGATCTACGGATCTGCCTCAAAATTTGGCAGGATTACTGATTAATGAGATCCGTCATTACCGGTACTCGCACAAAACGCCTGAAGCTACTGCAAATGCGAGATCGGATGCTTCTCAGATACCCAAGTGAAAGGAACCTTTGATAAGCCTCCAGATCCTGCACTCTTGCATCTCGATCCAGCCACATCGTCCCCAACACCCGTGCGCGGTGCTCTATTTGTCCACTCAGATGCCCTGCCAGCCGATTCGCAAACCATAGTCCCGGGCTCCATCTCAGCCCCATGGTCTCACAATTATCGTGAGACTCCACCAACAAGGTGAATACGAGACAGTTTGCTCACTATATCGAGAGTAAGATCTCCACTACCCAAGGCACCGGGAGACCGGCATTGATTTCCACTGATCGCTGACTCGTGGAGTAATTCCCACTCATCGAAAGAAGAGTAAGCTGTGTTACCGAGGAAGGCTTGATGAGATCGCCGTGATCCAATACTTGTGGATCGGTGTAACCCCAGCTGCAAGTAGCCGTCGGGGACTTCAACTAGATTTGTCTACAGTGCCCTCGGTGTCTTTGAGCGACGTCGCGTAAGAATCCTATTGGACACTGTAGACAAGGCTTCTTCCTGGCTGGTAGCTGTACAACACCTCGTTCACACCACCATATCCACCAATATCGAGTTCCGAGACATTGGGTCCTGAAGGGGTAAACTTTGGCCATCTCCACTGCAGGGTAGCACAACCCTTACTGTCGGTGAAGCAGCCATGATGACAGATGCGGTGCGAAAACGTGACCATGTTCGAGATGGTTGGCGAGAAGTGAACTTGTGTCAGAGGTGGTGGGAAAAGCAACTAAGTGAGGCGTCCATCGGCAGACCAAGGGGAATAGTGATCATTTCGAGTGCTCTTGGCTATGAGAAAAGAAGACATTACCACTCAATGCGTGGAAATAGATCACGCAGAGTATATAAGATGCAGCAGGTGGCATGCAGTGACATGATGTGTTCTTGTCATTTACAGCATTAATCGATACCGACATACCTTCACTCAAAAGTCTCTAACACCTTGGGTCAATTCATTCTGTTCAGTCGCCAAACAGTCCAAAATGTGTCACGGACATCCTCGCTGGCATCCTTGCTCCCACACCTCTATCAATTGGCACTATTGCCCTTCGGCTCTCATTGATCTCGAGACCGGCGTGGAGACTCCTTGCACCCACTTGAGCTATGCAACCGCCCAGCCCAGCAACGCTGATTGCCCCCTCCTTAACTGTCAGTATAAGGCCATGGGGGGAACTTGGACTTGTTGCCAATGCGGCCAGGGACCCAACACGCAGGGCTGGTGTACCATGCCGAAGCCAGTGCAGGAGTTCAACGGCATGGCTACGGAGGAGATCAAGACATGTGACCACGGATGTTGCGCCGAATGCGCACGTTACCGTAAGCAATTCTCCGCATATTCCTGCCGGTCGGCCGAGTAGCTAACCGCTCACCCCCAGTACCAACCCGCGCAACAACCCCTGATATGACTTTCAGCGAGCTTCGCAAGGGGACCGCCAGTCGCAAGTTTGGGTACAGCTCCGCTACCCGTTCTCACCGTCGAGGCTCGGCTTTATCCAAGATCAACGGGCTTCTTCCTGTGGAAGAGGACGCAGAAGCATTTACAACGTCGACTTCTGGTTCCTCGTCACAGAGCAGCGTCTCCTACAAGTCATCTGCAGGCAGCAGCACATCGTATGGCTCATCTACATCGTCATCATCGTCAGGCCGAGGCTCAAACTACAGAGTTGACTTGGAGTATAACGCAAAGAGACACAAGTCTTCATCTGGGAAAAGTAGCAAGAAAGGTCACTCCCTAAAGGCGCGATAGTGTTACGTGCCACGACTACCTAATTTTGTTGATTTTACGAAGACGGCGTGCTGTATGCTTAATCAAGGAATCTCTTGTATAACATGTTCAAACACTATCGAGTTATGTTGAATTGAAATTGCGTCAATACTATCTCATGAGCATGGAGATTGGAGTACTTGTTCAATAGATCTGGTACTAAAAAGTGAAACAATATATTGTTGCCTGGTAATAACTTAACATAAGGTGATCAAAACAGAATGCCAAACCAGACACAATCTGAGCATAAGAGCTATCTTCAAGGTATAATGGTGTAGAGAACATCATGTTTGTCTCTATTGAATCAACGGCATGGGTACATCGACCGCCCAGTGCTTTTTACCCTCGTCCCCTGCATGCACGGGGCTGTCATTTCATGGGTAACATGGCATTTCAACCTTGGCTCGACTAGCCTCATCCAGCCAATCTGGATAAGCTGCATTAATCCTGTCCCAGTGCTGACACGTCTGGCGGCGTACTTGGTGT
Source organism: Colletotrichum theobromicola (assembly GCA_014705045.1). NCBI lineage: Eukaryota > Fungi > Ascomycota > Sordariomycetes > Glomerellales > Glomerellaceae > Colletotrichum > Colletotrichum theobromicola. Next base: position 11,017 of record JABGLZ010000967.1, on the reverse strand, counting down.
CCATGACGACGCCGTAGACGCACCTTTGCGTTGAAAAGGTGCCCAATTTTCGACGAACATCTGCGAAGCCCAGTAAAAGGGATGAGAGTCCACTTCGAGCCCACCCGAGGCATTGAAGTCTCATAGACATGTTAGCAAAAGCTTATGACAAAGTTGGAGCATTGTAGATTACCATTTCCATCTGGTTGTTCTTTTTTGAACTTCTGCTTCAGGTCCATCCAAGTCTTCTTGACAATGAACTTCTGACTTCCCGAGACGTCTGATAAAAAGCCCTTGTTCATGTCGTCGCCGTAGAAGTTGTCGCCCTCCACCGAAGCATTGGGCTTCCTTCTGTAGTAGTGCCAATGCAGCAAAAGGATCTCTGCGTTGTGACACATTTTGTTGACAAACGGGTCTGTTGTTTGAGGTAACATCGTCTCTTTCTGTGATTTCATGTCAGGATAGAGGAACACTCGACACTCGAGAAAATGAAGGCAAACTCACTATGATGCCAGTGAAGACTTCTCTTCCATCCTTCCAATGACTGATAGTCAATGAGACTTCGTGCAGAAGCAGAAAGGTAACCACATAAACTGTGAAGAACGGCTGAAATTTCGCTCTGCTGTAAAGCTGCTCGAGGTTATGGAGCACTTTCTCAGTAAGTGTGTCCACAAACTTCGTACAAACAATCGCATATAGCTGGGCAACAATCATTCGAGGTGTAGGAATTCGATGAAGCAAGGGATGCTTCTCGTCCTTGACTCTGTAGACCCCAAGGCATTTATGGCTTCCGGTAGACTCATCATATACCCATGAAGGACTCATGCAGTGATCTGTCATTTAGATATAAGCTTAGAAACGTTCTCATCTTAGAGAATCTGCAGTAAAAGGCACTTACGCAGAGCCATTCTGAGTTTGAAAAAGTCTTTGAGAACTTGGCGTTCCTTGTTATCCTCGTCAAAATCGTCGCAAAGCTTGTCGTAATACATCAAGGCTTCCAAGTAGTGTTCCCTGATGATGGGATGAGTGCTTTCCTTATCAATCTGCTCCTTCAAGCTCGTGATGAAGTTTTCGTCCAAGTATGCTTGAAACGCGCGCCTTGTATCACGCACATTAGCTAAGGCGTACGGAGGGAGATGCATATGCTCTTTGTCTCCCGATCTAGTTCTGATGGAGTAGTTGAGCCTGTCGTATCTCTCCTGGGAGAAGAGCCGGACTCGAATGTTGAGGGGATGTCGGCATAATCCTCTGGTCATCAGCTGAACCGTTTCAATCTTATTAGACGTCCACTCGTCATCAGTGAGGTCGTGGTCCGCGAGGCTCATAAACTTTCGCTCTGTAATGCCTAGATTGCATGGCAAGGAAAATTGGATCTCGCCCATCTTAGCTCGACAACAAAGATTCTTATGGACGACTTTGGGCGACTTTCTGTTGAGCTTCGAACAAGTGAGACAGGGTCCCTCGGGATGCTCAGGGTTAGGTTCACACTTATGATGGGCGAGTTAGCTTCTAGACGAATAAGAGCGTTCTATCAACACATACCGTCAAATGCTGCATTCTGCAACGGATGCATGCTCCCAACTTCCTAGTTGATGCTGCATCCAGTCGTTTTTTCTGCGTCAGGGGGCCGCCCCGACGTGCAGGTTTGCAGAGCCCTTCCGCCTCTAGGTCAACCAAGGGTCTCTTCGTAGGGATAGCTGAAGGAGGCGGCATCAACTGGGAGTCAAAGCTTGTTGGTGGTTGATGTGCCGTCTTTGACGCAAAGTGGGACGAAGGCTGACCAAGCTCTGGATCAACATGGGTCGCAGATTGTGTGTCGATTGGAAACTCCGTTTCAAGCACGGGCGATTTCGATTCTTTGCCGGGACTTAGGTTCCCATGTGAGGGATAGCTGAAGGATTCGGTAGGAGATCCCCGCGATGACTGTGAACTTGTATCGCTTTCTGGTGGCGAACGGTACGAATGAGCCCCATTTGGAGAGATTTCCGCAGAGTACTGGATGGCTGAATGGCTCCGGCCCCCAAAGGCTTGAAACGGCATGTGCGCATCGCGGCCCTCGAATTCCATCGGCCTGTTCATAAGCGGCTGTAGAGTCTGCCTTTCCGAGGGCGCGGACTCATAGTGCTGCAGTGGGACATACATAGGGGCCTGAAAAGCGTTGGAGGCATTGATATGATGCGAAGGAGCAAAAACGCCAGCAACATCTTGCGCCCAAGAGTACTGTGCCGTCGGAGGTTGCGGACCCAGATTGATGCCAGCTCCGAACACGTTGATACCGCCGAAGCAATGCATATCAGGCGTGGTGACTCTGCTGCGAGGAGACTGGGCCAACCCATTCGCTGTCATGGGGAACATGAAGTGCTCTGCCCCTTGCGGTGCCGGGTTGTCGACGTGCTCCGTCATGCTTGAGCTCGCGAAATACGAGCTTCGTGAGTGCTGGAATTCTTTGTTAGCAATCTCTCTCTTGTCTGTGACACAGCCATCCCTGTGGAACAGGACGGCATCAACCTACCAGCCCGTCTGGCTCTCTTTCCTTTGGCCATGATGGCTGCACATGCTCAATCCACTGTCTGCCTTCAACTTCCATTTCTCTCCTTTTTAATTTGTCAGATTCGTCAATGAAGAGTACCTAATAGTACCGAGAGCCGTGTATTCCGTGATTAGATGGGAGACATATCCGGGGATAAGACAGTATCGGGCCTAGAAGCACCTATGCCTACCCAGAAGACCGGGTCGCAGCTGACGATGGTGTGCAGGATCTTTGTGACAAGGATACACAGTTTCGGGACAATATGGTTATCTGCTAGATCTTGTCAGATCCGACATGCCAGGTGAGCCGTTGCGTTTGACTGGGACAAAATATGCCACTGCGAGTGGTCGGACCAGAGGTTTCTGTTGGACAAGATTGAAAGAAGACAGCAGTGGAACAATAGTTGCAGGCTTTAAGATGAACAGTGTGAAAGAGATATACTGAAGCTCTGTGATATGAGGAGGATGTTATCGCAGAAACATGCTTGGCATGGACTGGTGACATGGCTACATAGGCCACAGCCCTAACAGTAATTCTTTCTGCGGCCTCCCATGCTACCTTACCATGCTGCTTGCTTTTTGGACGCGGCAGGAGATTCAAACGTCTCATCATGGTATAGATCTTTGCTTGGTCGTTGCGTATACTCCTGCCCATGTACCAGACGTGGTGTGGCCGATGGATGGCGGGGTGGGGTGTCCGTTCAATGTCAAAGGCACCTGGGGCGCATGTACAAAACTAGCGCGTGGCATTTGCAGGTCATTACAAGGACATGGGTAGGGAATATAGAACAGGGCAAGAGTGGATGGGTTTACAGCTGCTGCGGGTTCGGATCGGGGGACGTCTTGGTGGAAACATCAATTCCAAGGGACTGTCTCTTTTTGAGGGTCCATGTAGAGGGCTTCACGGCCCGGGTCCGGTGGATGGGCGCCTTTCCTCAAGGGGGAAACGCGAAAGAGCCAATCACCATGTTGCATTCATAGACCCGGTCGCCAATTATTACGCTGTTCGCTCAATCTGACCCATGACGCCCGGAAAGGATCTGCGGATAGCTTAAAGCTTCAACCACTGTGGTCATAGAGAAGAAGTTGTGAAGCTTACATGATCTCTATTGCAGAATAGAGAATATCCAGCTTACCTTTTTCTTCGTAAAGAGACTGCTCCCGAAAGGTTGGAACTTCTCAAGTTGAAGAAAGCCTTGGGGTGTCTCAAGCGTTCCATGTGCCCACTGTGGAGACCATGTTGCTTTTCCACGGCGAACACTTCTCTGCTGGTGACAGCACATTTTGGTTGTAGTGACATATTTATCATATCATGTGACGCGCATTCAATGGGTTCTGCTCTCTTTTGAAAGAGACTCATCCGAATTATCTTCATACACCGCCAGGAGAGAATGTGCGAAACAACGCATGTGTGTAGGGAGGACTTGGGCTGGACCCGCGGAAAGTAAAACAGCGATTGGATGTTTCTTCATGTTTCTACCAATCCTGCCCTGCCGTGCTCGTCGGGGCCGAAGCCGACCTGTTGCTAGCCCATTCCACAATTCACGGACCGGGGAGTTCGTTTGGGCCGAAGGCGTCGGACGAAACAAAAGCGCAACAATGAGACGGCTGACAGAGCATTGATTCCAAAGACGCGCCAAATGAGCTCTTTGGTGGAACGCGTTCCCAGCCGTCAGCAAGCCTCCCATTGTTTTGCATCAGCACAGCTGTTGCTTGGGGTCTTAGATTGGGAGACATTGTGAAACATGCTGCTAAGGGTGACGAGGAAGTAAGACAACTCTCGGCCGGCTGGCAAAGCATATCCCCAGTGCAGAGGTACCATCCTGCGATGCTGACAATTCTTTTTAGATAACATTACACGTGATGCTGATATCGATGGTGGGCTTATGAGTTCCATTTGATGCGCAAGCGCAAGGTTTGCGTCTAAGAAAGTCTTCTGTGGTGACTGTGACGATGCTTTGCGCTCGCCAGGCGCTCGCGATGCGGACTGCACCACAGCGCCAAGAGCCCTAAAAGCGGCAATTGAGCGAACAAAGATTCTTTGGCCTTGGGCTTTTCAATTTTCGAGCTCTCTGCTGTGGACGGTAGCTATTGATTCAGCTCTTGTCATTTCGGGCGTCTCGAGAGGCGCTTGCCAAGACTGAAGAGAGGTGAACGAGTGGAAGGACATCCTCCTCCATTCCTCAATTTGTATTGTGTGCTGCTGACAACCATTCAAAGTTTTCGAGCTTTGTTTGGGGCTTAGCAACAGTGACATGGAGATGCTGTGTGCTGATGTCCCGCAAGGAAAAGGGGGCTACAACCCACACAAAGTACCCAATCGTAACCTGTCCCCATTGAATGATGAATCGTGTCTGCTATCTCTAGACTCTTCCACTGATTGAACAGCTATTTGCCATCTTCAGAAAAGCCACTCCTTTTTTGACAATATTTCACCCTCCTTTGACGACTGGGACTGGGTCGCCTTCGCGATGCCTTGCGACCAGACTTGAGTGTGCCCGACGTACTCATAGCAGACTTTCTGCTCCCACAGCCGAGATTGCCTCTCCCAACCTCCCTTTACTCCTCTCCTGTTCACAGAATCTCGCCTTCAAAGTTAAGGTCATCTTGTATCTGCATCAACACGCTCAATTCATCATGCAAGACGCGGAGTATCGATATCCATCACACTATGATAGCCCGGTTGCGCGGCATCCGACAAACGCGAAGCACACATCCACCTCGAAACTTGCAGGCTCCTCTGGCTTTTCCTATCGAGGTATCCCGTTGCCATGATCAACGAATTTCGACCAACTCCGAACCATCGCGCACGCGTTGCCGTCTAATCGATGAATCTTCGGCGATAGACCGTCCACTTCCCGATTTTGACAACCGACGTCTTCCTTCCTTCGAATCGAACGATACGTTACTCGGCGCAATTTGCTGCATTCTGACGCGTTGCCGAAGCCGTCAACCCTCCAACAGCAACTATGTGGCCAACGCAAGTTGCCATTGGTTGCTTTGGACAAGTCGAAACTCTGCAAGAAGGAGGCGCTTCCTCATCCACCGGTCTAGATTTTCCTTGCCACTGGTGCAATCCAGCCGGCGTGGAAAGTCTCCTCTCGGATGTCTCGTCAACAGAAATACGATGTTATCCTACCCGTTGAAGCTTTGCATAACGATTGGAAGGCGAGTCAACAACTTTTACCATGCCTTCTTGCGGTGTCAAGACCTGCATCTGGTGGAGGTCCAACTCCTTGCGGGACTGGCAAAGACTGGGACGGTTCAGCAATGCTCCCCAACGGCTCGCTAGTTCCCACAGGGGCGGTAATACAAAGACACAAGTGTCGCTTCCGCCACGGCCCGCGCGAGACATTGCCACCTTGGTTTCAAAGAACGTTTGGAAGAAACTAATGACAGATGATTTGGTGGTTGCTATTCCATACTCGACCGAAGACGATCTTTGCGCGAGAATACTGAATAATACTGAATGACGAAAGGAAGGGAGAGCCCATACCATCAAGTGAGGTGAAGCTTGCGTCGTGGCATTAGAGGCCAGAATCAATAAGTCGTCAACTAGACTGATAGGTAGATTGAGTTCATGAAAGCCAATGTTGTGGGCGGTTTGATTTTCTCTTCTGCTTGCTTATCTGGCTCTTCGAGGGAACTTTCTTCATGCTTTCTAGATACGTGGATGGTGGTAAGGTAAACTGTCCAAGATGGAGACTAACCTGGTTATTCTTTTTATTGGCCGGTAGGAAAGCTCAAGACTCCGGTACTTTCATGAAATATTTAGAATGCATCAACTCCGATCTATATCGCCATCGTCAACCTTATCTGTGCATTTTACTCCAATAGGAGCATTGGGATCAAAAGCCCATAGGCTCGAAATGGAAGCAGAGGCTTTGCGAGTGGTGATCGCGGAGAAGCACAGCTCTGAGGTGCGATGCGATTTGCTATTTTCTAATTACCAACCTGGCTTCAAGATTCGTACGTAGTACAAGTCCACATCTTCTCGATCCAGTGCGCAGTTTCTGTGGCCTCCAGCTCAATGAATGGATACTAGATTGCCTCCTTTGAGTAATCTGCAGCAGCATCTTGCTGCTCAAACTGAGCGTAGGGGCTCCGCTTGACTTACTGCACCAAATTTCTGCCCAGACCTTGCGGCAGTCCGCAGGTGACAGGAGACGCTCCGATGCTTTCTTTCCAACTCATTGGTGGGATGCCATCCGGACAAAGTGAAGAGCTCATAGGGTGAGAGATCCCGGATAATTTTGATTGGCGGTACGAAATGCAACTTGCCTAGTGCACACGTCTGCATTGGGATACAGCCAGCCACTCAGCCAGCATGCCTTTCGGCTTGCATCTGAGACTCTTAGCGTCCGTACGTAATGAGGAGCGAGGTGAGAAGGCTCCTTGCATGCCATGCACTGCACGCTACGGATACAAGCACCTTTTGCGGAATCCCGCCCCAGCGGTTGCGAAAAGGTACGGATACAGGATAGACACACGCCACGTTCATCCGCTGAACTTTCATCGACATTTGCATGACAGCAGTATGTGGTAAATGGTAGTACTTCGACGGTAGCATGGTTGGAATACATTGATGTTTCGGGATCTGAAGGCGGTTCATGTATCATTTATCAGATATCAATTCTGGTAGACAGGGTCCTCTGCTGATTTTGCTGCAAAGGCTGGGGAGAATGACCCTTGCTGCCCACGTATCGGGCTGCTTGCGTCCCTCGCGGTTGTGGGCAGAATGACTGTTCCCCAGCTTGCTTCTTTTTCCACGGCCCGATGAATCTTGGCACGTACCAAACTCCGAGCAAGTCAAAAGATGAGCGGACGATACTCCGTACTTGACCATCAATCTATTCGCTCTAGCGGTACCAGATGACAAGCTATAAACGTCTTAGTTCAGCTTGGATTGTCAGTCTTGGCGAGTGTTCCATTGAGAAACAAGTAGATGAGATGATAGATCATTATCTGCAAAGTACTTTGGTTCCGCCCACAAGATCCATACCACTCCCTCCTTCGCAGGAGGCCATCGCCAATGACTGTTCAGTGGGGTCTGACGGCTCGCTGCTTTGCCCAAGCAGCGATAATTCTTAGATCCCAAACTGCACTTGCCACGAGTCAACGGCTCCAGCCGCTTCTCCTCATTGGCACTATCGGCAATGTGCTCAAGTCCGAAAGGGATGCGACCATTCCCAAGCAAGAAAGGTTATCACAAAATATTCACTCCCAGGTATAGCCTCCTCGTTAGTCGCAGTAAACTGCAGGCTAGGACAGGGCAACATGATGTCTACCTACTGTCCAATGCCCACGTTGTGTGTCTGTTCGCTATCTCACTTCGGGAAGCTCAACTGCTTCCACTTCTGCCCACACCTGTACCCCAAGCGACCGTTAATATTCTGCCCAGCGAGCTTTTCATCATTTTCTTCTACCAGATCACGCACTGGCATCGGAGAAAAGCCACATGAAAGTGATCTCAGATATCATCTACAGGGAAAAGAGAAAACAACGCTAGCCTGGTTTCTTAGGACCATCGAGGACTGTTTTGGGTACAAAGGTCTGCTGCTTACCGCCGAAGCCCGGGGGATGTTTGCGACGCCTGTGCCATTCAGTCGGGCGTGGGAATGGGCCGAGTGCTTTTCGCTGCTGTCTCGGAATCACGCCTCGCCAGCGTCACTCGACATAACGGCCCGCACGGCGCGGCCCTGGTCACCCGCCCATGGCATGTTTGCTTTTCCCGTTTTGCTGCGCTTATCAAGGGTGTTGAAGTCGTGGTCACATTGCTTCTGCATGTCGCTCGTCACTGTGCCGCGTCCTACTGCGACCCTCTCACTTCTGACAAGGCCCCCCAACCACCGCGTGCCGGCAGTGAAGGACACACGCAATTGGTCTCACTCGACGACTAGCGGACATGCTGGACTCAAGATTATCCCGTACATCAGAGCCTTCAATAGTACTTGTAAGAGTTCCACTGGCCGCACTTGTACAAGCAGATCTTTCTTGACTACACCGCAACTTCAGTGGCGCGGACAGTTCGCACACCCATGGCATACGTGACAACACTTTTTCCAAATCAAAATACATACAAACGCTGATCCGTGAGTCACCCAAAACTTTCTAGCTTGTTCCAGTCGCATGAGTATCCAGCCTTCGAAATCCTTTTGGCCTACCATCCGCTCTGCGCACATCCGTTTCAGACACCGCCTTAAAGCGACTGAAAGTTACTTGCAGTATGTGCGCTGCAGGCCGATGAGACCTCAGAATCAAACCCCTAAATGCAATTTTACAGTGGATGGCGGTAAAATGGTCTTGAAACGCGAACAAAAATTTCGCTATTGCCTGCCGGCGGTTTGATACCGGAGTTATCGGGGCCGCTCGGACATGAATCGCACGGCGGACCCACTTGTTCCGGCGTATGCGCCCGGCTCCGACACCGGAGCTTACCTCCGGACAGAACCCCGCTCAGTTATCCTTTTTGAATGAAAAAGGGCTCGCGTGGCTCGGATTCGTATATAGTATTTCTTTTTCTTCTTTCTGAGCTGTTTTTCGTTCACCTGCACCGAGTCTCGGCAGGCATCCAGCACCCTGAATCCTGAGCCAAGGCACTGGGTCTTAGCGGCGCCGGCTCCATGGCTCGAGGTGAGTCTGTCCGATGCAGCACTGTTAACGGCCGTAGATTCCAGGATATCTTGCGCTCTTAACCAACCAAACCATGCCGCGGGTCTTGCCGCCTTGTTCCGGTACAGCCTTCTGCGCTTATGGTCGTGCATATTTCCGCGTACGCCCGGTAAAGATAAAGGACATCTGGTCACCGATAGTCCAGACCTGAGATCCTGGACAGCCTAGAGTCACCGAGAGGGGCAGGAAAACTCTTGGCAGTGACCACACGAGCATGTTGTGCGTTGCGCGGGACACGGAGGGGTCATCCGATGTGCTGCTGTGCTCCTCGTGCAACTCCGCATTGTGGAGGATTGACCAGTCCATGTAGGGTACGAAATGTAAACATTCTGTCCAAGTACAGGAAAGACATAAGTGTCTTATAATGCCCTTGTCGCTATCCAAATCCTCGTCGGCCAGGGTCGATCTACTGAGCAGGTGGGGTCATTCCTATCTCCGCGAG